>CM067359.1:74828594-75343594 GCA_034401795.1 Chaetoderma sp. LZ-2023a | reverse complement strand
CTCTTAACCAGCGTGTTTGCTATTACACAGCGTACCGTAATATTTAGTTATTTTCACCAGTAAACGACAGGCGGTGTTAACACAGCGACGACATATGCACATAATTTAAATTTATAAAAGTATGCAATTTTAACAATTTTATTTTCAATCAATCTGGTGTGAATATGTACCTTTACATTTCTCAATTCCATACCTGAAATAGCGATGTAGAACTAGATACTAACCCATGTTGGGAAGAACCGAAAATTCTTCATTTTAACTAGGAATAGCGCTAAGACAAACGTGGCTACGAACAGGATTATCGAGAACATGAGAATATCGGGATGATAGACGTATTCACAGCCTGTGAGATGTGCATTACTTGTCGACGACAATTCATTGCAGAGAATTTGCTTGTCATAAGTGTCAACTTGGGCACTAAACCGATATCCAGCCTCGCCCGCAGTCTGGCTACCTTCCAGTACTTCTGCCCATTCGCCATTTTCTGCAGCCATAATAATAATAATAATAATAATAATAATAATAATAATAATAATAATAATAATAATAATAATAATAATAATAATAACATGATGTTCAACCTTCATCACTGCCACTGTGTCTTGTCTTTAGAAGCTCCTTTACATTTAATCTCGCCAATAGTGGTCCTAGATTACCTTATTTGAGATCTAATCACGAAATACTTTACAAGTTGGTGTTATGGCGTGCCTGATACCTGTTGGCATCTACAATTACAAATGCTAGTGCTTTCTGAGCAGGCGTATTTTCTGGCATTCGAAGAAAATGTTCGAACATAGCCTATGGATTTTGTGCTACTCTCGCAGATAGCGGCTATGTGTAGAGTGCTGCTTTTGATAACTGCGTAGCCAGCGACAGTTTGTCATTTCTCGCAGATGATTGCGGTGACATGAATCAAGTTTGTTCAAGAGGGCTGCCAAGTTGCTACGATTGTATAGCATCATGGGTATATGTGTTGCACTATATAGTTGGAGCTTGACGTTCATGCAGATTTTAGAGCCACGAATCGATAACATTCAAAGGACTGGAAGACGATATTTCCTGTTACACATCGAATTCCAATGTCTGGAGAGTTGCAGAGGAGGAAACCCAGGAGTCTGGTCTTCCTCCACTTCTCAGCGCACCAATATGATGTACCGTCAAGCCATCCTTCATTTCAGTGGTGTCGGATGGATAAATGTTTGTGAACTCTGATTCTGCTTCATTCAGGAAGAGATTTTCAGCCATAAGCTGTGCTGCAGCTATTTGAAGTAATGCGTCAAGAGGAACCTTTCCTCTGGGATAAAGTCAACATTATCTGCATACGCCATAGCTAGTGGTATACCTATCATTGAGATTGGGTGGTTTTGTCTTGTTGGGTGTTTCGTAACTGGGGATAGAGCTGCGGCGAGATAGCAAGTGAAGAGTAACTGGTCATCAGCTTGCGGTAATCCTATTGATGTTTCAAACTATGCAGAAAGCGTTGATTTGACACGAACATTTAGTTTTGTGTCTACCAATAAGAGTCTCATCAGACATAGTACCGTTATCATCGCAGCCATCTTGGTAGAGAAATTGAAGAATCTGTGATCTATTGATAGTATCAAAACGCACATATGGATTCCTGTTTTATAGATGTCCCGATATATTGATAGTACTACTGTTGTCAATAATCGTTGTGCTCAGATGATGTCAGCGCAGCCATATCCTCTTTTCAAACTACTCTGCCAGTTTCCAGTACATTTGTCAATCTTATCCCTGATACGATATAATGTCACATTTGATAGAATTTTTCGGATGTTGTTCAAAAGCACTATTGGTCTCAGGTTGGATAGAGATCCGGGTGGTTTGTTAAGCTCTGGGAGTGCGATCATCGGATGAGTGTACCCTCCCACACAGCATAGATAGGGAGATGTTGTTCAATGTCAGAGTTGACGGCATCTGCGATGTGTGGCGATATGATATTATCTTTGTGTTTAACACAGCTCAAAGCGCTCAAAATACTATTTATTCAACTAGCCATTTAATTCACCATTACTTTCAAGGACATTTTGATTTTTGCTGCCAAAAATAGTATTTTTGTAAATTCATAAAGAAAATTTACAAAAAAATAGATTTATGTTCTCCTTTAAATGGACATTCATCAAAAGTATTACACTTTTGATGAATATTCAAATTTCTACACTTAGTCAGTGTCCAATTGCAGACCAAGAAGAGTATTTTTTTGGAAATGTACCACTGGACTGACTGGCTCTGTTACGGAGCCAGTAATTCCAGTGTTAAAATTCCAAAAATATTCTTCTCTTGGCCTGCAAATGGTCATTTCTCAAGATCACTGCAGAGGTCGTGTTGACCAACTTGACCATTAAATGGTTAAGACGGTACTAGAGGCGTTAGGGGGTTCGTTCATAATGCTGTCAGGCCCGCATGAACGGACATTTGTTAGTGAAGGTAACACACTCTTCTAGCTTTTTTTATTGGCTTTTATATTGGCCAGAGCCGGCCTTCCAACGTTGGTAAAGGTTCATTTTCTGTGTCAGTTAAAGGTGCATATTCAGAGTAAAATTTCGGAAAATAAAATTGTTTAAATTATACACTTTTAGAAGCTTAAACTGTGAGCATATATGTAATGAAACGAAATAAATCTTAACATATGATGATTTCATTCCATATAAATTAATTTATATGAAATGGAATCATCATATATTAAGATTTATTTCGTTTCATTATACATATGCACATAATTTAAGCTTATAAAAGTATGCAATTTTAGCAATTTTATTTTCAATCATTCTGGTGTGAATAAGCACCTTTAACTAATCTTTGAACCATTCCTTGGATGTTTCAACCTTTCCCTGGTCAGAGACGATGGAGTAACCATCAGCGTTATGGACAGCAAGTGGTTGTTGTGGAGGGTTGATTTTTAATGCTTTGCTTGCTGTTAACATTTTTTCGACAATCATTAGTGGAGGTCACTTCCTTTACCAGGTCATCTGCTTATTTGATGGCCACTTCTTTCAATCATTCACGGAGTTGGCGTAGGATCACATTGCGATTATGTCCTGGTTCAGTTTGGGGTTTCATTTCGACTGATTGGATATACATATATGCGAAACCTTTGGTTGGCATTCCTGGATACAATGATGAGCTTAGCAGCTGATTTGTCCACACATTTTAGGACTGTACAAATGGTTTCGTTTGGTGTAATGTTGAGGTCAACCATGGCCATCTGTCCAATTAGTGTTTTCCTATGCGATGCCTGTATAGCCTTGTCGTTAGTTAGTTTCTTTTGAGAGATCATGGTTAACTTCGGAGTTTTGTGTTGAGGTTCACTTGTAGGAACATTTAATCAATCAAACATTTAATCAATCCGTAGTCTAGTAATCCCCTGGTTTGTAGATGACGTCAGCGACTGCGACGGCCGCTACGTCGATGGCGGCGGCCGCGGCAACGACTACCACAATCATAACTACGACAACCACAACCACGAGAGGAAAATAAAGAAGAGGAAGAAAATTGCAAGTAACCTTATGTTGACTGCTGTTGCTGCTGCGGCCACAACCGCCATTGCCGCCGGCGCCGCGACTGCTGCTGTTGCTTTGGCTATTACGACACCTACTGCTGTTCCCGCTGCTTCTTCTACTACTACTACTACTACTACTACTGTTTCTGCTGTTGTTGCCTTTTGATCCCGCAATTGGCATACCTCTTTGGAAATCACGGGCAAGATAACCACCACCAACCCACATCCCCACCTCCACCTCACCTCCACCCCTCCAACAACAACAACAACAACAACAACAACAACAACAACAACAACAACTAGAATGCACTCGAGGGAGATGCTGATTCACGCCTTGACCCGCTTGACAGGAAACTAAATGTCGCTATTAGCCAACAACAATATAAATGTGTGATACAGATTTGGTGATTCTATCTTCTTTCATTGCAGAGTAATGGACGAAAATGTGAATTCCTGTATGCCCTAAGTGACCCCGTGACCTCGATGTTTGAAATATTGACCTCAAAATAAAAATCTCATACATGTCATAGGATTCCGAGTTATGTCTCAGATAAGCAGACAGAAAGACAAACTGGCAAACAAACAGTCAGACAGACAAAGAAACGACACCAACTGCAATACTAAGACCGGCCTTTAGAAGCATAAGCAACAATAAGTCCTCCATGCTCGCATTACCCATTGCGTCCAGCGACTCGGATACAAATAATTAGGCGTTTTTTTGTCTTAACCATTACCTGATTACCACTTTGATCTCAATATTCTATATTTTATTGTGTCAATAGTAAAGAAACTGATGTACATTTTCAAACAATTTTGGTGGACGATGTTGCAGACTACGCCAGCAACATCTTCCACCAAATTTGTTTTAAAATGGCCACCAGTTCATATTTTAATTTAATATGGAAATTAAAAATTTTAACATTAGAGTGGTAAGGGTTAAGGTGTTACCGGACAATGGATAGATCCGATCTGGCACTCACGTATCTGACGTCATAATAAATTACATCACATGTAGGATGAGGTCACAATACAAATGCTTAATGAATACCTCCATCTAGGTCTGTCATAAACACTGGAGTAGTCCTTCAAGAATACGATTTGTATGTTTTTACTACTTAATAAACATTCTTTTGCATATTTTAAAACTAATTTGACTGGGCATAGGCTCCAAAAGGACCCAGTAGATTTCGTTTCAAAATATTCAACAGGTTACCTGTGTCGTTACCTAGAATTTAGGATTCTGGGAAATCAGGACTTAAAGTATATAAATCGATCTCAACACCAATGCAAGGGTGAAGCTTAGATAGAAATGGGTGGAGCTTAGCTAGAAATGGGTGGAGCTTAGCTGGAAATGGGTGGAGCTTAGCTAGAAATGGTTGGAGCTTAGATAGAAATGGATGGAGCTTAGCTAGAAATGGGTGAATCTTAGCTAGAAATGGTTGGAGCTTAGCTAGAAATGGTTGGAGCTTAGCTAGAAATGGGTGCAGGTTAGCTAGAAATGGGTAGAGCTTAGCTAGAAATGGGCGGAGCTTAGCTAGAAATGGGCGGAGCTTAGCTAGAAATTGGAGCAGTATAACTAGACATGGATCGCTTTATAGCCAATATATGGTCTTACTCTGATAAATCTTCAGCTTGGTCAGGTTGAATAAGTTATTCTCGAAAAGGATATTCTGGAAACTTGTGTCATTTTTGCCCAACACATCTGATGACGTAATTGAGCTACTATTATCTGTTGTGCCAAAATAGTCGAAGGCCCAGTGAGTTCGGTTGACGTCGGTGGCCATCTCATCTTTCATCGTATCGCTGAAAGCGTAGTCCTTATAAAGCCAGGTACAATTGCAATTTTTCGGATGCTCAAACTCGTATTTGTTGTCGTCCTTGTCATGGGATAGGCTGGACATGAGCGGATTCTTCTTGGAGATCTTAAATAAACTTTGAAAGAAAACACATGATATGCATACATATTATATACACGTAGACATTAGCCAGTGTTTGTAGAATAAAACATATAAGCAGAAAACACAAGATGGGTGGGTAGGTGGGTGGGTGGGTGGATGGATGGATGGATGGATGGATGGATGGATGGATGGATGGATGGATGGATGGATGGATGGATGGATGGATGGATGGATGGATGGATGGATGGATGGATGGATGGGTGGTGGGGAGGGGCGGAGGCTAATCCAGCTAATCCCAAAATCAAGGTAACTATACAGGTAAGCAGTTGATTATTATGAAACTAATTTGACATGACGCTGTTGCTGCTTATGGCAGCAACAGAGCCCATTCAAATTAGTTTCACAATTGTCAACAAGATGGTTTATTTTAATAGTAAATACATCAAAGACATACAATTCGTACGATTGACGGAGTGTTAAAGGTTCGTGACCTAAGGCAGCAACAGCGCTCAGTCAAATTAGTTTCAAAATATTCAACAGCATGTTTATTAAATAGCAAATAATTAGAAAGACATACAATTCATACAACGTGTCGGACTGTTTGAGATTTGATGACGGTCTATATGGAACCCTTTGTCACGTAATGAGTATGACGTCATCGTATACGCGCTGAGCTGATTATGACGTCATACGAAGTCAGATGGTTGATTGATACTCTGGAAAGGTGAATTGAACTACTGATTGATTTTGTTTCCCATACCTCTAAAACCTGTCTCAGGATTGACACACGTATCAGCATGTGCGAGCGGTGATAACTACCAAATATTAGTCGTTAGCAAAGTCGATCACCCCAATTTATTAACAATAAACATTTATCTATCAAAGATTTGACAAGACTTTGTCTCTCTGAGTGGTATCTAAAGCGCATGAACGAATATGAAGAACCAGACAACTAACCTCCACCAGACGTAGTAGTAGTAGTAGTAGTAGTAGTAGTAGTAGTAGTAGTAGTAGTAGTAGTAGTAGTAGTAGTAGTAGTAGTAGCATTAGTAGTAGTAGCAGTAGCAGTGGCAGTGGTAGTGGTAGTGGTAGTGGTAGTAGTAGCAGTAGCAGTAGTAGTAGTAGTAGTAGTAGTAGTAGTAGTAGTAGTAGTAGTAGTAGCAGTAGCAGTAGCAGTAGTAGTAGTAGTAGTAGTAGCAGTAGCAGTAGCAGCAGCAGCGGCAGTAGCAGTAGTAGTAGTAGTGGTAGTAGTGGTAGTAGTGGTAGTAGTAGTGGTAGTAGTAGTAGTAGTAGTAGTAGTAGTAGTAGTAGTAGTAGTAGTAGTAGTAGTAGTAGTAGTAGTAGTAGTAGTAGTAGTAGTAGCAGCAGCAGTAGTAGCAGCAGCAGTAGCAGTAGCAGCAGTAGTAGTAGTAGTAGTAGTAGTAGTAGTAGTAGTAGTAGTAGTAGTAGTAGTAGTAGTAGTAGTAGTAGTAGTAGTAGTAGTAGTAGTAGTGGTAGTGGTAGTAGTAGCAGTAGCAGTAGCAGTAGCAGTAGTAGTAAATACAACAAACTGGTTCACATTTTTCTAGGACACACAGAACTGAGAATAGATATAATACCTGACAAAAGCCTCATATATGAATATCACAGCAATTAACGTAGCAAAGCAATCCTCTGTAAATCGCGTGATAAACTTTACGAGAAAGCTCAAGTCAAACGCGACCACGACCATCAGGATAGCGGCCGTCCATATGCCGATCCAGACACGGTACGGCATGTAGTCCCAGCCCTGGTCGCTGGAAACAATAATAATAATAATAATAATAATAATAATAATAACAACAACAAGCGGCCCAATGGCCTGTGACGCTCACCTGGACCATTAGCATTTGAAGCATTTGCATTTAAATATACATGACGTGTTACATTAAACAAGACGGAAAATAAATAAAAATCTATCAATCAAAATTCAGAATGGAAATTCTGGCGCCTATGATCATAGGATTATTTTAGCCATGTTTGATTGAAATTGCTCAAAGACGTAAGGAGAAGAAGCAATTTGACAATTTCCTGTAAATTTGTAATAAAATGTAAGATTTTTGCCCAAATAATTTAACGAAGGAAAATTCTGAATACAAGTTCTATAACCTGTGATCGTAGGGTCCTTTTGTCCAATTTTGCTTGAAATCAGTTAATTTGACAAGAAGAAGCAATTTGACAATTTCCAGTAAATTTGTCATAAAATCCAAGATTTTCAACCAAAGAATTGATGAATCAAAATTATGCTTGTTAGTGCTGGCGCCTATCACCATAGAATCCATCCCACCTCCTGTTGAAACATGTCAAGCATCTATAGAGGAGTAGCATTTTGAACATTTCCAGTAAATTTCTCATAAAATCTAAGATTTGTTCTAGAGCTCATCACCACAGGATCCTTTCAGCCAAATTTGGTTGAAATCTCACTGAATGTTAAGGAGAAGAAGCAATTTGACAATTTCCAGTACATTTTTCATAAAATCTAAGATTCTCACCAAAGAAGATTGATGAATCAAATGCCGTACGGAACTAGTGAAGCCTACTACCATAGTGTCTTTTCAGCCAAATTTGGTTGAACTCACTCAGAATGGTAAGGAGAAGAAGAAATTTGACAATTTCCGATACATTTTTCTTAAAATCCAAGATTTCCATCCAAAAAATTAATGAATAAAAATCCCGAATGGATCCTACGACCATAGGGTCCTTCCAGACAAATTTGGGTGAAATCGGCTAAGAGGTTAATGAGGGGGGGTGTTTTAAAGCAAACAATGATTCACGGCGAACGGACGACGCACGATGGACGGACGACGGGCGGTCACTATGGTATGCTAATAATAATAATAATAATAATAATAATAATAATAATAATAATAATAATAATAATAATAATAATTAGATTCAAAATATTCAATAGCTTGCCTGCATAGTTACCTTCAAATTGGAATTCTAGGTTATCAGGATTCAAAGCATATAAATCAATCGTAAGCGCAAAACTGGATAAACTGAACAGAAATCAACAGGCATCTCACATCTCGTGCAAAATTGTCGTTGTTTAATGGGGCACCAGAACTTTAAAGAGTGTAACTCGAAGGACATATCTCAGAGCAATTGCCTGTATTTACCCCGCTAGTGTAGACAGCGCCGCAATGCGTTCTCCGCATGCTACTTTTAATTAGCAAGATGTTTCAAGAAAATTATAAGTTTTGTACATGAAGAGATTAATATGTTTGTAAATTTACCGCGGAAATTTAGAAAACAAATTAGCTTTCTGTTGTCCTGCAAATTGGCATTCTTCAAGATTACTGCAAATGCTTTTTCGGCAAGCTCAAAGGGCTAACGATCAAGACGATTCCCCTTTTTTGCTTAAACAGACTTTTTTTTTAAACTTACCACTGGAATGACTGGCTCGGTTATCGGTATCGAGTCTGGATTTGGTGTTCTGAACGTGGTCCGGATTTAAAGTATATAAATCGATCCCCACACGCGCAAATTATGGGCGGAGATTTGCTAGAGATGGGTGGGGCATAGTTAAAGCGATGCTAATCTCATCTCAGATGTTGTATTGTATCGATAGATTATGGTTTATAGATTCGATATCATTCATATTCTATCACATTCCCTGATCTGTCTCGTAATTATCTGCTTTGTAATATCGAGTAAATGTTGAATAGTAACGCCACCATTTTGTCTCCTCAAGCGATAGTGTGCATTACAGTCTTTATTATGTAATACTCATCCTGTTGAATATTATGAAACTAATTTGACTGGAAGTTGTTGCTTCGTATGGCAGCAACAACTTCCAGTCAAATTGGTTTCAAAATATTCAACAGCTTACGTGTAGGTTTGCTTTTATACCACATTGTCAAGCTATAGATGGCACCTCTATGACTGAGCGTATATACCGAGGCGGACACACTAGGGGTTTTTCTGATTGGTTGAAAGTAAATAATGATAGCCATCATAGCGTGTAGAAATGTACCAACATTTAACTGCTAAAGCGTGAATATCTTTCCTTTAGCACCAGGATAAAAAGCTTAAAATTACCTGGATAGTTTATGATCGGCGTGTCAGATCACCTGAATAGCTATCAAGAAATGGGATTAGTTTTCCTTTTACAGTGAATGTATCATTGCGTGCGCTAAGATCATTTGCTAAGACAGATTATTTTGAATTAATACATTTCTTACGAGCAAAATTGAAAGACAATCTGCTCGAGTACCAACATAGGTCCCGTACTACCGAGGATATTCAGCGGCTGTCCAGAGAACAAGGCGAACGCAACACCCGTGATGGCTGCAGCAAGAATGCACTCCATAGCCGCCTTAAATAGGAAATGAGAAATACTGATAATCAATTCAAAGATATAAACAAGCATTTCACTTCCAAAAAATTATGTGTCTGGCCAAAACGCTTTTATCGGTGATCAATGACTTTTGACCTTACATTGAAAGCTAGCCAACCAGCCAGTTAGTCATCCAGACAGACAGACACAGACACACACGCACGTACGGACACACATACGCACGCACGCGCACAGACGCACACGAGTTGGCATAAGAAATATACTTTGGGGTCAGGAGCGGTGGTTCTTTTGTTTTTCATCTGCGGCGCTCCCTTGTGTATTATTTTAATGGTGATAGGCCTACTTTAGTGTAGTTATTAAATGTAACACGCCTTCCCATCGACACGTATGACATAATCAGCACTAAGGTTTATGTAATTCTTAAAGTTCTTTACAGCCATCACCTCTTTCAATACAGCACGTTCCTCTACTACACGACATGTTGGGGAGATTTCATCATCACATCGGTCAGTAGGTGCCAACACAGTCGTGTTGTCAGTTTGATCTTTCAGAAGGTGCATTGCCATTTTGTGTCATGTGTATCCATGTTTCCATTAGCACTCTGTTTGTGTACGCAAATTCGTCCTCCGATTACATCTTCTACATCAACATCATGACTGGATGGCCAAGCAATAACCAATAATCGGGAAAGCAGTGATATGTTTGCCTTTGATATCGCAATTTCATATCCAACTTTGAATTTAATATTTTAGCAACTGCATTCAATGACATAATGTTGAGCCTGAATTGTAGTTAACATGTATGTTTATTTCCGTGGAATTCAAAGTCTGTCTAGTTTATGTACAGTATTGAAATAGTTTGTGAGTCCGGATCTGTTCATTTTGAACAATTGGATTACCTCCCTAAATGTTTATATATAGAGAAACCGTGTTTTTTCTTAATCAGGGGTGAAGTTAGATAGGTTTAAGAGCAGTTGCCAAAGATTCTACCCAGAAAAATTATACCGCCAACATTTTGTACATAAGCCAGTGTCTAACTATGCCAGATATTATTCCGCTATCTGTCAAAGGGCGGAGTGAGGGTCTGGGCAGACTCAAAGTAGTGCGAGTGTATGCCTGCGCAGTCATTGCTTTGAGTGATCACGACCGATTATTTAAGAATAATCGTGATTACTCGATTAATCAGCTTGGGTACAACCTACCCAGTTACAACAGCAAAGACCAATCAATGACGAAAGCTGCAATGGTGTTTAGAAATGTCCATTTCTAGGCAAAGAGAAGATTATTTTTAACAATGTATCGATACTCGAGCCAGTCATTACAGTGATACTATTTCAAAAATGGTCTTCTCTTGGTCCGCAAATGGACATACATTCTCTGAGCAACATGTCAATTTTAAAAACCGATCGCATTAAAATGTATTTAAAAGGTGTTTGAAATATTTATGCGATAAAATTTACTCACGATTATTCGATTATTTAATCTTTTTATCATATAAATTCCCGATTTAAAACATATTCGATTTAATCGTGTAATCGCGCAAGCCTATGCGAGTGTAGCTAACCACGTACCATATATCCTTCTGTTTTCTCACCCAGCACCGCACCAAACGTGACATTAGGAGTCAGTGTGGCCAGATATAAGAAGATGAAGGAAGCGATGCACTGCAAATGAAGACTGTCAACGAAATCACTCGGATACCATGGTATTTTCCGTTTAATATCAGCTATCAGCCCGCCAAACATACTGTGAAAGTAGATGAAAGCCACGTGAGCTATATTGAGATATAAGGGAGTCCAGTAAACTTATTTTGAAAAATTACCTTTTTGTATCTCTATTCCAGAGTCACGTAGCCAACGATCGTCAGCAGTAGTAGGGTTGGAGTCAAAATGATACCACCTCCCCGAATAACGGGGAAAATAAAGATTTTCGCCTCCAGAGACCCGAACAATTTCGAGATAGGCTTTTTAGGTGTCACTAGGAAAAAGTAGCATCTAAAAAACTGACACACCTCGGCCACTAGGAAAAAAGTAGCATCTAAAAAAACTGCCACACCTCGGGGCGCCGGGAGGGCAGCCGCGACGCGAGACCTAATCTGACGAGGGCCCCGGCGGGGTGCAGTCAAAATGATACCACCTCCCCGAATAACGGGGAAAATAAAGATTTTCGCCTCCAGAGGACTGCCTGCCATGTAGTGTGTATGGATGCCAACTTGGGCGACCGTACATTTCGTACTTTACAGCGCATGCGACCTGAGTTCCCAGCATACTTTCACTGGAACCAATTCGAACGTGCTGCGGATGATATATACTATTTTACTACGGACCGCGCTGCATGGTGTGACGCCATATTCGATAAATTTCACCAGGATCAGCGCATCGTTATTCCACTGAACTCGTTGACTGAAGCCAAGATCCTTGAAGAACAGATCCGTTGTGAGTTCCCAACAAAGCAGATCCTACTCTACAATTCAGAGACATTGCCGTCCGAGAAGGCGCTGCATTTCGCCGATGTTCATCGTTATTAGGGTGAGCTCGATGTTCTACTCTATACACCAACAGTCTCGGCCGGAATCTCCTTTGAGTTGGAACATTTTGACACACTCTTTGGATACTTCAATGATATGTCATGTGATGTTGAAACCCGTCGCCAAATGCTGGGCCGTGTTCGTAATATCAGAACGAAAGAGCACTATATATATATATATATATATATATATATATATATATATATATATATATATATATATATATATATATATATATATATATATCTAATAGGCACGTATAACAACCTGCCGACCGAGATCGAGAGTATCCAGAGTCTAGTACATAATAAGCGGGCGGGGCTTTATCGACGTATAGACGATCCGAGCGCGCAACTCGCCCTCCAGTTCGATTACGATCCGAACAATGGCGATATGCGCTGTTACGAATCGCCGTACTTCCATCTTTGGCTAGAAACTGTTCGTATCGAGAATCTGTCTAAAAATAACTTTGCTCACCGCTTTGTTAGCCAGGTAGCTGACACCGGTGCTACGGTTATGGGTATCCAGGTTCCTACTGAGAAGGTCGAGGAATTTGGTCGTCTACGTCTTCTCCACAACCTTATTAAAGAACAGCTCGCCACCGCTGAATGTGCAACATTAGCTAACGTCGCTGATATCGAGAATGACGAGGCCATGGAGATTCGGGAAATGATAAGAAGCCAGGATATGCAGCTTACTGCTGATAAGCGACTTGCATATGCGAAGTATCGTCTTCGTGAAGATTATGATTGGCATGGTCGCCATATTAGCCCTGTATTTGTAGAGAAATACCATACGCGCCAGGCTCGCCGTGTGTACAAAAATCTCAAATGGATTACCACCAGTTCTACTATTGTTAAATCCCTGTGCGACATTCAGACCCAAGAAGTAGTTCATCACCACATGTTTCACCAACCTATGCCCCAAGGGGCTGAGGGGCGGTGGGGGCCACGGATCGCCGAACAGCTGCCAACTGAGGGCGGTGGTATCATTTTAACTGCACCCCACCGGGGCCCTCATCAGATTAGGTCTCGCGCCACGGCTGCCCTCCCGGCGCCCCGAGGTGTGGCAGTTTTTTAGATGCTACTTTTTTCCTAGTGGCCGAGGTGTGGCAGATGCTACTTTTTCATAGTGACACCTAAAAAAGCCTATCTCGAAATTGTTCGGGTCTCTGGAGGCGGAAATCTTTATTTTCCCCGTTATTCGGGGAGGTGGTATCATTTTGACTGCACCCCGCCGGGGCCCTCGTCAGATTAGGTCTCGCGTCGCGGCTGCCCTTATGGCGCCCCGAGGTGTGGCAGTTTTTTTAGATGCTACTTTTTTCCTAGTGGCCGAGGTGTGTCAGTTTTTTAGATGCTACTTTTTCCTAGTGACACCTAAAAAAGCCTATCTCGAAATTGTTCGGGTCTCTGGAGGCGAAAATCTTTATTTTCCCCATTATTCGGGGAGGTGGTATCATTTTGACTGCACCCCGCCGGGGCCCTCGTCAGATTAGGTCTCACGTCGCGGCTGCCCTCCCGGCGCCCCGAGGTGTGGCAGTTTTTTAGATGCTACTTTTTTCCTAGTGGCCGAGGTGTGGCAGTTTTTTAGTTGCTACTTTTTCCTAGTGCCATAGGCAGCAACAGCACCCGGTGAAATTAGTTTCAAAATATTCAACAGCTTACCTGTGTAGTTTTCTAGAAATTGCTAGACATGGAGTTCAGGGATCGATCGATTCCAACATGGGGAATTGTGCGTGGAGCCTAGGCAAAGATGAGCTAAGCAGAGCTCAACCTGGATTCCTTCATTTCCCTTTCGTGAGTGACCATTGCTACTTTTATTACGGATATATATCATTTTTACTGTAACGTCAGCTAACAAGTTGCCTATTTGATTATGACGTCAGATACTTGAGTGACAGGTCGGATATTTCCACTCAAACTCCAGTTAAGGGCTTAATTGTGTATCTGTGTGGGGCATATATGTAATTTGGGTGGTCTAGTTTGAATAAGAGGTCAGTTACTTATTTGACAGATCAGGTCGTCAAGATTGAATCACTGATTGGCGCATTACATGCTATCTGTAAGTTATCATTGAAAGGTAGATAATAACAGCAAAACGCTTGAAATAAAATTGCCAAAAATTGTATAGGTTTAGAGGCTTAAATTGATGGTGGGGGGGGGGGTTTCTAGATGTAAGAAACGAAATAAATCTCAGCATATAATGATTTCATTACGTATAAATTAATGTAATTTTTTAAGTTGTGAAATTGAATTCTAGACATGAGTCCCTAATTCAATATCGCAATTTAGACAATTGTAATAATTTGTACGGAATGAAATCATGATATGTTAAGTTTTATTTCACTTCTTTACATTGAGATACACTCATTAAGCCTTTAAAAGCCAACAATTTAAACAATTTTTTTTCCACGAATTTTGCTGTGAATATATTCCTTTAAGAAAGCGTGTATGGTATTGCATAACAAACATTAATCCATTACATAATACTCCCATTCGTGTAATGAATTAGTGCGCAAGTAACGCGTGTCCAAAGCAATGTATTAATGCGCCCGTTATCACCTAAAGGCGATGACGCAACAATACTGCACGCGACCTTGGTTTGCTACTGTTAATACTTTGCGCAATGAAACAGTTTGATATATTTTTTATAGAATACTCGCAAATTTTAAAAGATTAATTAAATAGCAAGACAATACGATGTCAGGTTTATCATTATATTCTGTTGCGTATTGGTCGAAACACTTGCTCACTAGTGAAATCGTAGGCCCTTACAGAGATATGAATAAAATCCATGCAAATTGGGAAGAAACTGGGGATTCCAGTTTATCAATTAATCATATGACGTCATCATCAACTACGTGACGTGTCTGCTGACGTCATGATCAAATACGTCATGAATGGCATAGATTGAAGGAAATTTCAATTTCGCATTCTCCGAGATCTAACAATACTCACCATTCTATTACTTCTGATATACAGCTGACTCTGCTAGCTGGCTCTAGGACTATAGACTTAGAAAGCTTTACCGACTTGTGGAACCGGGTACTCGGCCCTCAACTGACGGGTACCCGCCTGCCATGAAGCTCATATTGTTTGGATACCCACCAAACAAGAGAAAACCATGGCTTTCCTCCGTGGGGCTGGGAGGCTGGGTCCGTAATAGAATGGTGAGTATTGTTAGATCTCGGAGAAAGGGAAATTGAAATTTCCTTCATTCTCCTTCGATCAATACTCACCATTCTATTACTTCTGATATACACCAGATTTGGTCAGTAACCTGGTGGGAAGGGGCAAGCCATAACTGCTACTTTTGCCCTTGGAGAAAGAGCTAGACTTAAACTTGATTAATGGAGACCTAAAAGGACGATCAAGTTAATGGAACCGAATCACATTCGCATCACTGCACCCTCCCCCTTTTTTCTCCTAAGAAAAGGGAGAGAACTCACGAACATGCATCTCGCCTGAAAACAAAAATATGCCAAGAGGGTTAACTGCTCTTTGCCTATATTAGCCTGGGAATGAGCATGAATATATAAGATGAATGAACATTATATATAGCCATAATACAAAACCTCTCAATCTTGAATTACCTCATGATTTATGGATTTCAGACGTGGCGCCTCCAACCATTCACTTGTCCGGCCATCAGTGACACAATCTGGTTGTCATCCTCTCGCTCGACCATGTCTGCTTCTAAATTATTTCTTACAAATGCCAAAAAATGGAGAAGAGCAGTGTGGTCGTATAACTATCGTTTCAAAACAGCTAAAGCGAGTGGATTGGCGGAGTCTGACACATCCCTCATATAGTAATCCGTCAAAGAGGACTCACAGTGCCATTGTGCAACAGCCATGATGTCCTCTAATGGAACACCCTTGTAAAGGGCGGTCGAGGTGGCTATTCGTCTAACATCGTGTGCCATTGCGCATTGCACCTCGTGCCCAGTCACAATCTCATGGATAGTCTGAATGCATTCGACTACCCAACGAGAGATAGAATCCATGGATGCGGCGCCATATGGCTTCTTATGGCAGATGCACAGATGTTTATCATTCGACCGTAATGAGTCTGTCCGTTTTCTGTACTTAGTCAAAGCACGGACTGGGCACCAGACACTGGCATCACGATCAAACCTTGTTAGTTTCGGTATAATGATCGGTTTGCAGGATATCTCAAAGATTGATTCTTTGATATAAACTCTGCTCTTGGCAGAAGATGCAGACCCTCTCCGGAGACAATAAATCGGCCCCTCTCTGCTGAAAGTGCATTGATCTCACTGCGCCTTCTAGCTGAGGAAGCTGCCAATAGAAAGACCGCCTTTAGAGTCAAATGCTTTAGACTAGCCGAACACAACGGTTCGAAAGGCTGCTTGGCCAGTACATTAAGCACTAAAGATAGACTCCAGGCTGGAATGACTACCGGTTGTCTCGGTCGGAGAATGCTCATTTCCTTCACCATCACATTTAACTGGGCCACCTCTGGACTATCCCTGATGGCTAGACAAGGGATAACTGATGCCAAAACTGACTTGTATCCAGCAATTGTGACGGGAGCTAGTCCTGAAAAGAACAGCTCACAGAGAAAGTCTGCTATTTGCTGAATAGTGGATTGAAAGGTATCAATACCCTTTTCTTCACACCAGTCTGCAAATCTGTTAACCATGTTGTTATATGACTTGAAGGTTGACCGACTTCTCGCAGCTGCGATGAAATCAGCAGCTTGTCGAGAAAAGCCTTGCGATGTGGAACGTTGTTTGATAACATTCACGCAGTCAATTTGAACATTTCGGGACGCTCGTGTAGGAAGCGTCCGTTGGCCTGGGAGATTATGTTCTGAATCTCGGGTAACTGCACTGGGTTTTCCACCAGCAGATCTAGAAGATCCGTGAACCACGCCCTGCTGGGCCAAAACGGCGCTATTAGCAGGACCAGGCGCGGTTCCTCCCTGATCTTCACCAATATCTTCGGCAGAAGAATGGTGGGTGGGTACGCGTAAGCGTGCATCCCTCTCCAGCTTATCGCCAGAGCGTCTGTATCGACGGCATTTGGATCTGGAATCGGCGAGACATAAGTCATGATTTGGGCATTTTCCCTTGTGGCGAACAAGTCCAGGTTGGGTTTGCCCCAATGCTCGAAGATCCTTCGTAGAACTGGAGGGTTGAGAGACCATTCTGTTGGCAGAATTCTCTGTCTGCGAGACAAAGCATCCGCCAGAATGTTCAATCGAATGTGAGCTGCTTTCAAAACAACCGAGTAATTCCTGCACCATTGGATCAAGTGCCACACTTTTATACACAGTGTGGGTGACTTGGTCCCGCCTTGGCGATTTATGTATGATACTACCGTCGAATTGTCCAACCGTATCAATATCGCCTTGCCCCTGACCATTGGAAGAAACCCTTCCAATGCCAGTTCCACTGCCATCATTTCCAACAGATTGATATGCAGCTGGCTCTCCTGGCTGGTGTTATCCCAGGCAGGCCCCCCACCCCTCCAGCGATGCATCCGTGTACATGGACAGCTGGGGTGGGATAGGTGCAGTGAAACCCCATCTAGGAGATTCTGACGCTTTTTTCACCATACAAGATGCGACATTATAGGTTCCAAAACTGGCACCAGTTTTGAGAGGGGTTCTGTTCTCTGTTTCCACAGAGACATCAGATACATCTGGATAGGTCTTCGCATTAGAGCAGCGTACGGGATCACCTGCTCCATGGAGACCATCATGCCCAGTATCTGAAGAAACCGCCTCGCCTGAATGTGGTTTCCCAATCGAAACCTCTTGAGGATGGCTAACAATAAACACCACTCTGGGCTCTGATGGGTAAACCCTGCCCTCCTCGAGATCGAATCGTATCCCTAAATAAACGAAATGTTGAGTGGGTGTCAACTCGGATTTCTCCTTGTTGACTATCCAGCCTAGATCTGAAAGTAACTTCAGAGTCAGAGCAGTATCCACCTCTAACCTGGCTGATGTGTCTGCTTTGATCAGCCAATCGTCTATGTATGTGTGTAGCGCCACGTTCTCTTTTCTTAGATACGCTGTCACCGCAAGGGCCACTCTCGTGAAATCCCTTGGAGCTGTCGAAAGGCCGAACGGGAGGACTATAAACTCCCATACTTGATTCTGAAACGCAAATCTCAGAAAACTGTGACAACTCCTGTTCATTGGGATGTGGAAATATGCATCTTTCAGATCGATCGACATACACCACATTCCCTTCCTCAATCCTGCCATTACCGACCTCTGAGTCTCCATCTGGAACCGAGGCGTATGGATAAACCAATTTAATGGCCTGAGATTGAGTACGGGTCTCCATCCCCCTGTGCTCTTGGGGACAAGGAACATGTTTGAATAGAAGCCTGGAGTGTTCTGGTTTTCTGGCGTTATTGCTCCCTTCAGAAGCAAACCTGACACTTCATTTTGAACGGCTTCTAACTTAGTCTGGTTCCCCTGGTACAGGTGTCCAGACAGGTGCCAAAGACAGATTCTGTGGCGGAAAATCCCACCACTCCGGCATGTACCCCTGGGATAACCATCCCAGGACCAGACTGTCTGACCTCACACCTCGCCAAGCCTCGGCGAAACGCATGAGCCTTCCACCCACTATAGACGCCTCGACGCCTAATGGGGGTGTCCGGCTCGCGATCCGCCCCCCCCCCCCTCTCTTGATGAGAGAGCGAGAGAACCATTTTGGCCTTGGCTCGGCTGGTATAACTGGCACCGCTGTTCCTGTCGCACAGGTGCGGTCCAGGCAGATATGAAGGGAGATCGCGTTCCCTCAGGTACGATCCGCTCCCTTCTTTCCGCCCTTTGAAGACTTACCCTTCCCCTTCCCCTTGCCCTTCCCACCTCTCGGGTGATCAGGAGCAACATTGGGGAGGGTAGGAGCCTCCACAACCTTCTTGGCTTTCTTCGCCGGAGGCGGCTGAGAAAACCCCGAAGAAGCAGAAGCAGCACCAGGTATAGCTTTTGCTTTACCTTTGTGCTTTTTCTGCTTCTTAGAAGGTTGCACGGTCAGCGACTTTGCTACAGCCCCTAGCGTGTGCGTTGACGCACTAGCTCTAGCTGCAGGTTCACCGCCAACCGAGTCTGCACAATGTTAGCCGTGTCTTCTAAGATGGCCCGCGCCTGGCCACCAAAGATGCTAGGGCCCGTCAGGGGCATCCCAAGAAGACGCTCCCTGACAGCCGTAGCTGGACGCATATGGTCAAGAACCATCTGCCTCCTCGACTTAGTAACATGCACCTGCACCCTTGCCAATGCGTCCCTAGACAGCACCAGGCTGTCATTGACGCACGAAAGCGCCACAGGTGGCACAGGGTGGCCTGCCACCGCTTCAGCCCACACCGACTGAAGAAGGCGATAAGAGTGGTTGACAGCTCTCATAGCTGCCCTCACACCCTCATCACAAAGGGACAGGACTTCATCGTGGTGTCCCTGGGATTTGTCCACCAGTGCCGGGGCGGGGCCACCCGCTCCAGTACTTTGGACACCCAGAACCCATCGGTCATCCTCGGTGACCGACGGGACAACACCATACCTGTCGTATTCACCCCGTGGAATACGACAACTCGCCCGCACCTCCATGGAGGCCGCAGGAAGCTGGCCCTTGGTCATGAGTTGCTTGCCATAAATAGCCTCCAGCAACTCAATAAACCGTGGATCCAGTCCAATGGACTGGATCCGGGCTGCGGGCAAGATCCCCGTCCTGATCGATGCCACCGATGGACGGGGCGCATCCTCCTCGGCCGTGGTCGAAACCACAGACGGGTCTACCCTGGCTAGCCAATCCAGAGCCTCAGACCAGTCCGTTTCCGAGGAGGACACACCCGTGAACACGTCACCCATTGACATGTTCACGGACCTACCAGCCACGGCCTCCCAGCTAGGAGCCGTTGCTGACATGCCAGGCACTCCGGTACCATACGGTTCCGCCGCCACCCCATGGAACACACCAGTCCATGGAGTAGGCCTGCACGGAAAACCGTGCAAACCCATAGCAGTCACGGAACCGTGGCCAAACACGGGCGCCAATGGCACCCCATGTCTGACCGCCGGACCAGGCGAGATAGGTGAGTACCACGCCTGGCCCGCCACACCCGTCACTGTGTCGGATGGAGGCAAACCAACCATCACGGGACCGGTGCCTGATACCAGATTGGCCTCAACCACGGGCGGAGTCGCCGCCCTTGCTTGCGCCAAGCCAGACAGATGGAGGGCGGTTCCGTCCAGGACGGAATCGACCTCCATATTCTCCACTCGCGGCATCACAGGCCGCAGCAACATCTCCTCCTCGGCCTCCTCACTAGACGAGGAAACCGTGGAGCCGTCCTGGTGGACGGCTCCCATGCCTGACGGACTGGCCACCGCTACTGGACCACCCGGAGGTGGCCGCAGAGAGACAGAACCCATCAGGCCGGAGCCCGACAGGACTGCCAGGGGGCCGTATGAGATGGCTCCCTCGGTGGCCAGTCCAGTAACCTGTCCAAGGACAGGGTCCGAACCAAACATGGGGAGAGACTGCCCTACAGCTTTCGGCAGCAGGGACGACACCAGCGTGGGCAGAACGCTATGCAGGAAGCCCTGCATAGCTGGACCAAACCACGCCGGCGGTGCCATCTCCGCCGCCTCCGGCTGCAGACGTGTAGCGTCCCCAAGGGCTGAAACGGACACTCCATGATTTGCTTTCGGTCCAACCTAGAGACCGCGCCAGACCCAGCCAAGTCCTTCTGGCCAAGGATCTTTAACATCATGTCAACCGACCACACTGCACATACATTACACCTATTGTCAAGGTTACATTTCGTACATCGAAAGCAGACATGGTCCTTAAACAGAACCCGGACGAACTTGTGGCACTCGTCACATGATGGCGGGGCTGGCTTGGCCTATAAATAAGCACAAACCTACAATAAGCAAGCGGAACGAGACAGAGATGGAAGGCAGACAATTAATTTTCAAATTATTTTGACCATAAATTAACTGTTAACCCTCCCGCACCCCCACCCCGCAACGTTACAGCAACGATCGCATTGATTATGACGACAAGAACGAAGCGGGCAATAATATACCCATTCACTGATCCTCAAGGATGTATCACGGAACCAGGAATCATATCGCATAGCATTCGGGGTATATCTACTAATAAATATAAATTATACTCCTAACGAAAGCCAAAACGATATGTGAAGAAACAACAAAATGTAAACAAACTGCTGTAGCACACGGTAAAACCGCAGACCACACATCTAAATCAAGAATTTTGAAACCACCGATCATTGCAAACAGATCGTGATAATACGCAAAACTTGAAAATTCCAAAGTTTTCCGGTACCATTTTAGTACGCAGCACCCAGAATCAGATGCGCGAATTAATGAAAAATTTTCTTCACATAAACATCCTAGACACCCGGGTGTGACGTCACCCGCTCGGATCTTACGGAGAACGACGTCAGCCGATATTCGTGTTCAAAACACCGTAGCTAACACCTATTTTCATATCTGCCGATCGCCTGTTGGGGTTTAAAGAAGGCGATCATCCGGCATATTTCGTTGTTATAGTCCGGGAGCCAATTTTCAAAAGGGGTCTAGAAGAATGGTTTCGTAGCACACCCAGTATTCAGAAGGTTTGTCTCTATATTATGCTAGACCGACGTCTTGGGTATATTCTGAGCCGTGTTGTACAAGAAAATTGTGGTATCACTAACCCGTGAGAAGCCCATTTACGATAGGTGTTGAATGTAGCTCTCAAACAATTTTCACAATGGTAAATTTTTCACAAACTTAAGCGCATGTTATATCAATACAATCTTAACCAAAATGGAATAAAGTGATCGTATATCGCTGATTTATACATAATCAACCTCGTTTAAGACACCCGTATGTTGCTTTGTACATATTGGGGCACTTAGGTCTTCTTGTTTTCTCCATTTTTCATAATTAAACTTTTAACTGACATGCAGTGCATGTCTACACAAGCTGGCAGGACATATTTATCACGTGAGCAAATGAGAGAATGTTACTCATCCGTGTCAGAGTCATCTTCGACAATTGCATGCTGAACATTGTCACACAATTCACCTCCCATACAAAGGCATGCTTCAGTGCAGAGTAGATTGTTAGCCTTGCATTGACAGAGATCTGTTCTTTTGCAGGCAGACTTTTGACATCTACATGATGTGAGTTCAATTAATCCAAATGGAGCAGGATCCTTTGACATTAGAACAGGCTTGAGTAGACCATCCACTATACTCCAGCCATGTCCATTTGGAGATGGAAGATTGTGAACAGCTTGCAATGAACGTCTCCAAACAAGAGCTTGAAAATTGTCCCTTTCGGTGTGATGCTTTAGACTATTCGATGTAGGTGGAAGATTTTCATTTCTTTGTCTCTTTTGACAAAAGAGCCAATAACGGGTTTCATCAGCTGTCTTTCCCACATCCCTGGTGGTATACAACTCACACACAAATTTCTCACATAGAATTGCAGTATTCGGTGATAAGTCAACATGTTCGCTGAGTTGGGCTAAGCTAAGCTGATGACATTCAGATTGAATGCTTTTCTCTTAGCGACTCCAAATAATGCACTAGTACTATCACAACCTGTAAGAGAATGAAACCCAGGCAAAGACAGACATATAGCTGGGCCCAGTACTTGAGCAACTGTATGTATTGGTATGTATCGCAAGTTGTCCTTTGTGCCCATACGGAACCATAGTTCAGAACAGTGAAGCGAACGATACGTATATATACTAAGTACTGCCACGTCTGTATCAGGAGACTGTATAACAACACGCATGTGGTCTTTTGAAGCGTGTAGCGCGTGCAACATCATACGCGTATCTGCTTCCTCGTGATCTGATCGAAGTTCTTCCAAATACGACGAATTGTTCGCTGAAATGACAACAACATCCATTCCATCGTTAAAGCCACCAGCAAGAATGACGCAATTGTCGGCAGATAGCATATTTGGACCAGTATCACGCCACCGCTTGCTGAGAAATGCAACCAGGTTACTTTTGTTGCTTGGATTGCTGATGTACTTGGCCCATTGCTTTGGAACGGGAGTATTTTCTCCAGCAATCTTTACTTCCAATGCTGTTGATGACCCACGTTTTAGCCGCTCTTCCGCTTTGAGAGATTCCAGTCTATCATATCTGTCAAAAACTATATCTACTCTGTTGCAGTCTTCTTGATTCAGTGGAACTGTAAAGATGTGCCAGTATTTATCAGCCAATTCTCCAAATGTAGACGTACCTCCAGTTTTAACCATTTGCACAATTGCCATGCCATCTACTACATAAGCTGTTGGGCCTGTCTTGTCAACAGGTGGAAGCCGTCCATCAACATTTACTCCCTTATCTAGTTCACTTAGCAAAACACTTTTCACATTCTTTCTTAGAGTCCCATCCGTATGTGACAATGATAGTGGAACAGCAGACAGTTCATACGTCATCACTAGTTTTAAATCAACATCTCTGGACCTTGCGGCAATAATTAATCGACCAAATAGTTCGCGGTCAGATCTCACATTGTGAATTTTTTCATCATTTGTTTTGAGTTTTTTCTTCTGTGCTAGGCTGGCAAATGTTTTAAGTTTTAAGTGTGGCAACGTGTCCCAAAAGCTTCTCGTGTTAGTGTCCAGCCGCTCCTGAACAAAATTTTCCATAATCTCCTTACCAATGTCACAGGCGGAAACAAGTCTCTTGGCGATTCCACTAGGCAATACCACGCCAGTTGCAATGTTTACAAGCGGAAGACACTCGCTGTCGTCGTTTTCCGCAATATTAAAGGGATTGGTCATTATATCTGATGAGAACATCGAAAGTATCTTCTGCACATCGGTTTCATCCCTGTTCATTCGATTAGTCCCCATTTCCTTATGTACTCCAAACATGTGACTATCTTGTAACCCACACATTTGATTTGTGACCGTTGTTATGGCTGCCCTCTCGTGGCTAGTTAAAAACCAACTCTCCAGAGCTCCTGGCTTTTGTGTTATTCCAATAATACCACCTCGCTTTTTGGAATCCAAATTAATCGATTGCTCTAAGGCCATATCTGTCCACACTTGATTGAATGGATGGTCTGAGCGACTTACGGAATGATTTCCATTCAGGTATTGTTCATGTACATGGGGATGTGTACTTGGAAGCATCTTCATGTCCGCAAGATATATTGGCAGCCATCTTGCATAATTGGTTCTGTCCATGCTGTAGAAATGTGGCGCCATAGCAGCAGTAGCAGATAGGTGTGCCTGCCAATCTCCAGTTCTCTCAGCTCTTACCATTACCTGGGTGCTTTGTCAACAGTGGTACAGCTGGATATACAGATTCTATGATGGAGTTAGTATACATACATAAAATATAACCTTCACATTTCACCCTCGCCTTTGGTATATGCATGCAAAATGTATGTTGGATATATGTTAGGTCGATATCCGTCTAAATATCATATATGGTGAATCTAATACGATATTACTTTGAGTTATGACACGATCATGCTTATATCGCTGTGCACTGTGGATACAGCCAAAGCCTAGACCCCCTATGCAAAGAAATCAGGATAACTAATTAGTGCTACCACAATTTGTTTGTACAACAGGGCTTAAAATGTGTGGGACATGTCCCCCAAGCCACAGCAAGTGGCAGACCTTCCGAATACTGGGTGTGCTACGTCACGATTCTGACCTAGCTTTAGCTCCTGGACTATTAACACACGTCCCAGATTCTTTGGGGTTAGGAATTGGAACATGCGACACAGACGAAATTTTAGAGACCTAAGTCTTTTAACTATGGAATAACATGAAATTATACAACCTGGTTATCATCGGCGGCATCCATATTAATCCAAAGATCCTTTTGAGAACGCACAAGCTATCACAATTAATCACAGACAAAAAGACTTAGGCTTAAACTCTTAAGCTCTTTCCAACTGCAAAAAGCATGTATCTCTTGTTGCTATGCAAACAAGAATAAGCTTCATGGCAGACGGGTACCCGGCAGTTGGGAGCCGAGTACCCGGTTCCAGGAGTCGGTAGAGCTTTCTATGTCTATAGTCCTAGAGCCAGCTGTCAGAGTCAGCTGTGTACCAGAAGTAATAGAATGGTGAGTATTGATCGAAGGAGAAAAGTTCATCACGAACGCTTAATTGATGACGGACTAAGCGTTGCTGTAGCAATTGTATGTCTTTACTATTTAATAAATATGGTGTTGAATATTTTGAAACTAATTAGACTAGTCGGTTGCTGCCATAGGCAGCACATGTAAGCATATGGCAGCAATAGCGCCTGTCAAGTTAGTTTCAAAATATTCAACAGCTTACCTGTATAATTTTTTAGAAATTGAGATTCATAAAGATCCCAAACCAGACAAGCGTGAGTGGAACTTAGCTAGATGTGGGTGGGGCATAGCTAAAGAAATTGATCCCTCCAAAATGGACGTGAAATTTCGAAGTAATAGCTTATGTGATAAATATAACGTTACACTCGTTGCCAAGTCACATCAGATTTATCACATTCGAATCGGCAAGACATTATTTGGAACTCGCGACTAATGCTCGTTTCAAATGAAGGCTTACCCCCTCTCATGTCAACACCGCCTTAAAGCGCTCAACATGCTACTTTTATCAATTAACCTTATAATGTACCAATAGATTTCAAGAAATTTCAAATTTTTGCTCAGTAAATGACCATTTGCTGACCAAAAGAACGCATTTTTTGTAAACTTACCATTGGAATTTAAGAAATATTCTTTTAGCCGCGTGTTTTAGCCGGCTAGGCGATTAAAGGGTCAAGTAAATCAACATTTTCGCTTAGTCACTGTCCATTTGAAGACTATTTTTGAAATTTTGCCACTGAAATGACTGGCTCGGTTACAGATCCAGTGATTTCCATGGTAATTTTCAAAAATAGTCTTCTCTAGGCCTGCAAATGGGCATTCCTCAACAACCACTGCAGAGGCTCTGTTTGACGATTAAACGGTTAAGATGTCACAAGAGGGCTAAATAAAAGAAGGTGATAGATTTGATACGAAATGGGAACTCGTGCGAGATCCACTGTATCTAATCTATAAATAGTTGATTCGGTGGTTTGCCGTGCTTCAGAGCAGTAAGTTATCATTCGACATGGAGGCCCACGTGTATCCAAACGTTATCACACTACTACACATCCCGTCACAAAAGCATCATATCATACAGATCTTGGCTAGTGTCACATCACAATGACATACCATGGATATCGGGTCAGTGTCGGGTCACAATGTGGCTCGTAAACAACCAGGGTTTTGTCACTCTCATCAGAGCTTCTCCTTCTTTCTCCGCCCTTACTGTCCTCCTCGTCTGGCTTTTCATCTAGTTCCTCGAGATTTGGAAGCGATTCGGTTCTCCTTTGCATCTGTAAAATCACATGGAATACGCTATACATTGTTAAGTGCTGACTAACTCATTAATAGGATGGGCATAAAGAGCGCATTTGATTGGACTAATGTTCCAATACTTACCATGGCATGATCATAACGTCGCTTAGGAAATTTGTTTGGGCGAGTTCTCCGACACTTATTCAGAGGCGTAGACACGAAGAGTGCCTAAGTTACACACCCGCCTAGCCGCGTGTACCTACTTAGAAGTCCCGACTACGTCTTATTCACGTAAAAGCGGGTAAACGTATAGGCCCTATAAATCGATGCCAGCAGGAGCAAAGCGTTTCCGGCTTAACTTTGCTATAGATGGGTGGGCACAGCTAAAAGTGGATTCATCCATTCGATTCAAATAATTTTATGACGCCGTAGTTACGTCATGACGATGCGAAATACACGTCGGAGTAGTGCAAAACTCTCAGAAACTCGCTCAATGGTATTATTATTATTATTATTATTATTATTATTATTATTATTATTATACCATGACAACAACACGACATTAGTTTTGACAACACCAGTTCAATCGAACGAGCTCACAGATTTATATAGAAATACCATGTCTTAAAGTTATCCATCTGAAGTATTAAAACTAGAAAGATCTATTTATAAACGGTCAGAGACGAAAGTGTCTTTTGAATTCGCCATCTTAATTTGATATTTGCAGTCGCCATTACCTGGCATTCTATTGCTCTTGTTGGTGCGCTATGTTCAGTATAAAACCATTCCCATAACGCTAGTGATAGCAACTAATGACAGTCATAAATTATAATACTGTTGGATTCCAACGTCGGCAGAGATGCTTCGATAATGCGTACCAAGAGTAGCATAGCCCAATAGGCCTACTAATTCATCAATCCATTTCCTGAGTCAATTATATGACGTCATAATCAACTACGTGACGTGTAGGCTGGTGTGATAATCATTACGTCATGAATGACTCGATTTACTACGTCTTAAACGTTTAATAGTCTTTCATGGTGGCTGAATTGTATGTCTTTACTATTTGATAAACATGCTGTTGAATATTTTGAAACTAAGTTGACTGGGCGCTGGTTCTGCCATTGGCAGAAACGGCACCCAGTCAAATTAGTTTCAAAATATTCAACGGCTTATCTGTATAGTTTTCTGGAGATTGATAGTCAGGGCGCTCGGGTATCAATCGATCCCAAAACGAGCAAGGTGTGGGTGGAGCTTAGCTAGAGATGGGCGAGGCGTAACCACAAAGGTCCAACTACAGATCCATTATTCCCCTCAAAATTCTGGTGGAGTGGGTGCGGGGTGGGGTATGGTGGGGTGGGGTCGTGGGGTGGGGGTGAGCGGTTAAATGGCATGGAACTCACCAGGGAGATGATACCAATAAATTTTCTGGACATGATGAAGGTTGTTTATTAACTTAGATTACATATGGTCGGGGTGTGTGGGGTGGGGCGGGTGGGGTGGGGTGGTGGGGGGTTGATGGGTAACGTGAAAATAAAGTTTTTTGTTATTTCTTTGGAGCTTGAATGTGGCGCGTGAAAATCCATTTGCCCTTCAGAATGCTGTTCCCCAATTTGGCTAATACTGTTCAGGAAACATAACAAATCAACCCAAAATTGGGTATGGAGCAATATTTAGAAACTCTCTTCAAGTTAAAATAAAAAGCGATTCTGTTTCTGTAGCTATTTTCGTGGATGTTTCCAAAATACATGTGTGCTGGCCCTCAGAATGTTGTTTCAATGGCATATCAAGACAATACACATTTCCTTACAAAAGTCGTGTGTGTTGTTTCAGTCCGTATTCCGTTAGCAGCCAATTTATGCAAAGCTATGTTTCAGAAAGAGACTAAAAGAGCAAAATGAACCAACAAACAATAAAATGGTTAATTTTTCTTTTACAGGTAAATTCTAACAGCAGTCTTTGTATAATTTTCAGATAAATTCAAAGTGAAGCCAGGATTTAGCAACACAATTATACCGGGGTACGTTGCTATCGCTCAAGTGCCAATTACATAATTCTTTAGCAAGATATGAATGAAAAAATACAGCAGATATGTGACGCATTGCAATATTGCATCGAGAACCAATGGGCCTTTCCGGTTTTAGCTATGCCCCGCCCATCTCTAGCTAAGCTCCACCCACACCTCGCCCGTGCTGGGATCGATCGATCTCTGAACACCCTGACTATCAATTTCCCAAAAACTACACAGGTAAGCTGTTGAATATTTTGAAACTAATTTGATTGGGTGCTGTTTTTCGTTTTCTCTAGACAATTTCGTGTGCTCACCTGCATTCTGGGAGGTCGGCGGGGTGGGGTGGGGGGGTGTCACCATCATCTGCTCAGGATTCTACATGTACGGTACAAGTGAAACCTTCAAGGCTAAAACCTTTCACTAACAAGTTGACTGAAAATTGATGCTGCCTCTTGCAACAACATATTTCCGTCAAATTGTTTTCAAAATAACCAGTTGACATTAAAGTGTATCTAGGTAACGTCCTGATAACGATTCGACTGAAAATCGCTGCTGTAACAAATTCCAATCAATCGTTCTTAACACCTTTTTATGTCAACAGCGCCTGCCTCGAAGCTCTAAAAGGAGTACTTATATTAATTAAGCATTTTAATGGTCAACACTTTTCAAGAAATTTTAATATTAGAAGACTATTTTGTTGTAAATTTACTTCCGAAATTCTTTACCTGCTTGCCCATTAAAGGGGTAATAGCGATAAGAATTCAAGCTTTGGCTTACCTAGTATCTATTAGCAGGTAAGGCAACTATTATTTTTGAAAATTTACCACTGGAATGACTGGCTCGGTTACCGAGCCAGTCATTCCAATGGTCAATTTTCAAAAATACTCTTCTCTTGACCTGCTACTAGACATGTCCCAAGACCACTGCATATTCCTTTTGATCAGTTTGACCATTAAAAGGTTAAGTTGACACAATATGGTTAACAGAATCAGCAGGACATTCAGGATATTCAATGGAGTAACACTTGCTGAAGATAAACCTGCCTTAAAGAACCACAATCTCTGACCTCGACAGACAGGCGATTGTCTGCGTAATTTAACAAACATAAATAATTGAATAAATACAACATGAAATATATAATATACAACGAAATACGTGCATACCATCATATTGTTCAAACCAAAATAATGAAGAAAAGACTCATGGACTCGTGTGACTGTCAATATGCAACAAACCGATACTTGGCAAACTCTGTAAATGTGTACCACTGTCCAAGAAAGTCTTCTTCTGCTACTGTTGCTACTGTTACTGCCATTGTTACTGTGTCTATTACTACTACTACTACTACTACTACTACTACTACTACTACTACTACTACTACTACTACTACTACTACTACACCTATTGCTGTTACTGCTGCTGCTACTACTACTTCCCACGTAATCGATCTTATTACTACCGCCAAATGTATAAATGATAAACTCACCTCATACGCCATTACAAAAATGGCCTGAGCGAAATAAAGAAAACTGAAACTGATTCAACATTATACATCCTGAAGCCGTTGCTACTTTGTCTCAGTATCATTCTCTAAATATGCTTGTTATGTCTGACGTTATACACATATATGATGGACCTGGACTGTCGTAGTTTCCTTTCATTACGTAATAATTGTGTGGTTCATGGCCTCATCATTTGGTATCCAGTATGACCACAAAGACTGTTTTCATTTGACAATCGCTTAGAGTGTTACAGACCAGAAATGTTAAATTCATTAGGAAGTAAGGAAGGTTCTGTTGAATCTTTTGAAAGTAATTTAACTGGGAGCTGTTGCCGCCGATGGTAGCAACAGGTTCCAGTTAAATTAACTTCGAATTATTCAAAATATTTATTGTATGTGTATCTTGCAACTGGGACACTCAAATTTCTATGACGAAAGGGTCGACAAACAGCTGTATTCTGAAGTACCTCGTCACTCAACAAACCCATACCTGGGAAGGAACCTTGGCCGGTGGCTCCAGTCGTATTGAAGGATCCCACTCGCCAGGTGGCAGCACTGTAACATGTTCCATGAATTCGTCTATGCCCGCGGTTATATCCTGAATATCGTGGGCTTTGTACATTACCTCGCGAAATATCTACATCAGAGAAAATGCAAGAATACGAGTAGTGTTACGGTTTAAAATAACGAGAGCATCAGCTTTCATACACACCATTTTCAAACAAACACATGTTTGTTATATACCTATGATAGTGCAAAGACAATAGTCGATATGTAAAGTGAATTATTCGTTGGTTCGATGGTTGGTTTGTCGGTTCGTTCGTAGGTTCATTGGGTCGTTGGTTCATTCGTTGGTTCGTTTATTGGTACGTTTATTGGTACGTTTATTGGTACGTTTATTGGTACGTTTGTTCGTTTATTGGTACGTTTGTTCGTTTATTGGTACGTGTGTTCGTTGGTTCATTCGTTGGTTCGTTTATTGGTTTATTCGTTGGTTTATTCGTTGTTTCGTAGGTTCTTTGGTCCGTTAACTCGTTGCTTGGTTTGGTTCGTTGGTTCTTGGCTGGTTCATTTGTTCGTTCGTTCGTGGTTCATTCCTTCATTCATTCGTTCATTAGGTCGTTCACTCATTCATTCATTCATTCATTCTTTCTTTCGTTCGTTTGTTGGTTCGTTCGTTCATTCGTTCGTTCATTCTTTCATTTGTTCGTTCACGCATTCTTTCATTTTGATCATTCCTTCATATGCTTCATTCCTCATTCATTTGTTTCATCATTCCTTCATTCATTCGTTCGTTATGTCGTTTGTTCATATAGCGAGCATTCATTCATTCATTCATTCATTCATTCATTCATTCATTCATTCATTCATTCATTCAGTCAGTCAGTCATTCATTCAGTCATTCCTGCTTACATCATCGACAGCCATGGTTGCCATGGCGCGCCCTATTTCTGTGAATCGTGATAGTGTTCCCTTAGCTCCCATGATGATGAAGAGAAATCGAGTGGGTAGGTCCACCTCAGTCAGATCTCCAAGGATGTGAGCCTGCGTCAGTCTTACGAAGACAACAATGGTTTTGTGCAGATCTTCCATCTCTCCGACGAAGATATTGGCAACTTCGGCACCTGCCGGCAATTTCCGTAGGAAGTGAGTGTTTGGCTGTTAAAAATTACAAACATTAGGTTGAATAGAGTCAAATTGATCGTCACTTATGTAAACCTATTAGAATTTCCTATTGAATGTCCATTTGTGTTCAACAGAAGAATATTTCTAAAAATGTACTACCGGAATGCCTGGCTCAGTTATCGAGCCAGCCAGTCTAGTTGTAAAATTTCAAAAATAGCATTCTCTTGACCTACAAATGGCGATTCACCCAAGACATCTATAGAGCCTGATTTTGGCCGAGGTCGTCATGAAATGGCTAAAACTGTATAAATATGTGATTTTATATAAGAAAATGACTGTGGACGTAGAGAAATCGGAAGGGCGGGATGGGTGGGGGGTATGGGGCGGGGGCATCGCCGGATTTGGATCCCTCAATACAGGAATCCAATTTATAGAGAAATCAAATGACGTCATAATCAACAAGGTCACGTGTATGCTCACGTCAATTAAGTCATGAATGACGCGATTTAGTTCGTGATAAACGCGTAATAGGCCATCAAGTTGTACGAACAGTATGATTGTACTATTTAGTAAACATTCTGTTGAATATTTTGAGACTAATTTGATGGGGCGCTATTCGGCAGCACCACCCAGTCAACATTAGTTTCAAAATATTCAACAGCTTACCTGTATAGTTTTTTGGAAATTGAGATTCAGAGTGTGAAGGAATCGATTAATCCTAACACGGCAAATCGTGGGTGGAGCTTAGGTAGAGATGGGCGGGCATAGCTAAAACTGGATTGCTCCATTGTAACATATTCCCGGGTGTCTTACCTTGCCAATGTAGGCTGATTCTGTTGATTCAAGGCTAGCATTGCTGCGCACCTTTGGCAATCGTTCCGATGACGCAGACTTGTCCATCGCCGAAAGATTAGGCGTACTGTCAACTGAAATAGACCCGCATTATAAGTGAAATAAGTTAAATACAATTCTTAATCAATGTAGGAGATTTCCATAGAGACACCTACATCTTTGGTGACGTTCAGATGACGAACTATAGTTAACTATGGTTGACTATATTGTCACTCGAACGCAACATTTTCGACCTCTAGTCTGCTTCTACAGGTATTTGTGGATGAGCCCAGTTCTAGCTATTCCCCGCCCAGCTTAGGCTAGGCTCCACCCTCACTATCCCCGTGCTGGGATCGATTGATCCCAAATCAGCCTGACTATCAAGTTCCAAAAAACTATACAGGTAAGTTGTTGAATATTTTGAAACTAATTTGACTGGGTGCTGTACAGCGCCCAGTCAAATTAGTTTCAAAATAATCAAAAGCATGTTTATTAAATAGTAAAGACATACAATTCATACAATCTGAAGGACTATTACGCGTTCAAAACGCACTAAATCGAGTCATTCATGATATAATTGATTTTGATGTCCGCCTACACGTCGCATAGTTAATTATGACGTCATATGATTGACTGAGAAACTCGAATCCTCCCTTATATCTATGGGTAAATGTATATCCTGTACGTGATTGGAAATATATTGCCGTTACATCGTTGCATGGTAATGATGACGTAACGATGCTACGTATACCGTTATATAATTAATATTAAATGTTGCAAAATATATTGAGAAATTTCATTAAAAAACTCTGTTTTACAGGATGAATTTTTAAAAACTTAAATCTAAAAATAACATTATTTTGTCACCATACTCTGTTTTTTATTGGTTAGGACGCTCAGTAGTGGGCGGGTGGGGGGTGGTACCAGGATAAAGGAAATGTGATAGGAAAAGTTATAAACAGAATAGTAACCTTCTCATGACAAATCTGGCCAAAACCAGACTCTGAAGTGGTCTAGTGAAATGTGCATTTTCAGGTCAAGATAAGAATATTTTTAAAATTTTACCACTGGAACGACTGGGTCGATCACCGATCCAGTCATTCCAGTGTTGGTTTTATTAACAAAACTAGTCATTTCGTATCAAATTTATCACACTCGTTTAGCACTATTTCATTTATAACTAAAGTTCGTTCCATGAGTTCTTACTAAGCTCGTGTCATAAATTTGATACGCGATGCAAACTCTTGTGAGATCCTCTCTCTCTACTAATCAGCTGCTATGTCATAACGGACAATAGCATACAGCGCCCGCTCATGAACAATAGCGGCCAGGCGCTTATTTAGAACAATAGCGGACACCCGCTCATTTAGAACAATAGCGTACAGTGACCACCCACTCATTTATAACGAATTGCACTTCACCTCGTGTACACATCAATCATTTTTCACTGGAGGGGATCGACTGGACGCCATTGTTCCCCAACAATTGCACTTGACCTCGTGACCTATACCCACCAATCATTTTGACAGGAGAACAATAGCACACAGCGTGTCACTTAACTACTAAAATAAAAGTAACCTTAACTACATTCAAATCAGTTATTTCGCGTATTCAACACATTCAGAATATCATATTTGGATTACATTTTGATGGTTTCCTGCTGACATCCTCCCCCTCTCGTACGTCATCCAGGCTGCTATGACGATGCTGATGACTGAAATCGTGTATGCTCCTCACCGCGCGCATCTTATGCTTAGCAGCGCTCCAGTGCTTCTTCGCTACCTCTTGCTTCTCCTTGGATCGCTTCTCGTGTTGGTGCTTATGCGGCTTCAGTAGTACCTCCCGTACTTCATTGCGCAAGAAGCGGTTCAGTTTGCCCTGCTGTACCAGCCGATCCAGGATCATATCTAAAGGTAATAATAATAATAATAAAATAATAATAATAATAATAATAATAATATTATTATTATTATTATTATTATTATTATTTTTATTAATTATTATTATTATTATCATTATTATTATTATATAATAATAATAATAATAATAATAATAATAATAATAATAATAATAATAATAATAATAACTAGATTGATCGGTCGATAACGCGTCATCACAAATCCCCACATTCGCTGCTTTAAACATTTGACAAACATATGCGTAACTCACAGACCAAATTTGGTTGAATTTCGTCCAATAGTGTCAGAGGAGTTGCATTACAATAAATTTCATGACCTTTTGACCCCATGTTACACACCCTTGGGCGAGGCCAAATGTAAATGGGCTCATCCACTCCACATTGATATGGGTAACTAAAATACAAAATTTGGTTGAATTCCGTCCAATGGTTTCGCAGGAGATGCGCTACAATCAAATTACGCAGGATTTATCTTTTTACCCATCCCGTCCCAGAATGGCCTCTTGCAATCCGCAATCATATGGGTAACTCAGATATCAAGTTTGTTTGAGTTACGTCTAACGATTTCAGAGGATTTGGATTACAATCAAATTCGTGACCTTTTGACCCCATCCCTCACCCCCTGAGGGGAGGGGGTGGTGGTGGCGGGGACAAACGTAAATGTGAGCATCCACTCCACATTGATACGGGTAGGTAACTGACATACTAAATTTGGTCGAATTCCGTCCAATAGTGTCAGAGGAGTTGTATTACAATCAATTTCCTGACCTTTTGACCCCATCTCCCATCCCCTGCGGCGGGGACAAACGTAAATGTGCTCATCCAATCCACATTGATATGGGTAACTGACATACTAAATTTGGTTTAATTCCGTCCAACAGTGTCAGAGGAGTTGCATTATGATAAAAAAAGATTTACCTATGGCTTGCCTCCGTGGGTCTGGGAGACAGGGTCCGTAATATAATGGTAAGTATTGTTAGATCTCGGAGAAAGGGAAATTGAAATTTCCTTCATTCGCCTTCGATCAATACTTACCATTATATTACTCATTGATAAACCAGATTTAGATGGTAACCTGGTGGGAAGGGGCAAGCCATACAAAGCCTCTTTTGCCCCTGGAGAAAGAACTTAGACTTAAACTTGACATACGGAGACCTAGAAGGACCGACAAGTTTGGGACCGAATCACATTCGCATCACTGCTCCCCCCCCCCCTCCCCCCCCCCCATTTTCTCCTAAAAAGGGGGAGAACTCACGAACATGCATCTCACCTGAAAACACAAATATGCGAAGAGGTTAAGTGCTCTTTGCACATATAAGCCTGGGAATGAGCATGAAAATATAAGATGAATGATCATGATACATAAACATAATACAAAAAAACTGTCAAACTTGAATTACCTCATGAATATTTGATTCCAGACGTGGGGCCATCAATCAACACACTTTCGACCAGACGTGTCCCATACAGTTGAATTCCTCTCGCTTGATCATGTCTGTTCTTACCACTTGCTTTTCAAAGTTATCGAAAGGGAGATGAACAGTGTGGCCACGAGACTATCATTTCAAAACAGCTAAAGTGAGTGGATTGGCAGAGTCTGACATGTCCCTCATATAGTAATCCGTGAAAGAGGACTCACAGTGCCATTGTGCAACAGCCATGATGTCCTCTAATGGAACACCATTGAATAGGGCGCTCGAGGCGGCTATTCCTCTAACATCGTGAGCCCTAGCACATTGCACCTGGTGCCCAGTCACAATCTCGTGGGTAGTCTGAATGCATTCGACCACCCAACGAGAGATAGAATCCATAGATGCGGCGGCATATGGCTTCTTATTGCAGATCCACAGATGTCTATCATTTGACGGTAGAGAGTCTGTCCGTTTTTTTGTACTTGACCAAAGCACAGACTGGACACCAGGCACTGGCATCATGATCAAACCTTGTTAGCGTTGGTATAATGATCAGTTTGCCGGGATATTTCAAAGATTGATTTTTTGACATAAACTCTGCTCTTGGCAGCAATCGCAGACACTCTCCAGAGACAATAAATCGGTCCCTCTCTGCTGAAAGTGCATAGATCTCACTGCGGCTTCTCGATGCTTGGCTAGTACATTAAGCACCAAAGATAGACTCCAGGCTGGAATGACTACTGGTTGTCTCGGTCGGAGATTGCTCATTCCCTTCACCATCACATTCAACTGGGCCACCTCTGGACCATCCCTGTTGGCTAGACAAGGGATAACTGATGCCAAAGCTGACTTGTATCCAGCAATTGTGACGGGAGCTAGTCCTGAAAAAGAACAGCTCACGGAGAAAGTCTGCTATTTGCTGAATAGTGGATTGAAAGGTATCAATACCCTTTTCTTCACACCAGTCTCCAAATCTGTTAACCGTGTTGTTATATGACTTGAAGGTTGACCTCCTTCTCGCAGCCGCGATGAAATCAGCAGCTTGTCGAGAAAAGCCTTCCGACGTGGAACGTTGTTTGATAACATCCACGCAGTCAATTTGAACATTTCGGGACGCTCGTGTAGGAAGCGTCCCTTGGCCTGGGAGATTATGTTCCGAATCTCGGGCAACTGCACTGGGTTTTCCACCAGCAGATCTAGCAGATCCGTGAACCACGCCCTGCTTGGCCAATACGGCGCTATTAGCAGGACCAGACACGTTTCTTCCCTGATCTTCACCAATACCTTCGGCAGAAGAATGGTGGGTGGGTACGCGTAAGCGTGCATCCCTCTCCAGCTTATCGCCAGAGCGTCTGTATCGACGGCATTTGGATTTGGAATCGGCGAGACATAAGTCATGATTTGAGCATTTTCCCTTGTGGCGAACAAGTCCACATTGAGTTTGCCCCAATGCTCAAAGATCCTTCGCAGAACTGGAGGGTTGAGGGACCATTCTGTCGGCAGAATTCTCTGTCTGCGAGACAAAACATCCGCCAGAATGTTCAATCGCCCAGGAATGTGAGCTGCTTTCAAAACAACCGAGTAATTCCTGCACCATTGAATCAAGTTCCACACTTTGATACACAGTGTGGGTGACCTGGTCCCGCCTTGGCGATTTATGTATGATACTACCGTCGAGTTGTCCGACCGTATCAATACCACCTTGCACCTGATCATTGGAGGAAACTCTTCCACCGCCAGTTCTACTGCCATCATTTCCAACAGATTGATATGCAGCTGACTCTCCTGGAGAGTCCATGTGCCAGAGACCTGGTGCTCTCCCAGGCAGGCACCCCACCCCTCCAGCGATACATCCGTGTACACGGACAGCTGGGGGTGGGGTATGTGCAGCGAAACCCCTACTAGGAGTTTCTGACGCTCCTTCCACCATACAAGATGCGGCTCCAAAACTGGCACCAGTTTCCACAGAGACATCAGATACAACTGGATAGGTCTTCGCATTAGAGCAGCGTACGGGATTACCTGCGTCATGGAGACCATCAAGCCCAGCATCTGAAGAAACCGCCTCGCCTGAATGTGGTTTCCCACTCGAAAACTCCTGAGGAAGGCTAACAGAGACACCACTCTGGGCCCTGACGGGTAACCCCTGCCCTCCTCGAGATCGAATCGCATCCCCAAATAAAGGAAATGTTGAGAGGATGTCAACTCGGATTTCTCCTTGTTGACTGTCCAGCCTAGATCTGAAAGTAACTTCAGAGTCAGAGCAGTATCCACGTTCAACCTGGCTGCCGAGTCTGCCTTGATCAGCCAGTCATCTATGTAGGTGTGTAGTGCCACGTTCTCTTTTCTGAGAAACGCTGTCACCGCAAGGACCACTCTTGTGAAAACCCTTGGAGCTGTCGACAGGCCCAACGGGAGAACAATAAACTCCCATACTTGATTCTGAAACTCAAATCTCAGAAACCTGTGACAACTCCTGTTCATCGGAATGTGGAAATATGCATCTTTCAGATCGATCGATACACACCACATTGCCTTCCTCAATCCTGCCATTACCGACCTCGGCGTTTCCATCTGGAACCGAGGCGTATGGATAAACCAATTTAATGGCCTGAGATTGAGTATGGGTCTCCATCCCCCTGTGCTCTTGGGGACAAGGAACATATTGGAATAGAAGCCTGGAGTGTTCTGGTTCGCTGGTTTTATTGCTCCGTTCAGAAGCAAACCCGACACTTCGTTTTGAACGGCTTCTAACTTGTCTGGTTCCCGTGGTATGGGTGTTCAGACAGGTGCCAAAGACAGATTCTGTGGCGGAAAATCCCACCACTCCGGCATGTACCCCTGGGATAACCATCCCAGGACCAGACTGTCTGACGTCACACCTCGCCAGGCCTCGACGAAACGCATGAGCCTTCCACCCACCATAGACGCCTCGACGTCTAACGGGGTTGTCCGGCTCGCGGTCCGCCTCCCCCCCACCCTTTCTTAATGAGAGAGAGAGAGAGAACCATTTCCGTCTTGGCTCGGCAGGTATAACTGGCACCGCTATTCCTGTCGCACAGGTGCGGTCCAGGCGGATATGAATGGAGCTCTCGTACCCTCAGGTACGATCCGCTCCCTTCTTTCCGCCCTTGGAGGACTTACCCTTACCCTTCCACTTGCCCTTCCCGCCTCTAGGGCGATCAGGAGCAACATTGGGGAGGGTAGGGGCCTCCACAACATTCCTGGCTTTCTTAGCCGGCGGCGGCTGAGAAAATTCAGATGAAGCAGAAGTCGCAGTAGGCTTAGCTTTCGCCTTGCCTTTCTGCTTCTTCTGCTTCTTCGAAGGTTGGACAGCTAACGGTTTCCCTACAACCCCTAGTGCGTGCGCTTGCTGCCCTAGCTCCAGCTGTAGGTTTACCTCCAACTGATTCTGCGCAATGCTGGCAGTGTCCTCTAGGATGGCCCGCACCTGGCCACCGAAGATGCTAGGCCCTGTCAGGGGTGTCCCAAGAAGACTGCCATAGCCGGACGCATATGGTCAAGAACCATTTGCCTCCTGGACTTTGTCACATGCGCTTGCACCCTTGCCAGTGCGTCCATAAACAGTACCATGCCGTCATTGATGCACGAAAGCGCCACAGGTGGCACAGGGTGGCCTGCCCCTGCTTCAGCCCACACCGACTGAAGAAGGCGATACGAATGGTTGACAACACTCATAGCTGCCCTCACACCCTCATCGCATAGGGACAGGACTTCATCCTGGTGTGCCTGGGACTTGTTCACAAGTGCCGGACCGGGGCCACCCGCTCCAGCACTATGAACACCCAGAACCCATCGGTCATCCTCGGTGACCGACGGTACCACACCATATCTGTCGTATTCCCCTCGCGGAATACGACACCTTGCCCGCACCTCCCTGGAGGCCGCTGGGAGCTGGCCCTTGGTGGTGAGCTGCTTGCTATAAATAGCATCCAGCAACTCTATGAACCGTGGATCCAGTCCAACTGACTGGATCTGGGCTGCGGGAAAGATCCCCGTCCTAATCGATGCAACCGACGGATGGGGCCAAGCCAGAGCCTCCGACCAGTCTACTTCCGAGGAGGACACACCCGTGAACACGTCACCCATTGACGCGTTCATGGGCCTGCCAGCCACGGCCTCCCGGCAAGGAGCCGCGGCTGACATGCCAGGCCCTCCAGTACCAAACGTTTCCGCTGCCACCCCATGAAACACACCAGTCCATGGGGTAGGTCTGTCCGGAAAACCGTGCGGACCCGTAGCAGACGCGAACCGTGGCCAGACACGGGCGCCAACGGCACCACATGTCCGACCGCCGGACCGGGCGAGATAGGTGAGTACCACGCCCGGCCCGGCACACGGTCACCGTGTCGGCTGGCATCAAACCAACCGTCACGGGACCGGTGCCTGGTACCAGATTGGCCTCAACCACGGCCGGAGCCGCTGCCCTGACAGATGGAGGGCGGTTCCGTCCAGGATGGAATCGACCTCCATATTCTCCACCCGTGGCATCACAGGCCGCAGCAACCTCTCCTCCTCGGCCTCCTCGTCTTCAGACTCCGAAGAGTCGTCACTAGACGAGGAAACCGCGGAGCCGTCCTGGCGGACGGCTCCCACACCTGACGGACCGGCCACCACTACTGGACCACCCGGAGGTGGCCGCAGAGAGACAGAATCCGCCAGGCCGGAGCCAGACGGGACTGCCAGGGGGCCGTACGAGACGGCCCCCTCGGTAACCAGTCCAGAACCCTGTCCATGGACAGGGTCCGTACCAGGCATGGAGAGAAACTGCCCCCAACCTTCGGAAGCAGTGATGACACCACCGTGGGCAGAACGCTATGCAGAAAACCCTGCATAGCCGGACCGAATCACGCCGGCGGTGGCATCTCCGCCACCTCCAGCTGGGGACGTGGAGCGCCCCACCTGCCGAACCGGACGCTCCACGATTTACCTTCGCATACACCTAAAACAGACATGGTCCTTAAACACGACGCGTACAAACTTATGGCACTCGTCACATGATGGCGGGGCTGGCTTGGCCTATAAAATAAGCACCAACCTACAATAAGCAAGCGGAACGAGACACGGATGGAAGGCAGACAATTAATTTTCAAATAATTTGACCATAAATTAAATGCAACCCTCCCGCACCCCACCCCGCAACGGTACAGCAAAGATCGCATTGATTATGACGACAAGAACGATGCGGGCATAAATACACCCATAATTGATCCTCCAGGATGTATAAAGGAACCAGGAATCATATCGCATAGCATTCGGGGTATATTTACCAATCAATATAAATTATACTCCTAACGAAAGCCGAAACGATATGTGAAGAAACAACAAAATGTAAACAAACTGCTGTAGCACACGGTAAAACCGCAGACCACGCATCTCACAAGAATTTTGAAACCACCGATCATTGCAAACCGATCGTGATCACACGTAAACTTGACCATTCCAAAGTTTCCTGGTACCATTTTTAGTACGCAGCACCCAGAACAGATGCGCGAATTAATGAAAACATTTTCTTCACATAAACATCCGAGCCTCACGGGTGTGACGTCACCCGCTCAGACCCTACGGAAAACGACGTCAGCCGATATTCGTGTTAGAAATACCGTAGCAAACACCTATTTTCATATCTGCCGATCGCCTGTTGGGGTTTAAAGAAGGCGATCGTCCGGCATATCTCGTTGTTAGCACACGTCCCAGATTCTATGGGGTCAGAAATTGGAACATGCGACACAACGAATTTTAGAGACCTAAGTCTTTTAACTATGGATAATAAGGAATTATACAACCTGGTCTTCATTGGCGGTATTCTCCATTTTATCAAGTTATATCCTTTTACGAACGCACACTATCAAATCACAGACAAGACTTAGATTTCCTTCACAAAAGAACTTAAAATCTTTCCTGCAAGAAAAAAACGTGGCCAGCTCTTGTTGCTATGCAAACAAGAATGAGCTCTATGGTAGACGGGTACTCGGCGGTTGGGAGCCGGGTACCCGGTTCTAAGGAGTCTGTAAAGCTTTCTAAGTCTATAGTCCTAGAGCCAGCTGTCAAGACCAGCTGTGTATCAGAAAGTAATAGAATGGTGAGTATTGATCGAAGAAGAAAGACATTCCTCAATACTACTGCAGACACTGGTTTTGCCAGGCTTCGTCCTGAAAGCTTTGATAATATGTACGGCTATTATACCGTCCTCGTAATGAACCCCATTGTCATTTTAACACATCAGACAATTCAGAGCTTTTAACACACCAGTCCTGTGTTTATGGCACGAACACCGCCCAGTCAAATTAGTTTCAAAATATTCAACATGATATTTATTAAATAGTGAAGACTTACAATTCGTACAACGACGCATAGTCCGTCTTTAACTATGCGTTCGTGACGTACTTATCTACGTCATGCTTGCCGTCATAATGACGTCATTGATTGTGATGTCATTCTATAAGTCACGTGGTTGATTATGGCGTCATATGATTGATGAATACAGTGGAAAGGCTCATTAAGTACTCTTTCATTACCTGAGTCAAGTTCGACTCCTAACCATAGTTAGCTATACCTAACTAGATTACCAGTCTCGGTTCAGATGGTTAGTGCGATATTTGTGTAAATTTCAAAATGGCAGTCATCGATCGCTTGCCACGAACAAATGCATATAGAAGTGTAAATATTTCACTAAATAACTCAGGTTTGATGAAATGATACGTTCCCATTGTATGTCAAAGTTCCCAAGCCCCTATTCCTTCCCACTTTATGTCATATGGACGCTTTTTTACGTCGTAGTGGTAAAAAATAACCCATCAAAACGGACGACAGAAAGGATCAATGGAGACTGATACCCGGCTCCAAATTTTCTGCAATAGTAATCCAATGAGGAATTGTGAACCAACGAACTATAGTTAATTAACTATCCTGCGTTCGGCTGGGCATAGCAACCGCACATGTTCAGTAAACCAGCAAACTGACGCTATAGTTAGCGAGTCGAACGTGGCCCTGCATTTTCTTACATCTTCTGACGTTCACAATTGCATGGCGTACAATGGATTCAGACTCATGAGGTCGGTGTTTCGGTTTTTACTCACAATGTTGACTTATCGATTTAGGTACATACCGGCAGGTGTATTATTTAGCTACAGTAAAGCCAGTCTTAGGAAAACCAACTTAATGAGCACAAAATCGTAGATATTATATGCACGTTGTATCCGTAACCCCGCCTTATCTTAGGAAACGTACGATGGAGTCAAAATGTGGCAGTTCGTTAGGACTAGCCTTGTGCGATTATTGCGTTGAGTGATCGCGTTCGATTATTTAAAAACAATCGTGATTACTCGATTAATCAGCTTGGGTACAAATTACCAAGACCTAACAACAAACGAATATCAATAACGAAAGCGGCAATGGTGTTGAGAAAAGTTCATTTACAAGGTAAAAGAAGACTATTTTTGAAAATGTATTACTGGAATGGCTGGCTCGATCCTCGAACCAGCCATGCCAGTCACACATTTTCAAATATCGTTTTCTCATGCCCTGCAAATGGACATATACGCACTAAGAAAAACATCATTTTTCATGACAGATCGCGTTAAAAAGTAATTAAATTGTTTTGAAATATTTTATATTCACGATTATTCGACTATCTAATTTGTAATCATATAAATTCACGATTTAAAACATAATCTCGATTTTCGATTTAATCACGTGATCGTGCAAGCCTAGTTATGACACGGATATTGCTACGGCTTGACTTACAGAACCATCAGCTTCTGGCTTCATTACGCGCTTATGTTTCTATGGAATGTGTTACAGCATCACGTATTCATCGGTTGCTTCACAAGTAACGCAGGTTACTGGGCCGGTACTGGACCAATACCGAGACAATACGGTCCCGTATTTGGTCCAGTACCGGCCTAGTATCCCGCGTTATCACTGGTTGTAGATATTCTGGCAGTGGGCCATGCCTGTGGTACAGTAGACGCCACTTTGGTATTACTAATTAGCACAGACATATAGCTATAGACAGCTTATGACCTCTCAAAGACGGAATTTCAGAGTTCAGTGTTCTCAATACCATCCCAAAAAATGTGTTTGTTACTAATAAAGTGTGAGAATAATAATAATAATAATAATAATAATAATAATAATAATAAAGCCAATACATTTTATTTCTGATAAAAACGTAAATTTTGCGTCACCGGCCTCTGTTCATTTTCTCTTCTAATTACTGAAAGAGACTTGTGTCCCGCTAGGAGGATATATATGCTACTGATCGTTTGAAGAGTTTGCTCCAGTTACTGATACCCAGACACGCGCACTTGCGTCACGTCACCGGCGGTCTGATCAACTCGTCTCAGAGTGAAAGTATGGTGATAGGTCTATAGCTATATGTCTGTGGTTATAAGGCAATCGGTGATGGGTAGCCGTTCAAAAGACATTACCTGCAAGTTGGGCCATAGTAGTGCACTCCACGTCCAGCATGACACAGCCGTGCTGTATAAGGTTACGGAGCTCGAACAAAGCATTCATGGTCATGGATGCAACGTGGGGCTTGGACCATCTCTCTCCACCTTCATCAACATCTTCCTCATATTTCACCCATCTGCGAATAATCAAACGTAAAAAATCTACAAGGTTTAGTAAGAAAGTTAATGAATAGACTGATCCATTTCTATCCCCGCCCCCCCCCCCACCTCCCATCCCATTTCTATCTAAGCTCCGCCCACTTTGCAACAGGGAGAGGCCGACTCATTCACCAATTAGCCAAATGCTAGTAAAATTGAGATCTGGCTAATAATAGACAGGATTGGCTAAATATTTGGCTAATGATTACACTCATATTATTGTGCATAATTTCCCAGGAGAAAATCAACAAAATTACCTTTGAAGAACATCTTACAAGAATATTTATGTAACTAGTACATGTATTACTTATAGCGCTGTTATTGTCACCAAATAAACTCTGAAATCCTAATATTTCGGATTCAAAGCACCCGTATAGTTTAGCTGTTGGATATTTTGAAAGTAACTTGACTGGAAGATGTTGCTGCCAAGGCAGCAACAGCTTCCAGGCAAATTACCTTCAAAATATTTCTTGGCTAAGAAAAAGGGTTAGATAAAGGGCTAATCTATTGGCTAGTAATTTGTGAAAGCCAGGTCTGTCCCTGACTGTACGTGTGTTGGAATCAAGAATTAGTTACACACTTTGAACACTGAATTCCCAGAATCCCAAATTCAAGATAACTATACAGGAAAGCTGTTGAATATTTTAAAACTAATTTGACTGGGGTTTCTGGAAATGGCAGCAACAGCTCCCGATCAAATGATCAGCATCTCTTTTTATAGTGCCAACTGCCAATCAAAGTGCATGAGCACGAACAGCATTGTTTTCTCTTAAAACCATTTGTCTATGTGGCGTCACGTGGTGTCTTATTGACTCTCACCCACCGAACCATGCACAAAACCACCAAACCACCCGCCAATCCACCCATGCCTATTTGCTTATTAGTTCGCTCTGAAGACTGTTGGTCAGTCAGTCTGTTGGTCGGTCCTTCGGTCAGTCGGATGGTCAGATGGTCGGTCAGTCATGCAATCTGTCTGTCAGTCGGTGGGCTGGTCGGTCAGTCAGATAATCGGTCAGTCGGTCAGTGAGTCGGATATTTGGTAAATGTGTCGTTCTGTCAATCGGTCAGGCCATTGGTCTATCATTCAGGACGACGGTCAGTCAGTAATTCTGTGAGTTGGTGGTTTAATCAAATTGTCGGTTACTGTAGTGGCTGATCTGTCAGGTTGTCAGTCACTCTATCCCTCCACCCATTCCAATTCCATCCACGCACCCACCCACCGACTAACTAACAAAACACATACACGCGCGCGCATCCACCCATGCACCCGCCGATCAAACACACCCACCATCCCATCAACCTATGTACCCAGCCATGCACTCACTACCCCCCAACCCACCCACCCACACACACTCACGCGCTCGCTCGTTCCGTCCAACACCCATCAGGATATCGGCTCGCCTACGCACCCACGTGGCAACTCAAGAGCCCACACACCTGCTCACGTGGCAACCTGATCACTCAAATAATCATTAGCTTACTCGCCCGCAGCTGCGCTCGCTCATGTAAAGTAATGCGTGACTAAAATAGTATTACCTCGACGCTTCTTTCCATTCCAAATCCTCGCCGTGCTTTGTCAGAACGTCCATTTCACAGAAAACCTTATGCTCCTCGTTCTCCCCGTGCTCTCCATGTTCGTCATCCACGTTCAGCAGATTTTGGATGTAAATGGATGGCGAGTACGATATGTTAGCAAGACTTCCGTGTCTCTCGTATACCTGCCTAGGCTTCTGATCGGTGTCACCTGCAAGTGAAAATGCATCAGGAATCACGTGTGTTTATTGTCGATAGTGGATCGGATGAATGGCTGCACACACAGCCAGCACATGATGGTTGTGGCATTTTCAGATTGAATCTGAAACATCCACCATCGTGTGGCTCCGATTCTTCGAATTATGTTTCCTACAGTAACAGAACATCTTGAATATAATGTCCAAGTATTACTCCTTGCAAACGAGGTATCGCAGATTAATATAGTGCTGTTGGACAATAAGTTGGCAGCAGAGGTGGGAAGTAGCGTGTTTCTTGGCGAGTTACTCCTTATTATGTCGACAGAAGGTTTTGCGTTACGTTGATATAATTAACTCGATATGACGACTTAAGCACCCCACTATGTCGACATTTGGCCTATTATGTTGACATCAGTAAGTCGATAACAGGGGGCAGAAATATGCCAGCATAATAACGTTACCTCCAACGTAACATTTTCTCTATCCATCATCCAACGCCAGGTCAGCGTCTGCCCAATAAAACCATATTTTGCGCCAACGTAAGGGTAACGAGCAAATATATACTCTGGGCCAACGGATAAAAACGTATGTTTAGCCAACAAACTATTGACGTCATCAACGGTAACCTCTCTTTCACTTTCACAATACCGCACTTTTCACCCCATCCACATCCCCCACCCCACCCATCCATCTATCATACATTAGATTAATATGTCACAACGATTCTGGCGTAGACCTGGAGTTGAAATAGCTATTGATGTTGGCATGTTGTTTTCTGTTTGCATGCTTTGGTCGTCCTTTGGCCGAGGTGTCCCAGTGTACATGAAATTTCCCTAATATTACAAATTATTGGGCCGACACTGGGGCAATACTGTGTCAATACGGCTCGGTATTGGCTCAGTTCCTGGCAAGTAACCTGCGTTAACATGGATGCTCTAGATTACTCTTCATATTCGTTAAGTGCATCATGAGGATAGACGCAGAGCGATGGAAAACAGCCCGTAACCCGGCAATAACTGAGATAATAGTTAATATCGATTGTCCCTCCTCCATGGCCAAATTGAGAGGTAACTGTTATAGGGTATGGGTAAGTAAAACTCTCTAGCATTGTGACCAACATTCATCGAACAGCGAATGACCCTCACAAGAGATTAATTCTTAATCATCAAGTATGTGGCTTATATAATGAGGGCAGCAGATGGCATAAGATCGTGGACATTGAGCAATTGTGAACATGTTGGCATTGCACGAATAACATAGAATGTTTTTACATATTCAGATCAGTCCCTGATAATGCAGAACACTGCAGGACACTGGGCCTGTAGTCGCCCTGTAGTCGCCCAGTACCGGGCCTGTCATCTGTGTTATAAGCGCGCGGTTGCTACTCCTACTCGTTGCAGCTTTGGACTCAATCACATGTCTGCGTTTGCTATACCTTACTAAAACTGCACTTCAGATCCACCGAGAATTCAAGGAATGAACTTTGTGATGAAGCATATACGAAACGGCATTTCAAAGCTGTATGCGCAGACGTGGCATTATAAGAACCCATACATATGTCGCAGAATTGTGGATTATGTATATTTTGTAGTAAATTTAGCTGTTTGTATCAACGATGGACTTGATTTACTATGAGATGCCTACAATAAACAACCTTCATCACTTCGTAGAGTTGTTACAAGTGCATGTGAATATGTTATAGAACTAGTCGTGACATTACGGTATATTGGCATTGACAGGGAATCGAACCCACATCCAGCGAAAGCAACACGCATCATAACCCCCAAACGCTTTCACGACACTAATGTCTTTAGGGGTGTTGGTGGAAGCGTGTGTAGGCTATGATGCTGGACGCTTTCGCTGGCTGCCGGTGGTTTCGATTCCCAGTCAATGCGAAAATGTTGTGAATCATTATTTCAACAATTCTCAAACAATCAATGACGTGAACAAGGTTCCAGTCATCCTCGCAATAATCTAGGAACATGATAATCCATTTGAAGTATAGCAGTCTAAAATGTACTCCCACGCGTCATCAACAACAAATTCCGAAGTATTTCTCTGCACGAAAGATTAAACTGAAGATTCTACACAGTATCAGGGATAATTTAGGAAGAGACGAGAAAGCCATGTGTGGTGGTCAGTCTGGAAAGTTCATGCATTTCAGCAACGTATAATCGAGCTCGAGGAAGGTCAATGGAAGAACGTCTTCAGTATGGTTGATAGCATCTTCATACCTGCTTGATCCTGAAGAACGGATACCAAAAGTAACTATCGTATGGAGGAACTAAAGAAAAACTTGACGAAAATCGGATCAGCATGCTACATCGATGAAGGTTAATAAGCATTCGACGTGCATGGGTGATATGATAACTAATATACGAAAGATGAAAACCAATGGTATCTGCACTTTTGGTGCTTTACGCGGGGATATATAAGACTACACTAAACTACATTCTGAATGCTACAAACGATGCCACGCTAATCTATTTGCTATTTGAACATATCCTTCAGAAATCAATGACAGATTCTGAAGGATGCGATGTCAATGCACGGCACCTATTGAACGTAATGGTGTCAACCACGAAACGCATTTGCCTGTTGAAATGTATAAGTTCTGGGCAATAGCACCAATACGTTCAGTTATTACTGCATTATCAGGACATTATGCAAGGCACTGAAACGCAATGCAAGAATCCAGTTTTAGCTATGCCCCGCCCATCTCTAGCTCAGCTCCATCCACACTTCGCCCGTGTTGGGACCGATCAATCCCCGAAATCCCTGACTATTTATTTCCAGAAAACTATACGGGTAAGCTGTTGAATATTGTGAAACTAATTTGACTGGGCGGGTGCTGTGGCACCCTATGGCAGCAACAGCGTCCAGTCAAATTAGTTTTAAAATATTCAACAGAATATTTATTAAATAGTAACGTCATACAATTCGTACAACAACGCTTAGTACCTCATCAATTACGCGTTCGTGACGAACTTTATTTATCTACGTCATGTGTGATATCATTAATTATGACGTCATCCTACATGTCACGTAGTTTTTTATGACGTCATATGATGGATGGATAAACTGGAAATGTACAAAGAGCTGCAGATCGCTATATGTCAATGACCTAGCGTGGGAGCAGGTGATTCCATTTCGCTTACCATATAGTTGGTGTTCAGCAGAAGCATTCAGAGCAGTATATGCATGCTGAAGAACTAGATTCCCATATGTTTCCTCATGTTAGACATGAAGGAAATCATTGAAGTGATTGGACGTGTAATACAACAGAACTTTCTTCAGAAACTGGGGTGGCCATCTAGTCATCTACTACGGGGGTGTATTCATTCTAGTAGTTTTCGTGGGGATGTGGTTGTGGTTAAGTGATTTGACTCGATATGTCCCGATGGCTGGCTGAAAGAATTTATATCTCTGCACGGTATCACGTGCCATCCATAAGATATCTAGGTGCGACTACATTAATACACCAACTGAGAACCCATATGTACCACTACAACAAAAGGTGTGCCTCGCGCGACTCTCTCCAACTATGCAGGCCATAAGAGTACCTTTTCAAAATATTCAACAGCTTACCTGTGTAGTTTTTTCGAAATTGATAGCCATGGTGTTCAGAGATCGATCGGTCCCAACACAAGCAGTTGTGGGTGGAGCTTAGCTAGAGATGGGGCGGGGCGTGGCTAAAACCGGAAAGGTCCATTCTCCTGCATATTGATCAACCACGCGCTCGGGAAGCAACGATGCGTGGATTTACGCACTGAAATTCGCGATGCATGCAAATGCCAGATGTGCAGGATTTATAGGAATAAGGGTATATACCGTCTTGTAAGTAAATGAGCGGTGACAGGATCCGGATACGAAATTACAGCTCAGAAATAATTTAAAATGTTACTAAAACAAAATACAACATACTGTTGCATATTTTGAACCTAAGATCTTAAGTTGATTAGAGGCCTAAGTCACAAATGACTTAAAATCAGATTACGCATAACGTAGTCAACTGAGTCATAGGACATTACGCTATTTTGGCATTGACAGGGAATCGAACCCACAACCGTCGAGAGCGCCTAGCAATATAGCCCACAAACGTGTCCACCACACCAACGTCGTAACACTACGCGTAGTCATCAGAATATTTTTTACATCGTGTTTAAATTCACACTAACTTACATATTTCTGGGGTTTTACAATAACGCAACTTTGCACTTTGCGCATGCTGGCTTGACGCAGTGCTAAAAGTTAATCTATAACATATATATATATATGTAGTACACCGCTCATTGTCTGAAGAATTAGGGCAATATATATTTATATACGATTATATAAATATCAAAGACTTGTCTGGATTTCGTTAATTTATCAATTACTCTAACACTTGCCTCAAAACAACAATTTGACAGCTCTGGATAAATAAGAAAAGCGTGATCGTTAAATACAGGTAAAATATCAATTTCCCATACGAAGAGCAGTGACTTATATCGCTAAACAGCTATATATTATTGAAATATTATTAATGAGAAGCATATTATCTACCTAACAAAGTGTTATACCGGTTTTATCTTATATCTCGATATTTCGGTATCAGCAAAATCATATCGGTATGACCAACGGTATAATTATGATACCGGTATTCGATATAATATCGGTATATCGTGAAGCCCGCCCTAGTCTTGAATTGAACTTTACTCGTGCAATATGAAAATTCTCACGAGTGATTTTAGTCTTGTCTTGTCTAGTTAAATCCCGTCTCTTGGATGCTTGTCCTTTAGCCGCACCTACATGTGGTGTAGAATCCTAAGCTGTAGAATCAGCCGTACGTTGCAGTAGAACTTCCGTAGAGTCGTTATAATATAGTATACCCATAAATGATTGAAAGATTTAAGTGTCCACACGATCACGATTCACATTTATTCGCGGTAATGTAATGTCTCCGATGAAGTAGTCGTTCTAATATACACAACGCGAACAAAATCTTTTAATTCGCCTTTCCAGAGAATACATCCATCATCTGACCTCGTATGACGTCATAATTAGCTCCGCGCGTGTACGATGACGTCATAATCATTACGTCACAACGGTTTCCATATAGATCGTCATCAAATCTCAGAGTCCGACACGTTGTATAAATTATGTCTTTGTAATTATTTGCTATTTAATAAACATACTGTTGAATATTTTGAAACTAATTTGACTTGGCGCTGTTGCTACCTTAGGCAGCAACAGCACCCAGTCAAATTAGTTTCAAAATATTCAACAGCTTACCTGTGTATTTTTTTTGGAAATTGATATCATAGTCGGGTAGTTCAGAGATCGATCGATACCAACACGAGCGAGATGTGGGAGGAGCTTAGCTAGAGATTGGCGGGGCATAGCTAAAACAGGAACGGTTCATTAGGTTAGGGTTCATGACAGCCTGTTCCCATCATCGGGTCATGTATGTGCTCTTATTTTCCAGGATAATCTTACTTCGTGTATGGTGCAATAAGTAGCAGAGTTCTCTTGACACCTTGTTTAACTTTGCTATTTTGTAGGAGTCAGTTTGCTCGGTGATAAGTATACCAGGATCTAGGATGGCTTGCGAACAGGTGGCAATTGTTGGTGGGAGGTCAGAATGCTTCAGGCTGCTTTGAACCGCTTCAATATGCTTTGATCTAACATGGTCAAGCACTGGGCATACAACAAGGACGTGTATCATTGTTTCCTATTCGCCTCTATAGAGAGGACATGTAGTTGAGGCGTTTCGGTTTCTTGTTGATCCTCCCAGCGGTTTGTACGTCTGCACAAAAAAGTTAGCATGGAGTGTAGTCTCGTGCACTGAAGTTTTGTCTGTTTTATAGTTTTCAGTTTTGTCTAGTTCTGCTTGCTTGAGGGTCAGACCTTCTAGGCCATACATGAGCATCAGCATAATTTAGATGTCCCAAAATATGCTTAGATGCAACATGATTTAATCCATTTAGGCCATGGAGGCCTACACCCTGTAGGGAGTATGCTGAGTCTTGCTGAGTTCATCCTCCTCTCGATGGTGTGTTGGTTGGCACCAAGATGTGATTGCTTCCTAGAAGCTTGTAGAGGCTCTTCATTGAGACTGAGGTGTGCTGGCTGTGTACCTTTAATAACCATAGTAGTTGCCTTAGTTCTACTAAACAGGTTCCATTCATTTGCGGCAATAGTTCCCCTTACTTGCAAAACATTTATCCTGCATTTGGTACTAGATGTAATGGCAAACGACGTCATTCTCTCAGTTATTGGCGGGATTCGAAAAGTCTACTCTCATCTTTTTGTCTAAACTAATGGTGTAGCTAAAGAATATTAAGAGTAAGCTCGGAGACATTTTCTACAAAAGGGAGTCAATCAGTAATTGGACTAGAATTACCCTTGCCCCGTAAAATGAGGACATCAATTTCTGGCTCTATGTATATCTCTGGAACTACTGATCCGATTTCGATCAAGTTTTAATACAACAAAGGATTTCCAGACGGTGTCCGTTATCGGGATAAAACCCTTAGTAGCTGTAGCAGTACCAGTACCAGTGCCGGTAGCCGCAAGAGCATACGCAGCAGCAGCAATGACAGCAGCAGCAGCAGTAGCAATAGCAGCAGCAGCAGCATCAGTAGTAGTAGTAGTAGTAGTAGTAGTAGTAGTAGTAGTAGTAGTAGCAGCAGCAGTAGTAGTAGTAGTAGTAGTAGTAGTAGTAGTAGTAGTAGTAGTAGTAGTAGTAGCAGTAGTAGCAGTAGCAGCAGTAGTAGCAGTAGTAGTAGCAGTAGTAGTAGCAGTAGTAGTAGCAGTAGTAGTAGCAGCAGTAGTAGTAGCAGTAGTAGTAGCAGTAGTAGTAGCAGCAGTAGTAGTAGCAGTAGTAGTAGCAGTAGTAGTAGCAGTAGTAGTAGTAGTAGTAGCAGTAGTAGTAGCAGTAGTAGTAGCAGTAGCAGTAGCAGTAGCAGTAGCAGTAGCAGTAGTAGTAGTAGTAGTAGTAGTAGTAGTAGTAGTAGTAGTAGTAGTAGTTACCATGGTCGTTGTTCGCCATCTTGCTAGGGCTGCACGTTTCAGTTGGTACGTGCTTTGGTACGTGTCTTTTTTACGTCAAAAAGACCCGCCACCTCCGGTCAGATGACGGAGATCATAAAACAACTGTAATTTGACACAAACAAACAGAGCATGAGAAATGATATTGGATCCTGTGTAGATCACAACAACAACAGCAACAACAACGACGACAACGACATGAAAAATGACGACGACGACGACGACGACGGCGGCGGCAAGAAAAACTACGTTAATTGCTGTGATATTCATATATGAGGCTTTTGTCAGGTATTATATCTATTCTCAGTTCTGTGTGTCCTAGAAAAATGTGAGCCAGTTTGTTGTATTTACTACTACTGCTACTGCTACTGCTACTGCTACTACTACCACTACTACTACTACTACTACTACTACTACTACTACTACTACTACTACTACTACTACTACTACTACTACGACGACGACGACGACGACGACGACGTCACGTTGTTTTGCTGATGTTCTCACCGTTATCAATAATGAAAGATTATTCTAATTGAACCATATCCAGCTACTACTTACAAAGAGCGTCAGGACACCATTATGGAGCCCGATATAAATATTACTATAACAATTTATCCTCTCATCAATGCTAGAGCACCACAAGCGTAAAATTCCAACGATGGAAAATATATAGCGAGGTCCTGTTCTCACAATGTAAGCTATATATCACTTGTCGTTATCTGTTCCAAACAATTAGCTAATCCTCTACGTAAAATGACACAACTCTTTACACAAATTACGTCAATGTCTGGTTTGCGAATTTTTGACTAAATAGAGAAGATTCATTTTTCATAATCACAATTTTAAAAAATGTTATAAAATTTCGCGTCAACAAAAAGTACATTTTAGGCGGTCATGCGTAGGTTTATAAACGATGCGGAGGCAACAATTTTTTTCTAACTTTCCGACCATTAATATGATTTACGTGTTCATAGACCTATTGTAAAACGAATTTAGAATAGACTAGAATTGTGAGCTTGTAGAATGCACAGTCAATTGTTTGAGACAAGCCTACTTCCTGCTAACCCATATCAGACTGAAAACACGCTATCACAGCTTTGTTAAATAAGAATAGAAAATTATTGAATATTTTGAAAGGTTTTTTTCTGAATCCCCATAGTCAGTGAAATTGTTTGATAGTGTTCAATGTAAAAAATAGCATTTTTATTCAGAAATCACGTTTTCTTTGAAGTTAGAATTAAAATGGTGTGTGGCAATTCTATAGGCTACGCACTGACGGGTATGTGGTTCCGTCCAGTAACACAAAGGAATAATTCACATTTAAGAATTCAGTTTAAGATTCAATCAACCGTCACCAAGCCCAAAAAATATATACTCTAAGCCTTCACGGATCTACTGTAAATAAACCCGGTCTAATTAATATTCGGTTACTCACGATTTCTTCAGTTAGACCGTATATTTTAATGTGGTCAAAGCGCCAATATTCATTGAATTGCGACTAAATTTACGTGTATTACACAACTTCTTGTTTAGGGATATGCTAATATCAGTCACGCTGAATAAGTTTTACTAAATAAAGCGTGTCGTGGCCAGGGCTAGTCAGTTTATATGTTTGGGTATATGGGGATGAGGTGGGGTGTTGGTTGAGGTGGGTACGGTTATTGTATATCGACTATTAGACTATTGGAGTTATAGGCTATGTTCGATAAATGGTATCAGAAAGCACGACCTTATTGGAAAACCTAACCACTTTCCTATATAATTAATTCATATTAGTTTCTTAAGACCTTAATGGCTAAAATTTAAAATATCTGCTTATTGATTGATCATTTGTATACTAAAAAAAAAGAAAATTTTTTGGAAATTTACCGCTAGAATAACTGGCTCGGTTACCGAGCCAGTTATTCTAGTGTTTTAATTTTTTTAAATGGTCTTCTCTTGGTCTGCAAATGGACATTCCTCAAGACCACTGCAGAGGCCGGTTTTGGATTGCTTCGACATTAAAGCGTTAAACACATGCGCGTTCAGAAACGCGCGGCTCGTTAAAACACATACGCAATGTTTAATAAGTGATATTAAAACGAAAATTACTTGTCACCGATGACACATTCGCCTACTATACTGTTAGTTACATGAGATGAAAGCGAAACCATTAAATGTATATTCGACTTACCCGGCCACCCACCCCACCCCCACCTAATTCAACGACTGATATGATGCTTACGCCCAAATATGTAAAATTTAATGTCACTAACAGCGTTTAATAATTCCGAGTTGAATGTAATTTCAGATTGAAATCACGATTGTAGAAATCAATGGAAGGATCCAGCCTGCCAGTCCAGTATCTGACGTCATTATCAAAATACGTTACTCGCTAGCTGACGTCACAATCAGTTTGACGCGGGTCGTATACGAAATAGAAACGGTCTGACAGTTACCCACTGAATTGTATATTTTCTGGTGACACCGATAACTGAGCCAGTCATTCCAATGGTAATTTAAAAAAATAATCTTATCTTGACCTGAAAATGAACACTAAATAAGTAAATATTTTTATAATCTTGATAGATTTAGTCATTAAATAAGGAGAGCAATGATGATACTAATAAACAAAACTAACGCTGTACCAATGCTGCTACCATTGACAATCCCAGCGTTATGCGCTATCCACCTGTTTTATATATGCAAATAATATATTTTCACCATATATAATTCCGTATCCAATATAGGAGCAATACAAATGAATTGAATCATAGAGGCACTCAACTAATGACACTGTTTTAAATTTATTATGTTGAGTACACGTTTCTATTCGAATATCTAACCGTTATACCAAATTTAACTATCTCCTGACCGCAACGTAACCCGATAGTATATGGGTTAGAATATGCACCAGAATACCAACGCGTACTTGGAATCAATATGTAGGTATGCTTTACATTTTAAGCGAGTTTATATTTAAAACGCTCAGCATGCAAGATACGCGTTCAATGCATGTGAGACGCGTGTACCTTAGTGGCTACAAGTTAGAATAGGTTAAACCATTAACCCGTTACCACCCAAGATGACCAAAATGCTTCTGTATTGTTCTTGAGAAGTGTCCATTCGCAGACTAAGACAGAACTATTTTTTAGAAAATTTACCACTGGAATGACTGGCTCGAAAACCGAGCCAGTCATTCCAGTGATAGATTTTCCAAAAGAAAATTTTCTCTCGACTTGCAAATGAACATTTTCAGTTAGAGAATTTAGTTTCCTGAAGAAAACTGAGGATTAAAATCTTAGATAGACCAGCATAATTTGATAGATTGTATGTCAAAAAGGCATATACCCTTTTAGACATGACAGCTCGAACCTTAATGCGTGCTACTTGTACCGGCCATTGATCTTGAGCTACGCATATCATATAACTCACATGTGACATTTGGAATTTAGCCACAGGCCATCACCGAGGTATTTATAACTCGCCTTCGACTTATGTAATATATAAAAATAAAGACACAAATCGCACTAGAAACGATAAGGGGGTCGCATTGCAAACATAGAATTAAATTCCTTTTTCAGAGCTGTCAAACATAACCCCGATAACGGGATTAGTTCTAAGAGTTCATGGTTGGGTATGGGGCGTTGGTGTTGATGACCACGTGTAGATGAGACGCGTATAATGGTCAATTTGTATTCGCAGAATCACTGGTTTATGATCGAAATTAATAACAGACTCAGAGTTAGAAAAGCACCATAAAGAATGGTTGCACTTGTGGATCAGATAACATCAGCAATGACCTCTCCAAACACGGAAGTGATTTCATGGCAGCAGCACCTCACCACCTCCGCGCCACCCCACACCATCCAACACATGCACGCACAAACGCACACACTCACGCACGCACGCACGCACGCACGCACGCACGCACGCACGCACATACATACTTACACGCACACGCGCACACAGGCGGTCATTCACGCACGCACGCATCCTCAACTGCCTTTGACAGCGCCCTATATATGCTGTGAGAGAGACACGCACGCACGCACGCACGCACGCACGCACGCACGCACGCACGCACGCACGCACGCACGCACGCACGCACGCACGCACGCACTCACGCACTCACGCACTCAGACACACGCACGCACGCACGCACGCGTATTCATTCACGCACGCACGCACGCACGCACGCACGCACGCACGCACGCACGCACGCACGCACTCACGCACTCACGCACTCACGCACTCACGCACTCACGCACTCACGCACTCACGCACTCACGCACTCACGCACTCACTCACGAACTCACGCACTCACGCACTCACGCACTCACGCACGCACGCACGCACGCACGCACGCATGCATGCACGCACGCTCGTGCGCACGCACGCACGCACGCACGCACGCACGCACGCACGCACGCACGCTTGCTCGCACGCACTCACGAACGCACGCATGCACGCACTCACGCACGCACACATGCCTTTGATACCTCCCTATGGATGATGTGGGAGATTGAACACTCATATTACTACGCAAACGCAAGAAACCACCAGGGCCTCTCTTCAACCAGGTTGAAGCTCACCTTCTCTTATTTCTTCCAGGCTTTTCTATAGTATATGGTGATAAGTCTGTCATATAGGCTAGTGGCGGTGGGTTAAGAAATGAGACAGTTAACAGGTTGTGTAAAATGATGCTTAGACCATAGGCTAATCTCTCTTGAATCGCGTTAGAAAGATTTTTCTGAAATGTGAACTCATCTCGCAGAGATAATATTTACAAATCTACAGAAACCTGGCAGAACGGCTTTAACCCTTTAAAGACGAAGCCGCCCAAAACCGGCCTCTGCAGTGGTCATCCTAATGGTATATTTTCAAAAATCGTCTTCTCTTGGCCTGCAAATGGACATTCAATAAGTAGGCACAAATATTTTAATTTTTTTTAACATTTAGTCATTAACGGGTTGAAAGTGGGCGCAGTTGCGCTGATCTAGTCTGGGCTCAACCCATGCTAGCATCTGTATCTCTATCACCATATTGGTACTTCCACAAGATGGGAATTGACGTGTCACGTGCATTTGAAACCACCAAACCGCCAACTCCAACTCCTCCATCACGCTGATTTTAACGATGACGAACAACGCGTGACACTCCTACACTGATTAACTGTTCGCGTCAAATCAACGCCTTCCGCAAAATTTCGCACATCAGTAGTATGTCCACAAAGAAATAGTTTAATACCAGTGCATATATTCAACGCCAGAATCAGTTTGAGAACATTTGACACGTCCAAATCCTATCATCTCACAGGTACAGATGCCACTAGAAATGGAGTATGCAGAAGATGCCGATTCTTTACCAATGAGGAAAAGGATATAATTTTTCAAATATCTGCAAAACAGCTATCTTCATAGATGAAACCACAGCAGAATGCACACTTTCAAAGCTGTCCAACGCATGAGACGAATGAGGAAGGTGCCTTGCTTCTGAGGAGAGAACAGCGGAGAAAGGACATGTTCTTGGGCTCACTTGGCGTTGGGTGAATCCAGTTTAGCTATTCCCCGCGCATCTCTAGATAAGCTCCAACCACGCTTTGCCCTGTTGTGATCAATTGATCCCTTAGGCTCTCTCTCTCTCTCTCGCTCTCACTCTCTCTCTCTCTCTCTCTCTCTCTCTCTCTCTCTCTCTCCCTCTCTCCCTCCCTCCCTCCCTCCCTCCCTCCCATACGCTCAAAGGGCAAATCACGGCGGAAAAGGTTAAAAACTGATTACGGTTGAGCGAAGCTTCCACTCGCGAGTTCAGCCGCAGAAATAAATTACTACCATCATCGTTAAGTACCACGGGACCATGGTAGTCAATTTTACCCTTAATCACTACTGGCATATCTTCTATCTCCAGATCAACAAAATAATAATTAATTTCGTCTGTCATGAAACATCTGTATATTTTTATCTCTGATTATGTAACGTTATATAGTGTGATGACGTAATTGACGCTAAGTGTAATACAGTTACCCTACAGACGATGAACGGATGTCATGAACATTTCTTGAACTAAGAAATGTTCTTATTTTAGTACGTTTCGGCTGTAGATTTAAAGGGTTAATCGGATGTCCGAAATAATTACATTTAAATGGCCCAAGGCATAAAAAATTAACTGAAAGTCAATTATCTTCTAAATATTCAACAGATTTTTATTAAACTTTAATTGAAGGTACATTCATTAACCGTTTTACGCGATAAATCACAATAATTTAAACTGCACTCTAGCAGAAAGTTATGAAATATTTTGAGAATGATTTATATATTCATTCGTAGCGGGTTATTAATAATCATAGATTGTGGTATATCGCGTCGGATAAAATCGATAAGTACATGCACTTGATTACATAACAGTGATACACATCAACTTTATGAAGTAATATTTAAGAGTTTTATTTCTCGATATGCCACGCCCATTTCTAGCTTAACCCCACCCACTTTTTTCTACACGTTGGAATCGATTTGAGACAGTGAAACAAATTTCCAGTTAACTATACAGGTAAGATGTTGAATATCTTGAAACTAATTTGCCAAGGCGCTGTTGCTGCCTATGGCCCAGCAACAGCCCAGCAACAGCTCCCAGGCAAATTAGTTTCAAACTATTCAACATAATGTTTATTATATTGTAAAATCATCAAAGCAATATGCAATTGAGACGCTTTCTTGATGGAGTTCTCGATGTTCGTAAAGAAGCTACGTTATTTTTATTGTGACCTCAGCTAGGATATGCCGTATGTGTGTGTGCTTGTGTGTGCCCTGTATGACTGAGCGTGTGTGAGTGTGTGTTTGGAAAGAGTGTATGTATATGTATATTTATTAGCCTGTATATACTTATTATTATTATTGTTGTTGCTGTTCCCTGATGGCCTCAGGAAGATCACATGTTGATGATTTACCCTCAATAAAGAACGATATTATTATTATATTATTATTATTATTATTATTATATTATGACGTCGGGTACTAGAGTGGTAGATCGGATCCTATATTGGAGATTAGTTATTAATTTTATTAGCCAATACAATTGCTGAAGGAATACCAACTCCATTGCCAATGTCATCTTGCATTGCTCGATTACAGTATATTCTGTATGCAGTAATTAGCCAATTAGAAAGCAGTATCCAATCACGTGACTAAACGCAGGACCACACATTTACGAGGTTCGTTGTGGATAATCTGGTCAGTATGGACAGGTAATAGTATCAAGTTGATTCACGTCGTAGTTCCGTCTGTCAAACTGAGCATTGTAAGAAGTGGTATTGGCATGGTCCGGGATTTAGGCGCGAGGCTGTATGTACCAATTTGTGTCAAAATGAGTTAATACTGGGATATTGGTTAGCCTTATGTATGTATGATTACTCTATTATATTGCTGTAGTAGTAGACACATCCTGCAGCTGCTATCAGTCCTTCTCGCTTTTGACCACTGTGTCTTGTCCTCAGCCGAAATATTTAGGTCCATTCTTTATTTGAGTGTACCGTGTCCTGCTTTCTTGAAGTAATCTCTCAGCACGACTTATGCAATGACGTCCTCTTCTGACTGTATATTTGGCAGCTCCCATAAGGGCGAATTCCAAGGCCTTCTGTACTTCTGTGTCTTCTGGTATCCTTAGCACATGGCCAAAATGGATCAGCTTTGCCAGCCGACTTTTACGTTCGCTTATGTGTGCTTTCTTAGAATACGATTTGCTAATCTTCTAGTTCATATGCTTGTCTGGAGATAGAGGGTAGACAAAATATAGTATCTACATCTTAACATTTTAATGGACAAGTTGGTCAAAAACTACCTATGCAGTGATTTTTTTCAAAACATATTTTCTTGTACTAATAATACAACGGGATTGGGCACAAGTTCTAGCAACTTATCTAGGCCCTCTCCCTACATAATCAATAACACGGCAAGATATTCAAACTAAAATAAACATATATCAACACCAAAGAGAGAGAGCGAGAGAGAGAGAGAGAGAGAGAGAGAGAGAGAGAGAGAGAGAGCGATCGAGAGAGAGAGAGAGATAATTTAAGAAAAATAGTTTTTAGCCGCGTGTTTTAGCCGGCTTGGCGATTAAAGGATAAAGTAAATCAAAATTTTCGCTTAGTCACTGTCCATTTGAAGACTATTTTTGAAATTTTGCCACTGAAATGACTGGCTCTGTTACCGATCCAGTCATTTCTGTGGTAAATTTTCAAAAATAGTCTTCTCTTGGCCTGCAAATGGACATTCCTCAACAACCACTGCAGAGGCGCTGTTTGACGATTAGAGGGTTATTGATGTCACAAGAGGGCGTAATAAGAAATAATCGTTGTTTTCCACATTTTTGTTTCCCTCGCCCTTAAAAATTACAAATTTTCACAACCGGGACGCGAGTTTGTTTTCTGCCAATATGATAAGGATTTTGACCGATTTCTTTCTCCGGGAATATGTTCAGATCATTTAATTAGAAACTAATGATTAAAGTAATAAGGTTGGTGGCTTATCTTAATGCGTGTGCATGGGGCTTCTCCCGATCGCAAGACTAAATGAGGAATCCCGTTTTAGCTACTCCCCACTCATTTCTAGCTAAGCTCCAGCCACGCTTTTCCTGCGTTGGGATCAGTCGTTCCCTGCACTCTCCGAATCTTAGTCTCCAGAAAACTATACAGCTGTTGAATATAACAGTGCCCAGTCAAATTCGTTTCACAATAATCAATTGTTTATTACATAGCAAAGACATACAATTCGTACAAACACTTAATTTAGTCCGTTACCAATTAAGCGTTCGTGACGAACTTAGGCCACATCGTACATGACGTAATTGAGCATGAGGTCAGCTTACACGTCACGTAGTAAATTATAACGTCATATGATTGATGAATAAATTGGAATCCTCCATTTTATCTCATAAATACCGGTATCTATCCAGTTTTAAGATGAGGCGAGTTTTCAGTTAATATTGTCACATGTCACATGATCGCCGAGGTGAAATAAAGTTGAACTTGAACATATCAGTTACACGTACTCAGTAAAGCAGATAATTAGGATAGGACTCGTTTTGACAACACTTTGAGAAAAAACCCTGTTATGATCGAAATAGCAACAATTTTCAGCAACAATTCCGACAATTTCTGGGAAATAATAACACATATGGCCGATAAGCAAAAATAAAACCCAACAAATTCCTTATGAATTATGAAATAGTGTGTTAGTGTGTTGACTATTTTGAAATTACTGTGACTAGAAGCTGCTGTTGTTGTTGCTGCCGCTGCTGTTGCTTCTACTACTGCTGTTGCCTAAAGCAAGGGGTGATTTCATGATTGAGTAGCGTACGTAAAGAAGTGGGTGTAAGCGTTCCGGCGAGCTTTGCTAGGAGCAGCCGTTGTCTTATCTTGGAGAGCAACGCTTAAAATAATAAACACAGCAGAGAAAGATTATTTCCTAAATTAACCTACCTGTTATAGATAAGAACGGGCTCGAATGATTGTGATTATTTTACTGATTTGAAACAGGTGCACAAATCGGGTAAATATTGACCTCCATTGTTATTATTGTTGATGTTTTTGTTAACTGCGACATTATAAGCAGGTCACCGATGCCCATTAGTATTGATAGCATATGTCTTCCTTTAAGTGTTATATTTATAGTAAGTTGTAAGCCTATCTGTCACAGTAAGAGCCCACTTAAAGTACGGTAGATGTGCGCGCGCATATTTTTGTTGGGTAGATTTAATAGATATTTGATATTTTATCAGAATGATAAAATATCGCAGTTTCGTTTAACTTTAACACTTAAGCTTCCCAAAAAACGGATTTTGCAGGGTCATGAGAAAGGTCCCTTTACTGACCAAGAAGACTTTTATCAAATTTACCACTAGAATAGCCGAGCCAATCATTCCGGAGAAAAAAAATCTCAGAAATGTTGCTGTGAAAATGGACATTTCTATGACAAAATCATATCTTGAACAAATTTGAGGATGAATGTATTAAATTAACAGGTTCATTATGTCTAGCCTTGTGAAATACCCGGGAACATCACGAACTCTTATCTCACGATCACATGAACGAGGCACAACACCGTACATCTAACGTCTATGCGAGTTTATTTTCTTTATTCTACACATGGCAGTATGGTACAGGGGTCATGGAGGAGGGGCGGGGTGTCGGGGTAGGGGGAAGGGGTGGACTCACTGCGGCATACGGCTTAATGAGTCAAGAGAACTAACTCTGTTTCATCAATAATAAAAATACATAACCTAGGATTTTTCTAAAGACTCCCCTGCGCCCGGATATAGGAACCGACAAAACTGAAGCCAAGACTGCGAAGTGAAGCGAAGTGAAGCGAAGTGAAGCGAACAGAACCAATCCGAACCGAACCGAAACCCAACCCAACCCAGCCCAACCCAAACAAAGCACACAAAACCAAAACAAACCTAACATAATCAAACCAAATCAAATCAAATCAAATCAAACCGAACCAAACCCAACACAACCAAACCAAATCAAATCAAACCAAACCTAACACAACCTAACACAACCAAACCAAACTAAATCAAACCTAACCAAACCAAACCACACCTAATACAACCAAACCAAACCAAACCAAACCAAACCAAACCAAACCAAACCAAACCAAACCAAACCAAACCAAACCACACCTAGCACAACCAAACCAAACCAAACCAAACCAAACCAAACCAAACCAAACCAAACCAAACCAAACCAAACCAAACCAAACCAAACCAAACCAAACCAAACCAAACCAAACCAAACCAAACCAAACCAAACCAAACCAAACCAAACCAAACCAAACCAAACAAAGCCAAGCCAAACCAAACTCAACAAAACAAAACAAAACTTAACAAAGCAAAACCAGATCAAACCAAACCAAAATCAACAAAAGAAAACCAGATCACACCAAACCAAATTTAACACAACCTAACACGGCCAAAACAAACCAAACCAAACCAAACCTACCACAACCAAACCAAACCTAACACAGCCAAACCAAACCAGATCAAACCAAACCAAACTTAACAGAGCCAAACCAAACCTAACACAACATAAGACAACCTAACCCAACCAAACCTAACACAACCAAACCAAACAACACAACCAAACGTAATCAAACCAAACACAACCAAAATAAACGAAACCAAACCAAACTAAAACAAACCTAACACAACCAAACCAAAGACAACCAAACCAAACCAAACAATACACAATCCAAACTAAACCAACAGAATTTACCTACATCCACATGAGCATTACATTGACATTTCAGGGCCTATAAAATAGTAAAGGTTTATATTTCAAAATATTCTTCATACAATGCACGCAAATTCTTGTCCCGATATTTTTATTTTACATTATATGCTCGGTAAATTCCCTGTGTCCCATTAAAGAATGACTAACCTCATCTCTTAATAGCTATTCAGGTGATCTAATATGACACTCATAAACTATGCTGGTAATTATAAACTTTTTATCACGCAGCTAAAGAAAGATATCCAGGCTTCGGTAGCTCAATGTTGCTACATTTCTACAGCCTATGATGGCTGTCATGATTTACACTTCAACCAATCAGAAAGATCCTAGCGTGCCCGCCTCGGTATATACGCTCGAGCATAGAGGTGTCAGCTGTAGTTTAGCAATTTTGTATAAAAGCAATATACAGGTGCGCTGTTGAATATTTTGAAACTAATTTGACTGGAAGTTGTTGCTGCCATAGGCAGCAACAACCTCCAGTTAAATTAGTTTCAAAATATTCAACCGGATAAGTATTACATATTAAAGAATGTACTGCATTGGTACTTGCATGAAATCACACACTGTCGCTTGGGGAGACAGAATGGTGGCGATCACTGTTCGACATTTATGCGATATTACAAAGCAGATAATTGTGATACAGATTAGGAAATGTGACAGAATATAAATGATATGGAATCTATAAACCATAATCTATCGGTAAAATACAAGATCTGAGATAAGATTAGCATCCCTTTAAATAAAGAACCTTTGCACGAGATATGAGATGCATGTAGATCTCTGTTCAATTTACCCAGCATACAATGCTACCCAGTGTGCAATGCTACCCAGCATGCAATGGCATGACTCAGTTCTTCTTCGTTTTTGACCACTGTGTCTTGTCCTCAGCCAACATCTTTAACTTCCTCAGTTCCACTCTTGATTAGAGTGTACCGAGTCCTGCTTTCTTGAGTTCATGTCAAAGAACACATAACAAATTTGTACAATGATGTCCTCTCCTGTCTTTATATTTGCTGGTTCCAAGTAGGGTGAATTCCCATGCACTCTGTGCCACTGTATCTTCTGGCATCCTTAGCACCTGGTCAAACATGAACCGTCTTTGCTGGTCGACATTTATGGACAGCAGCGATGTATTACACACTTTGCAGAGTGCATCATTGAAAATTATGCTGTCTGAACATCGGTGTCCAATGATGGTATGTAGGTGTTTGCGCAAGTGTGTCTAGTGCTGCTTTTGGCGCGGCCCAGATGTACGTACTATAGATTTAATATGACCACTAGTCTGAGAACAGCCAGTAATAGCCCTGGCTGATTTAGTGCATGGCATCCCCAGCCAGTCCATGTGGTAAGTGTCAAGATATGCTTCAAGTTTTTAAGCGCTGCTATTCCTTATCGCTAAGCATCAACCCAAACCCAAACCCCCGCCCCAACAAACCCCCAACCCCCCCCCCCCCACCACCCCACCCCACCCCCACCCACCCACCCCACCACACACACACACATGCGCACGCACGCACGCACGCACGCACGCACGCACGCACGCACGCACGCACGCACGCACGCACGCACGCACGCACGCACGCACGCACGCACGCACGCACGCACACACACACCCATGCATGCATTCACGCATGTATGCATGCTATGACATCATAATCAATTACGTCACATGCATAATTGAGAGAGAAATCCTCCGTAATGAATGGGGAATGTCGTCAGTTGTATGAATTGTATTTTTCTGCTATTTAATAACCAGGAAAGATCTAACCTTCCTATTGTCTCTTCAGCCAGAGCCAAACATGTCTGAATCCATTATAACTCATCTGCATTCAATACAACCCAGTCTCCCCAAACCAGCCATGTGTGTTTGGATTGATGTTCCCCTTGTCTCTTCAGTCAGAAACAATAGATCTATGTACTGACAAACCCAATTAACTCCTTGCTGAGTAAATGTTAATGCTTTTAGTGCATAGGTGTGATATTCCTCCGGGAACAATAGATTTACCCATTCCATTGTTTCTTTAGGTAGGAACAATAGATCTATGTCTCTTTATCCAAGAACAATAAATTTATGTAAATGCCCCATAACGATGATAAGACTGAACTATTGTTAGTGGGCCCATCGGCTAGGATGGCTAAAACCGACCTCAATAATATCACAATGGGTTCTAGTCCCATTAAACTGTCAAGCAGCGTAAAGGACCTTGCTATTGTGTGGATAGTGAGCTAAGCCTTGGGAAGCAAGTTAGATATCTTTGCAGTACTTGTTTCTTTCAGTTGAGGAACATCAGCAATATCTGAAAATACTTGACGAAAGAAGCAACTACTACACTCGTTTGTTCGTTGGTGCTATCAAGACTGGACCACAGTAATAGTCTGCTCGCTGGTGCTCCAAAGGAACGCATTCATAAGCTCCAGTCTGTAAAGGATACTGTGGCTAGAATTATTTCACTCTCCGGTAAATACGAACGCATCTCTCCAGTGCTTCGTGACTTGTATTGGCTGCTAATAGAGCAGAGAATCCGTTACAAGATTCTTTGCTTGACATACCAATGTGTAAACAACACGGCGCCGATTTACCTGTCAGATCTCATGCATCCCTACACTCCAGGTTGCGTTCTCCGATCACAAAACAACAGAAATCTTAAAGTTCCGAAAGCCAAACTGGTAACATATGGACAGAAGACTTTCTCCTTCACTGCTGCTTCTGAATGGAACAATCTCCCTTTAGATATCAAAACATGTCATACTCTAGTCATTCAAATCAAGTCTCAAAACATTTCTCTTCCATAGATCTTCAAGCGCTTGGAGCATGGTATTGTATGGAGTTTTGCATGATATAAATGTACTTATTATTATTAGTATAACCTCCCCCTCCACCCTCTCCAACCTCTCCCCACCCCGCACCCGACACCTCACCACCAACCCACCCCACCCATCCATTACATGCATCATTGCACCTGCCAATCATTGATTATCTACATACCGAATGGCTGCATTGCTATAAGCAGAAGCATGATTGGTCGAGACCTGGTCACATGACCTCATTTAACCACTCCCCATTTTTTCTCACAAAAATCATCGACGGATCAGATTTGAGATTTGAGAATTCTTTTGTACATCTGTCAATCCTCAATAGATCTACATCTCGAAAGGCTGCGGAGCATTAGCCACAAATCTGAATGGTCGAGAGGCTTGTGACGCCATCTCATTTGCATATTAGGCCACGCCCACATGCCCATACGTGGTCATGGGGCGTGACCTTTAAAAAGCTGTAAAAATCAAGACACGCCCCAGGACCATATATGGGCATGTCTGTGTGGTTTAACATGTAGATGAGATGGCGTCATAACCCTCTCGGCCAATCCGATTGGCGGCCAGCTAACCTCACTTCTACCGGGTGCCAGTTATTAAACCCGAATACGTCAAGTGTGGGCTAGAGCAAATTAATGACATAGAGCCTACTTTCTATTAATTTCATTTTATTTTTGAAAGAAAAAGTGAATTTTTATAAATGCGTAGATTTAATTGTGATTATAACCCCGTAGTAAATACATCACTCGACTTTGTGGGCGGTCTCCTAGCCGATAGGCTGCGTCAAGGTTTATTTATTATCTGAAAGGCGTAGGAGGGATGGGTGCAATGCGTTGATTTTGCCCTATCGGGAAAAGGTATATTAAAACGTATATGCCGTTACGACTGAAATACTCCCTTGTGTTTTATCAATGAACCTCGTTGGCATAGATAGTGCGATTTTTCAGAATGAGCGATGTTAAATGCCTCGGGTGTACCAATGCATACCTTCATCACAATAAATATATAATGATGCTCAATATGTCGCCGTTATGGACGTTAAACTGTGCGCGTTTAACGCGCTCTTGCGGAACTATCTACGCTTCAGTTTCGAAGCAGTCAATGTGTCAATAGCGCCTCAAAGCACTCAAAATGCTACCCATATTAATTAACCATTTAATGGTCAAGATCGTTTCTAAGAAAATTATAATTTTCGCACTTAAATTTCCTACAAACAGACATTCCTCATGGCCAGTACAGGTGCCCTTTTTCGCTGGCCAGACGATTCATGGATTAATAGTAAAAAAAATCGAAAATTCAGCCTAGCCAGTGTCCAGATATAGGTCAAGCGTGTCCTATTTTTTGAAAATTTACCACTGGAATGACTGGCTCGGTAACCGAGCCAGTCATACCAGTGGTAAATTTTCACAAATAGGACACTCTTGGCTTACAAATGGAGGTTTCTCAACACAGCATAGGCCCTTTGGCCAGTTTGACAGTTAAATGGTTAACTTGAGACGAGGGGGTGGGGGGTGTGTGTTAAAGATTCAGAAACTAATTCGACATGATGGTGTTGCTAGCTTAAGATTAAGCAGGAGATAAAACCGTCGCGTGGTTAAGCTAAATACCCTTGAACCAATCATTAATCACCGATGTCTGTGAATGTTCGTGAGTGAACTGGCTTTCACATATTAAAAAAATATTTTAATGGTTTGCAAATATTAATTTTTAATCTAATTAGTTTGACCATCTTATCTAGACCTCACAATTTTATGTCAGATATGCTACAATGTGTACATGTTACTGACACCACAACAACTTCCCCGAAGGAGATCAAATGTTATGAGTTTGCTGGCGCGGATTTAAAGGGATTTGGCATAGTAGTGCGTGCGTGCGTGAAGGGGTGCGTGCGGTGCGTGCGGTGCGTGCGGTGCGTGCGGTGCGTGCGGTGCGTGCGGTGCGTGCGTGTGTGCGTGCGTGCGTGTGTGCGTGCGTGCGTGCGTGCGTCGTGAGGGGGGGGGGCACCAAGGCCTTTTGTAGTAATGGACGTTTTCAGATTTAGCTATTCCCCGCTTATCTCTAGCTAACCTCCACCCATACCTCGATCGTGTTGGCATCGATCGATCCCCGAACGCTCTGACGGCCATGGCAATTTCCAGAAAACTATACACGTCAGCTGTTAAATATTTTGAGACTAATTTGACTGGGTGCTATTGCTGCCTATGGTTTCAAATTATTCAACAGCATGTTTATTAAATGGTAACGACATACAATTCATACAACGTGTCGGACTATGAATCGTTAAAGACGGACTATATCAAATCACTCATGACGCCATGATTATGACGTCATCATACACGACATGTAGTTGATTATGATGTCATATGATGGATGGATAAACTTGGAAAGGTCCATATACCATCTCTGTTGTTTCAATAACACCATTGAATATAGGTAAACTAATTTTACTGAAAGATGTTAGAAAACACTCAAGAAAACGCCTACCTTCCGTTGCTTCAATAACAAAATTTGAATTGTCACAATCATATCACGTTTGGTTGCAAGAAACTAAAGTCGTCTTTAGGTTCCTGCCTCGAAATCTAAAAAATGACATATGTCTTGCGGACGAAAAGCATACCACACGATCTTCCGTCATAGCACGGAGCACTCTATAAGTGTATAATCTGCATATCAAATCAGATATTTGGGCGACATAAGAGGGTCTAACAATGCCCGGCACGTCCATTTCATTATCATTTATTCTAGAACACATGAACCAGGCTATGTAGGAACAAGGGCTAACGCGCTATAGTGGCAACTTAGGTGGCGTTCTCAAGAAATTTGGAAAACCGACAGACCGACTGACACTGACCGTCACACCGACCGACAGACCGGCCGAGCGACTAACCGACTGACAAATGGGCGGACGGTCGGACGGACAGACAGACAGAATAGTCACATCTAAAAATACTGTGAGCAAGGTATTCCCTTCCCAGTCCTGGTGGAAACATGTCCGTATTATCGATATGTGCAAAGTAATATCAGGGCAGGTATCTGCCACCGCCACTACCAAAAAAATCCTAACACCCAAGCCATCTATGAAGAAGTACTCGTGTTCAAAGATACGACCAATATATATCAAGTAGCATCGTCTAACTTCAACGTACAATGCTCAGGAATTCCCAAACTTGATCACACCCAATAAGGCAACTTAGCCGTTACTGGACCAATATCAGTGTCATCCCAGTAGCGGCGATGAAGAAATATTATGGAGGTAATAGGTAAAAACAAGTCAGTCCTCAAAATCACGCGTCTGCTTCCACGATGAAGTCTGAAACGGCACTGTGCACCCTCCCTCCAATTGGACTCCATTGCACACATGCCAATTTTTGTTCTGCAACGTATGCTTACAGATACACAATAAATTGTCTTCAACCTGATATGACCTTTAGATCTGGCTATTCAGGTTAAACACCCATCCCAGGCCACGTGCCTCGGAGATAATATCCTAAGCGGACAAAATTAATATGGTATATTAAATTCATCGCGTTCTTAATCCATACTTAGGGCGAGTTCGTAAAAACTATATTTTGTTAGCTTGACAGAAATGTGTTGACAGTGTAATTTAGTGTCTTCATTAAAACCAATATTTAGGTTGAGAACGGTCCCCCGTATTCGCCTAAGGGTCGTCGACTCTGTGCGATACGCCATACGTGTACAAACATAGCGTTACGAAATAGACGATTTTATCAGTGATGCAGACCTTGGTTTACTAGTTTGTGTCAACATATCAAAATAATATAGTCGTTACTTATGTGTAAGTGCCATAAATAATGGCTGAATCCAGTTTTAGCTATGCACTGCCCATTCCTAGCTAAGCTCCGGAAACGCTTTGCCCGCGTTGGTATCGATCATGCCCTGAACTCCCCAAATCGCAATTCCCAGACGATTATACAGGTAAGCTGCAAGCTGGTGAATATCTTGAAACTAATTTGACTGGGTGCTGTTGCTGGCTATGGCAACAACAGCGCCCAGTTAAATTAATTTCAAAATAGGCAACAGAATATGTATTAAATAGTAAATACAGATTCAATTCGTATAACTTTACGTACTATTATGCGTTTATGACGGACTTAGATACGTAATTTATGGCGTAATTGATTGTGACGTCAACCCACACGCGACGCAATTTCCACATTGCACAATCATATTCACTCCTCCACCTCGTCATAAATATATGTCCGATTGCTAGACAACGTATATACTATAGAGTATGGGGAACAACACGCCAAACATTAAGTAAGGTTATGAGATTGTCTATATGAAAGATATTGTTGAAATTTGAAATGCTCATACATGTTCTGTACCAGCAAATATGTTCACGAAAATCATTGTAAGCAGAATCGGAGATGATCTAGGCGGGATCAAGCATGATTCAGAGACGAGAGGAGAGAGAGGGAGGGAGGGAGGGAGGGAGGGGGAGGGAGGGAGGGAGGGAGGGGGAGGGAGGGAAGGAGGGAGGGAGGGAGGGAGAGAGAGAGAGAGAGAGAGAGGGGGAGGGAGGGATGGAGGGAGGGAGGGAGGGAGGGGGAGGAGGGGGGGGAGAGGGAGGGAGCGAGGATTGGAGGGGGGAGGGAGAGAGCGAGGATTGGAGGGGAGGGAGGGGGAGGGGGGAGGGAGGGCGAGGGAGGGAGGGAGAGAGAGAGGGGGGAGCGAGGATTGGAGGGGAGGGAGGGAGGGAGGGGAGGGAGGGAGGGGAGGGAGGGAGGGGGAGGGAGAGAGAGAGGGAGCGAGGATTGGAGGGAGGGAGGGAGAGAGCGAGGATTGGAGGGGAGGGGGGAGGACGGGAGAGAGAGAGTGGGAGGGGGACTCTCCGTGATCATGAGTAGGTGAAACGCTGAGAAATGTTTTAAAACAATTACGTCGACGTTATGTTAAGCTTTGCTCACACCAGTTGGTTCGCACTTCGCCACAATTTTGTCTGCTAAGACCATGGTATCTGGAACCAGCATTTACATTGGGCATGGGAAACCGTGACTACAAACCCTACCAATTGGTAGGCAGTTTACTGACTGCTGAGGTAGAGTAGAGCTGCTAGGACCGCGCCAAGCCTACAATCCGCATGCTTGTGTACTTCACAACCAGGTTGTCTGATGGTGACCATTGGTGATCAAGACTGGTTACTTTAGATAAAATTAAACCACGTCCAATCCTGCAAAACGTATCGGGAGGTCTGTCTAATCGTCGATGCGATTCTGGTGGTTCATGGTCTCCCAGTAACCCGAGAGAAAGTACCTATAGTCACGTGACCAGATACGCCTCAGGTGTTTTCGGGGAATCTTATATGGGTACTTTCACGGGTAGATACCCTTATAATGCAACCTCCGACAACCAAAAGTACCGGCAGTCTGTCTCATGGAATGCTTAAATATCTCACAGGATTGAAAAATACTAATTAGTTTTGTTTTGCACAGAAATATCCACAAAATCTAGCATAGGACCCCACTATTCCTAGCTGTGAGTCAACTCTATCCTCTAATGTTAGCAAAGATGACAAACACTCCAAGGAACCCCCAGATTTTAAATTGGGAACGCCACATTTCAGCTTGGTACCTTTAGATTTTAGGGAGTGGGTTCCCTGCGACATCCTAAATTTAGATGCCACTGTGAACACTGGACGTCAACACGTCGTGGCAATGGACCTTTCCAGTTTTCGTTAAGCCCCGCCCATCTCGAGCTAAGCTCCGCCCACGCCTCTCTCGTATTTGGATCGATCAATCCCTGAACTCCCTGACTATCAATTTCCAGAAAACTATACAGATAAGCTGTTAAATATTTTGCAACTAATTTGATTGGGTGGTGTTGCTGCCTATGGCAGCAACAGCACCCAGTCAAATTAGTTTCAAAATATTCAACAAAATATTTACTAAATAGCGATTACTTGAAACCCGTACAACGTGTCGGACTCTTAAGCGCTAAAGACAGACAATTTCGAATCATTCATGACGTCATGATTATGAGCTCATCCTACACGTCACGTAGCTGATTATGAGGCCAATCTTGGAAAGGTCCATATCAGAAACAAGTCTTATTTCTTGACATGGACTTAATGAGAGCATATTATTCTCTTGATAGATAGGGACACGGGACGACCAAAATATGACAAAATAAAATTACGGTCAAAAGTAACAAGATGCAGATCGTGATAATTATTATCCGGATGACAAAGCTGTTTTAAATACATTTGTAAAACCCTCTCATGATGAAGTTGAGCAAAAACCGACATCCGCATTCGGCTCTAGGAATGGTCATTCGCACGGCAAGACAATATTATTTTCAAAATTTAACACTGGAATAACTGGCTCGATTAATCGAGCCAGTTATTCCAGTGATAAATTTTCAAAAGTAGTCTCCTCCTGGCCTGCAAATGGGCATTCAGTAAGCAGATAGTTTGATTTATTAAACCAAATTTAGTTATTAATGAGTTAACTCGCGCGCGCAAACTACAGGCGGCAAATCGTGATCCCATACACCAAGGGCATAGCAGTATTTCATATTAAATCTTTAACACTCATATCAGCAAAGAAAAACCAGATTTCTGCAGTGGTATTGAGAAATGTCCATTTGAAGACCAAAAGAAGACAATTTTTTTTTAATTTGCACCTTGAATGACTGGCTCGATAATCGAGCCAATTATTCAAGTGGTAAAATTTCAAAAATAGTCTTCTCTTGGTCTGCAAAATGACATTTTCTATAAGAAAATTTAAATTTTCCTTAATAATTTCAAGGATTAAATGGTCAATCATTAGTATTGCTCGTAAAAGACATGATACCGCCTGGTATTGCATCTAAGCAATAATGTATGTCATTTGCAACAATCCATGGCATTAGATATATATGGTCGATAACTATGCGAAATAAAACGCACAAATACGAGAAATCAATTAGAATGCCAGTATTATGTTGAATATTTTGAAGGTAGTTTGACTGGTAGCTGTTGCCACTGTGGCAGCAACAGCTTTACTAGTTGTGACAGGAACAGATTCCTGTGAAATTACCTACACAAACTCAACGTCTTACGCTCTGATAGCGCAGCCGACTGGGCAGGTACTAGACCAATACCTGGCCAATGCGGCCCAGAATTGGCCAAGTATCGGCCCAGTAACATGGTTTAAAGGTCTAAGATGCGCAGATTTAATACAAAGAAGTTATCTTTTAAAATGGTGTATGGTCGTCATCTTAAATTTCAAATCTGTCGTCATGAATGATTTTTCACACTAATATGTCACACGTACTCAATCAACAAGGAAGCACTATCATGGTTTCTAAATTAAGGTGTTCTCTGTTTGGCAACACGGATTTGATAAAACAATGCGCAATGGACTGTTCTAGTTTATCCATCCATCAAATGACGTCACAATCAACTACGTGACGTGTAGGATGACGTCATAATCAATTACAGCATGAATGACTCGATTTAGTCTGTCTTAAACGCATAATAGTCCGACATGTTGTAAGAATTGCATGTCTTTACTATTTAATAAAGATGCTGTTGAATATTTTGAAACTAATTTGACTGGATGCTGTTGCTGTCATAGGCAGCAACAACACCCAGTCAAATTAGTTTCAAAATATTCAACAGCTTACATGTATAGTTTTCTGGAAATTGATAATCAGGGCATCATGGATCGATACCAACACCAGCGAAGTGTGGGTGGAGCTTAGCTAGAGACGGGCGGGACATAGCTAAACTGGAAAGGTGCGTGCGTGCGTGCGTGCGTGCGTGCGTGCGTGCGTGCGTGCGTGCGTGCGTGCGTGCGTGCGTGCGTGCGTGCGTGCGTGCGTGCGTGCGTGCGTGCGTGCGTGCGTGCGTGCGTGCGTGCGTGCGTGCGTGCGTGCGTGTGAGCATGCGTGCGTGCGTGCGTTGCGTGCATGTTCTCTGATGCATATAAAAGCTTTTAGCTCAAGAAAGGTTGTTACCGTAAAAAATTATTTCTTGATGTTACCCGAAGAGCACGTGCACAACCCCCACCCCCTCTCTCTCTCTACAGCACGCCCGCCCGCACGCACGCGCACAAAACAAAATGGTTACTTAGATGCATACAATATGGAGATAAAGACGAGACGCTGTTACTTACATTACATTCATAGGTGTGTCTAGCGCAGAAGAAAAGTCATTCGAACTTGGGCAATTAGTTAAGCAATATAACCGGTATGTTAATATATCGATAGTGTTATAAGATAAGCAGGGCAAACACGTGTCAATTGCTTCACAATCAAGTCAACGAACACACCTACATGTGGCCCGTTCAACAGACCAAGAATCATTAACTAAAGTCGACTGTTCGCTAGTTGAACGCAACAATTGCTCTCTCTATTAGACCTACTGTCCGTGATATTCCTACATACATCAACACACGCTTCGTGACAATTATTCAACAGCACAACACGAATGTGCTCATAATATGTTGATATTCCTAATAAATCAAGAATCTGAAATAAGATTAGCATTTTCAGTTGAGTGTCACAACTAGTATAAGCGTGTCTGATAATCAGTCTGTCGGTTGTCGGTCGGTAAAATGTATTACGCTACACAGTAAGACACCTGTCTGCTAATATAGATGCTACGTTTGCGTGTATGCGTGCGCACGTGAGAGCCTTGGTACGTTCTTTCGTTCGTGCGTTCATTCATTCAATCGTGCGTTCATTCGCGCGTTATTTCGTACACGCGTGTGTGCCTGCCCACCTGCCTAGATGCGTGCGTTTCTTTGTGCGTTCGCGTATGCGTGCGTGCGTGCGTATCCCCTCGTGCTATGCTCAATTTGTATTGGGTAGTATGGACGGTGAGCTTAGGTGTCATCCAAATATCATTGCTCGGTTTCCTATTGATACTGCTAACGAGGTTCATTTTTTATTCCACTTCAAATGGCAAACCCCAATTCACATATGCTACTTTCCGCAACGTGGATGATAATAATGCCACATTCTCGAGCATTTCCGGTAATCAGTTAGTGTTCTGTTCCAAGACAATCACTGGGTAATGCCAGGCATGGGTTTTGAAACAGATCTTGCGCACGGACAAATAATTCGCATGCTAAGCGTGGACAACAAATCTGCACGCCTGCTACAAGGCTTACTTGCCTCATAGCTATAAAGTCACCATATACCGACAAGCGCGGAGACAGTAATTTCCAACGATTCACTATACAAGTTGTGTAATACGTCGCCGCTGTCTTTAAAAGTCGCCCAGCAAAGATCGTCCATGTTTGGCCATGTGCTAAGGATACCAAAAGAGACACCAGCAGAGAGAGACTTGGAATTCGCTCTACTCGGAGCCAGTAAATACAAAGCCAGGAGAGGGCATCATTGCGTAAATCTGCTAAGCGTGCTACGAGGTGACCTCAAGAAAGCAGGATTCTGTACACTCAAGTCAGGAATGGACCTGAGGAAGCTAATGATTGTGGCTGAGGACAAGACACAGTGGGCAAAAACGAAGAAGGACTGATTGCAGCTGTATAATGTTTCTACTACTACAGCTGAAGAATACAGTAATCATACATACATCATACATTGAAACAGTCAGTCTGGATCTCAATATAGTGAAATAGCTGGGGTATCTTTCTGTCTTACCTCATCTGGTGAGCGACTATGTTTAAACAATGATGGAAATCTTGCAGGCCAGCCATCTCTAACTTGACCAGGCCCAGATGTGAGGTTTTCTCACATACTAAAACAACATTAGGCTGTTGGGAAAATATACTAGATGTGTTGAATGTCGTTGAGACACTTAATCTGGAGAGCCTACACCCAGCCCTCTGAAGGTACATATATTTTGTTCCCTTTATGAGGCTATGTTTAGATTACAATATGTAGTTTGATTTCATCGAAAATGAAGAACTGCAAGACGTACTGGCGAACTTGAAAGCAGTTCGATAACACGAAGGCAGAGAAGAGTCGGAACGTGCTGAAGTAATACAAGGTATACGGTGATTCCGTTACCACTTACTTCAATCAGTTTGCCCGCCAGAAGGTAACTGGGTTTTACACATTCAGGCCAGACAGTCCTTACTCCCATCCAACCATTCTTCAACTCAATGAATTATCTGCAGAGCAACTCTGCTATAGCTTACGGAAACAGCACCTCAATTCCACCAGGCATTCATTGAATGAACATTTGGGATGAAGTATGTGAAATAATATCTCAAATCTGTTGGAGCAGATACGGTCTTAGAACAAACAATAAATAAGTCGAACAATGGTAAATGAGAAATAATTGGCAGCATGAGAAAGGAGCATTTTGTAGCAATTGGAAGCCGATTTAGGATGAAATGTTTGTAATTAGCAGCAACCCTCAATAACTAAGTGGGAAGCGCACCAGTGCATATTACACTGTATTGAATCATAATTTCCGCAGATCTAAAGCAATCGATGAGGATGGCTGTAAGTGAGAACAGTGGAAATCCATTCCATGTAACAACACGTCGAGTAATTCTTCACACTCATGCAAAGGGTCACGACAGATCTAAAGCAATCGATGAGGATGGCTGTAAGTGAGAACAGTGGAAATCCATTCCATGTAACAACACGTCGAGTAATTCTTCACACTCATGCAAAGGGTCACGACAGAGGAGATCCGATAACAAGTCCTACAAGTTAATTACATCGGATCTGCATCGCTCAACGATGCGTGGCATCATCCAACTATGCACGCCACATATTGTAAGCAATATTCACAACCATCTTTGAGACCAACGGACAAATTCAGATTTAGCTATGCCCCTCCAATTTTAGCTAAACTCCACCCAGCGGTCGTCCGTGTTGGGATCGATCGATCTGTCCCCGAACTACCTGACTATCAATTTCCAGAAAACAATACAGGTAAGCTGTTGAATATTGTGAAACTAATTTGACTGGGTGCTGATGCTGCCTGTGGTACCAACAGCGCCCAGTCAAACTAGTTTCAAAATATTAAACAGAATGTTTATTAAATAGTAAAGACATACGTACACCAACACTTAGTCCGTCATCAATTAAGCGTTCCTGACGAACTTAGCTACACCATCCATGACGTAGTTGATTATGACATCAGCCTAATCCTTAGGTAGATAATTATAACGTCATATGTTTACTGGATAAACTGGAACCATCCGCTGTGTAAGGATTTAAGGAAGGGGATCAAATGCTCCTACAATACAGTCGGATATCAGAAGAGTACACGCTCCGTGCTGTAGGTAGTGCAAGAACGGGATCTGGGTACGAAGTGATAGAGCGTGTATACACCGGCTGTGTTTAACCCTTTAATGACTAAATTTGCTCAAAAAATTAAAAAATTTACTTCTTGAATGGCCATTTGCATGCCAAGAGATGACTATTTTCGAAAATTGACCACTGGAATGACTGGCTCGGTTATCGAGCAAGTCATTCCAGTGGTAAATTTTCAAAAATAGTCTTCTCTTGGCATGCAAATGGGCATTCCTCAAGACCCCTGCTGAGGCCGTCGTAAAAGGGTTAAGGTGCGATATTTGCAGTTCTAGAGATTATCAACTTTGTTCAAGGAGCACATACACACCAAAATGCTTGAAAATTAAAAGTTTTAAATTATACCCTTTTTAGAGGCTAAGGCCCGTTTTATAAGTCGAACTTTCTGTCGCTCCGCGCTAATGACGACTGGTTGATTTATATAGTGGACTCCGTCATTTTCAGCCAGATTTAGCTGACACGGTACAAGAGAAGTTCGACTTATAAATCGGGCATTAGATTGTGCGCCTAGATGTAATGAAAGAAAGAAACCTTAATATATGACGATTTCACTGCACATGAATTAACATATTTTTTTACGTTGTGAAATTGAATTAGGGTCATGAGTCCCTAATTCAACCTCACAACTAAAACATTTTATTAATTTATACGTAATGAAATCAGCATATGCTGAGATTTATTTATTTTCATTATATTGCGGTACACAATTTAAGCCTCTAAAAGATATAGGTTTTAGCTTTGTATTTTCAGGCAATTTGGTCTGAATGTGCACCCTATCAGTTGATTTGAGATGCTTATGGCATAGGCTTAGTTTATAGAAAATAATCAGCCATTCTAGTGTGTAGATGATTTTATTAGAAATATTGTTAGTGCTGTTGGATTTAAAATATGTCAAATTGAAGTTTTACAATCATTGGCTTGACACAACGTATTATACAGGCCAGTGTATATTCCACAATTAAGTTTCTGAAGAATTAAAGCAATACGATTATATTAATATCAATCACGTGTCTGAAATTAATTTTTAATCATGCATTATGAAAATAATCACACGTGCTTAATCTCATGACCTTTTATAATCTTTGACCTCTGGCGATGTCATTAAATGAAATATTTACATTGGGGCATCATAGCACATGGGCCCTATCTATATGCAACTCATTTGATGTAACATTTCCCGTTCCGTGTTATTTGGTTACAAAGTTAACGCAATTTTAGGCACACAAAGGATTAGCCTGAATTGATGAATCCAGTTTTTAGATCAATCATATGAGGTCATAATCAACAATGTCACAAGTTCACATGACGAATGGCGTGATTTAGTCCGTCATAAATGGTTAATAGTTAGTCAACTTACTCGAATTGCATTTCTTTAATATTTAATAAACATTCTCTTGGATATAGGCAGTAGCAGCACTTAGTCAAATTAATCATTTAATCAATCAAAATATTCAACATCTTATCCATATTGTTTTCTGGAAATTGAGATTCAAAGAGTGCGGGGATCGATCGATCCTAACATGGGCAAAGAGTAGGCGGAGCTTTGCAAATGATGGGCGGGGCGTAGCTAAAACGTGATTCATCTATTGATGGAATATTAAAAAATAGGGATTCATTTCTAGCCATGCCCCGCCCATTCTAGCTATGCCCCGCCCATTTCTAGCTATGCACCGGCCATTTCTAGTCAGGCTCCACCCACACTTTTCGCGTATTGAGATCAATTTATATACTTTGAACCCTGGCTTCTCAGAATCCCAATTTCAAGGTAGCTACACGGGTAAGCTGCTGAGACCATTTGCACTGGGTATAACATAGTGTTGCTGCCTACAGAATGTTTATTAAATAGTAAATTCATCAAAGACATACAATTCATACTCTTGACGGACTATTCCAGCTTCATACAGGGGTATTCTCTGATTTTGATGACAGTCTATATGTGACGTAATGATTGGCGCTATTTCCTCAGTTATAGTTTCCACTAATGGTCTACTTAATAAATGCGAAAAGGGGGACATTTCATGCACAAGAGGATCCCTCCCAACCCCACACTTCCCCAGGCCAAGTACGTAAGTTTGTTAGAGCAATTCGGGGACCTCTCATAAAAGGGCGCTGGGTAGTCCTCATCCTTGGATTTTTTTTTTAATTTAACAACTCTCAGATGCTCTCAGATGCTATTTACTGCATTACCGCAAGTAAATATGTACATTGAACTGCTAAAATGTGTGGTGGGTATTACATATATTATATATATTTGAGTTGTTACACTCAAGGGCCTATGGCCTATTGTGGCAAATAAATATCTATCTACCTATATATGACGTGGGCAACTGCAAAATCTAGATTGGGCAAGGCACCACCCCACCCCACACACACACCCCACCTTGTCTAACACTAAATGACGTCCACGCCCTCAGCGATTAGCGTACTTGCTACATTGAACTGCTAAAATGTGTGGTGGGTATTACATATATTATATATATTTGAGTTGTTACAGTCAAGGGCCTATGGCCTATTGTGGCAAATAAATATCTATCTACCTATATATTACGTGGCCAACTGCAAAATCTAGATTTGGCAAGGCACCACCCCACCCCACACACACACACACACACACACACACACACACACACACACACACACACACACCCCACCTTGTCTAACACTAAATGACGTCCACGCCCTCAGCGATTAGCGTACTTGCTACATTGAACTGCTAAAATGTGTGGTGGGTATTACATATATTATATATATTTGAGTTGTTACACTCAAGGGCCAATGGCCTATTGTGGCAAATAAATATCTATCTACCTATATATTACGTGGCCAACTGCAAAATCTAGATTGGGCAAGGCACCACCCCACCCCACACACACACCCCACCTTGTCTAACACCAAATGACGTCCACGCCCTCAGCGATTAGCGTACTTGCTAGACAGGGTCAGATTTTGAGTTTTTGTCTGGTGCGATATCAGGCTGCAGTGTGGTGCACCGTTACTAGCGGAGGGCAGAATAGAGTACAATATACAACATAAGTGCATATCTACATCTACAGGTGCATAATTGTTTGCTCGGTTAAGGACTGTGTATTACCAATAAAACATAATGTATTTGTTTAGTATCTCTTACAATTTAAAGGGCAGATGTAAAAATCAATACGAGGCCGATAACTTAAACACAAACAAAACGTCGTATCATATACATGTATATACATATCGACCATACACTAATCTGAGCAATTCAAATGTCATTCATACGACTGGCCGAATTAATCATGATAAGCGGTCAGCCCTAATGACGTCATATTAAGTAGAACCCTATGCGCTTTTACCGAAATTGGAAACGGGGCGCATTCGAATGAGCGTTTTTAGCATTTGGCAGCAGTAGGCAGCGACAGATCCCAGTCATATTAATTTTAAAATATTCATCAGCTTTTTTCCCCATTGAAATTGAAACACTTGACGTTTAATGGTTACGGTTTCTTAATAGTTGATATAATGGTATATGGTGTATGCGGCAAAACTATGAATCTATCAAAGAACACAAGTAGGTTGTGGCTCCAAAGCCCAAGTGGCCGCGCCGGAATGTTTGACAAACATAGGTGTTCCTACGAGGATATCAATAATCAATACACGGAAACAATGATAGACTTTCTAGCCCATAAACAACATAATATGGTAGAGGAAATGAACATTCAGCCGTATCTAACACACATCGACTGTCACAATAAATATAGCTTATTTAATGAAAAGTAAATACAGTTTGTACACGAAGGAAATAACTTATGACAGGAAAGAAGAAGAAAATCTGTGTGAACTTCTTCAACTGTATCAAGCTTATATATGTATGATGTATGATTCCTGTATTATGCGGCTGTAGTAGTAGAAACACCCTACAGCTGCAATCAGTCCTTCTAGGCTTTTGCCCATTGTATCTTGTCCTCAGCCGAAATCCTTAGCTTCCTCGGGTCCATTCTTAACTTGAGTGTACCGAGTCCTGCTTTCTTGAGGCCATCTCGTAACACGCTTAGTAGATTTATGCAATGACGTCCTCTCATGGCGTCCTCTCCTGACTTTGTATTTGCTGGCTCCGAGTAGGGCGAATTCCAAGGCTCTCTGTGCTGATGTCTCTTCTGGCATCCTTAGCATATGGCCAAACATGGACCATCTTTGTTGGGCGACTTTTACAAAAAGCTTAAGTAACTTGAATTAACGATACCGTTGTGATAGCAGCCGCAGTAGCCAACATGACATTCGCACCATCACATGCTTACGAGTCAGATAACGATATAATGATATAACTATATAATGATATAATGATATTGTCGATATAACGATATAGAGATCTAATGATATGGTGGGATAACGATATATCGTTTTAATGATAAAGTGGGATAATGATATATTGATATGATCTTGTTGCGTGTGCCCTCTCCATACGATCCCATTCATAAGCCAAGTCCTGAATGTCTGCACTGCTGAGTTTGCCCAGCTTGGAGTTGAAATCTCCACTTCCGCATAGAAGGCATCTAATATTGACGGATTCTCTTTGGCTTTTGCAGTAGTTCGGCCATATGTATTGACTATGCAACATTTAGTGGTGGTGCATTTTCTCGTTAGCATAGCCAGGTCGATGAATGCAGCGCTATCACTGATGTATCCAAAACTAATGACATGGTCCAAGAACCTTTTGCGAAGCCTAAACCCGGTATGTGGGCTGTTTCTGCTCATGAATACTATCTTCTGGCCTGTCTGAAGTTGCTGTTCTGAGTAGCTACCACTCTGAGTGGGTAGCTACTGGAGACGCATGAATGCATGTAATATCGATGTTATAGTGTTCTACTCTGAGTGGATAGCTACTGGAGACGCATGAATGCATGTAATATCGATGTTATAGTGTTCCACTCTGAGTGGGTAGCTACTGGAGACGCTTGAATGCATGTAATATCGATGTTATAGTGTTCCACTCTGAGTGGGTAGCTACTGGAGACGCTTGAATGCATGTAATATCGATGTTATAGTGTTCCACTCTGAGTGGGTAGCTACTGGAGACGCTTGAATGCATGTATTATCGATGTTATAGTGTTCCACTCTGAGTGGGTAGCTACTGGAGACGCTTGAATGCATGTAATAGCGATGTTATAGTGTTCCACTCTGAGTGGGTAGCTACTGGAGACGCTTGAATGCATGTAATATCGATGTTATAGTGTTCCACTCTGAGTGGATAGCTACTGGAGACGCATGAATGCATGTAATATCGATGTTATAGTGTTCCACTCTGAGTGGATAGCTACTGGAGACGCTTGAATGCATGTAATAGCGATGTTATAGTGTTCCACTCTGAGTGGATAGCTACTGGAGACGCTTGAATGCATGTAATATCGATGTTATAGTGTTCCACTCTGAGTGGATAGCTACTGGAGACGCTTGAATGCATGTAATATCGATGTTATAGTGTTCCACTCTGAGTGGGTAGCTACTGGAGACGCTTGAATGCATGTAATATCGATGTTATAGTGTTCCACTCTGAGTGGATAGCTACTGGAGACGCATGAATGCATGTAATATCGATGTTATAGTGTTCCACTCTGAGTGGATAGCTACTGGAGACGCTTGAATGCATGTAATATCGATGTTATAGTGTTCCACTCTGAGTGGATAGCTACTGGAGACGCTTGAATGCATGTAATATCGATGTTATAGTGTTCCACTCTGAGTGGATAGCTACTGGAGACGCTTGAATGCATGTAATATCGATGTTATAGTGTTCCACTCTGAGTGGATAGCTACTGGAGACGCATGAATGCATGTAATATCGATGTTATAGTGTTCCACTCTGAGTGGATAGCTACTGGAGACGCTTGAATGCATGTAATATCGATGTTATAGTGTTCCACTCTGAGTGGATAGCTACTGGAGACGCTTGAATGCATGTAATATCGATGTTATAGTGTTCCACTCTGAGTGGATAGCTACTGGAGACGCTTGAATGCATGTAATATCGATGTTATAGTGTTCCACTCTGAGTGGATAGCTACTGGAGACGCTTGAATGCATGTAATATCGATGTTATAGTGTTCCACTCTGAGTGGATAGCTACTGGAGACGCTTGAATGCATGTAATATCGATGTTATAGTGTTCCACTCTGAGTGGATAGCTACTGGAGACGCTTGAATGCATGTAATATCGATGTTATAGTGTTCACCGCTTGCACTTATTGATTGCTTCTTTGACGTCGCAGTTAAACCACGTACATTCCATGTAGCTATGGTAAGCTACTGGTCTGAGGATGTGGAACACAGAAACAGTTTCTTGTTTGAAAAAGTTTATACATAATCAGGGTTGCCTCTGAATGACAGTCAGCAAGCCTTGATGACTTAGTTTCACAACAAAGGTGGTACTTGTGTGGAATGGTGTACGCCTATGGATGTGTTTGGATAATATTGGTTTGGAGTAGGCCTATGTAGATAGGCTTACTTCTTGTAGCTATTGTATGTACAATTTGGGTACAGGCTACAATATACACATATTCCGCACTGTTCCTGATCGTTTATACACCCCGATTCCAGGTCCCATTCATGTCATATCTAGGCTGTTTGGGTTTTTCATTTTAGTCTAGTATTGGTAATTATTCCAGTTTCTACACCGGTACCCATTTATACTCCTGGTTGGTAAGAGGCAATGAGCGAACGAGATTACCCATGCTTCCAACAATGGCGAGATAATGCACAGCTCGGGTGCGAACCGGGTTCTCCAGCTAAGTAATCATGAGCGCTCGCCGCTGCACCAAGACGCCGCCTTGAGTGTATCATGTGATATTTCAAAAGGTCAGCTGACCTCTCCGACAGGTCCATGCGTACCGTTCCTAATATAGGTGTATGGCAACTGCTTTATTTCGAAAAAAACTGAATTAGCTTTAAATAATCTATTTTCGTGATTTGACCACAATTTTCGAGATAATCTCATGCTGGGTTTTGAAGTGAATAGCAGGTGGCTGTGTAGTGAGCGTACTTGTAATCACTTATCTGAATTTAAAGAATAAGAAAATCTATTTATATCGACGAATGGCCTATTTTTACGCCGCGAGTAGGAACGAAAGGTCGAACTGAGACCACATTTTATACTTTAAGGCCGTGTTCCCGGTAGAAACTTAATCAGATATAACGCCATACTGCCGTATGCCTAACACCTCCTCCAAACCGGATGCGCGCGTCACACGAGCGTGCGATTACGTCCGTCATGCGCACGTATATAACCGCATCAGAAACGTATTTTTTTACGCGCGTGCATTCAATTATGAGCGGACCTATTCTTATTTATCAACAAATCTGCCGACCACGTGTATTTATAAACGGCGCATGTTCTTAGAAATATCCAAGTGCAATTTCTGTTAATTTATCAGTAACCAGATTATATTATTATGATATTAATGTCCTGACGTATAACCTCATAACCTAGGGTATCAATAAGCTGTGCAAGCTATTTCTTATTATACAATGTCGGCTTGGAAACTTTGTTTTCATATTGACCTTTCTAATTGGAGCAAGTGAAACGCCATCATAATTGTTACTAAATACTCACAAAGAATGGACGGTTTGCAAACATATCTTACGCCCTGGAACAATGTCAAGCCACCTTATGCCTGTATCATGTTGACTTTGAAAATAATTCTGGTGTTATAAATCGCTACTCTATACTGCAATGTATTTAGTCTCTACTATCATAAAACTATCTTATAAAAGGCACAAAGCAATTAAGATCAAATGGTGACTATTTTTAAATTTATTTTAATAGGCGAAAGAGTTCATAAATGAATAAGCATATTTGATTTGGCAGAACGCATCTTATGGGACAAGATGAATGTTACTGCCTTGCTTCTCTTGCCAAGTTCAGCACAGTCTGCCTGACTGAATTCCCTTTGTCACAGTTGAAGATGCAGCATTCCCGCTTAAAAGCTATTTAATGCATCCATACCGTGGACGAAATAAGCCTTTGGAAAGAGGCACATAGGAGTTTTGACATTCCAGGGCAAGGATGGCTGTTGAAAAAGGCTTTTCGGATTCGTTCCACAAGATGGAAAATATCTAGGAAGATTAATCTGCTGCTGACAAAGTTGATGTCGTGGTGATGGCAGCTTGCCTTTTGCACAACTTACTTCTGTAACCAAGGGATAACCAGCTGTGGCTGGATGAGGCACGAGAAGCAGAAGATACATGTATCAATTAAGACACATTGGAGGAAATTGCGCTGGTCGAGAATCCTTCGTCATACATGATAACTTCTGTCAGTTCTTCAATTCTGTTGAAGGAATAGTGCCATGACAAGACAGGGTGGTTTGACGGAATATATATACATGGAAGCAGAATGGGAGAATCCAGTTTTAGCTACACCCCAACCATCTCTAGCTCAGTTCCAAAACTCAATTTGTTTTAAATCAGATCGATTTAAGTTTTTCCTATGTACAACCACGGGCAGACAAACATACACTAACCACGTGAAATTTGACTGGTTGACTGCATTCCACGTGTTATCAATGTCTGTCTGTCTGTCTGTCTGTCTGTCTGTCTGTCTGTCTGTCTGTCTGTCTGTCTGTCTGTCTGTCTGTCTGTCTGTCTGTCTGTCTGTCTGTCTGTCTGTCTGTCTGTCTGCCTGCCTGCCTGCCTGCCTGCCTGCCTGCCTGCCTGCCTGCCTGCCTGCCTGCCTGCCTGCCTGCCTGCCTGCCTGCCTGTCTGTCTGTCTGTCTGTCTGCCTGCCTGCCTGCCTGCCTGCCTGCCTGTCTGTCTGTCTGTCTGTCTGTCTGTCTGTCTGTCTGTCTGTCTGTCTGTCTGTCTGTCTGTCTGTCTGTCTGTCTGTCTGTCTGTATGTATGTATGTATGTCCAGGCAAATGATCGCGTAGGGCGTAAAAATTAGAATTCATTTCTAATTTAGATAGGCGCGTCAGGGATTTACGCTTCCAGATTGTGGCGCACGCGTGCAAGTTAGCAGTTATCATAGAGTATAATGGAAGCGTAAAATAATTTCTTAATGCGTGACGCTCGCCCGCGTGACGCTCGCATCCGGTTTGGGAGAGGTGTTATTCCTGATTAACTCTCCAGTAGTGAGAACATGGCCTATGATTATTTTCAATTTTTCGGATAATTTGATGTAATGGCCTATGTGATCCATGTGAAGTGATATTTCCAGTTTTAACTGGGCCCCGCCCATCTCTAGCCAAGCTCCACCTGCACCTCGCTCGTGTTGGGATAGATCGATCCCTGAACTCCCTGCCTATCAATTTCCAGAAAGCTATACAGGTAAGCTGTTGAATTGAAACCGATTTGACTGGGTGCTGTTGCTGCCTATTTCAACAACAGCGTCGAGTCAAATTAGTTTCAAAATATTCAACAGTATCTTTATTAAATCGTAAAGACATACAATTCGTACGAGAACGCGTATTCCGTATCCAATTATGCGTTCGTGGCGTACTTATCTGCGTCATTCATGATGTCATTGACTAGGACGTCATCCTGCGCGTCACATACCTGATTATGACGTCATATGATGGATGGATAAACTGGAACGGTCAACTGGGTCAGAATAGGTTCAACCCGCAACTAGTACTAAGCTGAAATTTAAGGCAGCAGCAGCGCCCAGTCAAATTAGTTTCAAAATATTTAACAGCATGTTTATTAAATAGCAAAGAATTACAAAGACATACAATTCATACAAACGAGGTAATCAATGGAGAGAGGGTTCGGAGGATTTTCTGGTGGTGGGGTTGTGGGACGACCACCGGACCTACTACCGTGCACTAATCATGGGAGGGTTCCCCACCCCCCCCCCCACCCCCCCCCCCCCACCCCACCCCCCACCCCCCTCCAAGCCACTCCACAAAATCCCGTCCCGCCATTATAGTTTGCTCGCCGGAACCAGTCCTTGTGTCCATTTTTCAAACTGGATACTGTTTACACAACTTTCAATAATACGTTGTTCATGGCGACAACAATGCATCTCGTAAACGGGGCTGAACTTCGGATTTGGGTGGGGTTGTGTGGGTGGGGGGGGGGGGGGCATGTGCAAAATCTCTTAAATTCAAGTCAAGTCAAGATACCTTTATTCTCTCAGGCTACAACTGAACCGTATATTCATACCCTCGGCCCTCGGAACTGCCATTAGGATCGCCAAAAATATTGGGTCACGTTTCAACAGTAATGCTGATACGTGCCCCTGAGGTCAAAGGGCTGTGAGATTTGTCTACATCTGTCTTATACACTACAGCCAAGAAATGCCATCATAATTATGTTTTAAACTCAAAATAAAAAAGATATTATTGAATATTTTTAACATAATCGGCTTAGAAGACATTTCTGCCTACGGCAGCAATGTCTTCCAATCCAATTATGTTAAAAAATATTTAACAGAACATTTATACATCGCATTCAAAATTATGTTCTTTTTCACATATCTTGTCATATTTATGAGTTGTATTATAGGTGTGGTGTCTATGCGTGTAAGTTGAAGTTATGCAGGAACCCAAAAAATTAAGAAAAGCACACTTTTTTGCCGTTTTTTCAGGCCCTGTAAATGTGGGATTCATGTGCAAATGCGGCCCTGCCCGTAAAAGAAAAATGAATGGCTCCATCTCGAACACCCGCGCAACGATATTAAAATTTTTGGACGGAAATGTTATGGGTCAATAGGTTATATGGCCTAAAGGGGCGCCGGTATCACGGTAAAATCCTTAGCCCTTTAAGTACCGAATTTGGTCAAGCGGATCAAATCATTTACTTATTTAGCGTGCATTTGCAGGACAAGATAAGACTAGGTGCATTTTTGAACAATTTACGACTGGAATGACTCGTTCGGTCACCGAGCCAGTCAATCCAGTGGTAAAATTTCAAGAATAGTCTTCTCTTAGCCTACAAATGGACATTCCCCAAGATCACTGCTAAGGTCAGTTTTTGGTAGGCGTAGCCGTGAAAAAAGTTAAATCATTACCAATCTGACAATCTGATCGGGCAATCATGGGTTAGCTGAGCGAGAATATATTGCAATGTCCCAATGCCTGGGGATAGTATCAAAAGGTCATCGTCTTGACAATCTCTCATTAACCGCATGATAATTTTAATAAAAAATACTGGACGCGTTCTGGACAATCTGTTTCATAATTCATAAACCAACATACAAACTTCTGAATGGTAATACATGGCTGTTTTGAATTTAGATCGCGATGAAAAATGAGACTGACCTCTGGTGAACTGAAGAAAATATATGTATGTGTATTTAAATTAGATAGATTTAAAAGCGATTAACTATGTCATTGAGCGGTAGGGATAACAAGTAGAAAAAAATGTTTGGACACTTTAAAGCTATTTTTATATTTATAAATTACAAGACATAGATCGGATTTGCGACAAATGGCCATGTTTATTTTACAGGTTTTGAAATTTTTACGATAGTAGCGACATGTACAATTGGTACAATGTGTTGGAGTATTAAGAGTTAAAGACGGGCCTAATAGAATCATTTATGACGCAATGATTATGACATCATTCTACATGCGCCGTGTAGCTGAGTATGACGTCATATGACGTCAGATCATCGATGGATACTCTGGAAAGGTGAATTGACTGTCCAGTCCCAATGGCAACCCAAGTCCAATTTCTATACGTCAGTTTATAAATGGTGTGTCTGAATTGCACTCAGGTGACCCTCCGAAATACAGTCACTGCTTCATATAGCTTATGCAATCTAAAAATGAAGCCTTGGCTTCGTGCTGAGAATAAGGAAATGTTCGGATATGTTATCGAGGTACCGCGCTTACCCGGATTGGATATCCGACGCCCGAGAGTATAATCGAAGTATCACGTGGTACAGATTCTACTCGATTACTGCTGCTTCAAGCGAGAGTAAAAGCGCGAGCATGCGTAAACCAACCACGTGATACCTTTGATCGGAATACCTCTATAATATATCCGAATTTATCCCACGAATATTATTTCCTCAATCTCGCATCGAAGGAGATCTCGCGAGACATGAATGATAGTTTACGGTGTCGAGATTGCCTTAGAGATAGCGTCACCAATTAATTTACCTTGTCGTATTAAAATAAACATATTTCATGTGTGAATATTTAGATTTGGACGGTGTCTAGTTGTGGACATTAAGACTGATGATTTGATTGTAAGAAGATCTTATCGGTGATCATAATCCCCATGGTTACACGGTACCCGGTGTGAATCATTTCGCCCCATATCGAGTCACCGAGTACTGGGTCAAGGCAGGAAGAAGACTGGATACACGAGCCCCATCCGCAAATCGCCTATCTTCGGGGCCGACGTCAAGGCACTATTCACAGAGCCCCCAAATTTCCACATCCAACCCACCTCACACCCCACACCCAAACTGACACAAAATATATTTTTGTCTTATTTTCTGGGGGCCCGATATAACTTCAAGTGACTCGCATAGATGCCGCGCCTATAGTACAGTTGATAAATAAGTCAATATGTCTCCAAAAGAAAACGATTTTGAACACGATGTAAAAAATGTTCTGTTAATTTTTCTACATAATTTGATTGAAAGTTCCAATTCAATTATGTTCAAAATATTCAACAGTATTCTTTATTTTGTATTTGAAATATGTCCCACAAGCTATCTCTGAGCTGTACTGTTTAAGACTCAAATCTCACAGTTCTCTGACCTCAGCCTCCCCCTTGTCCACACACCCTGCCCCACGCACCCCCCCCCCCCCCCCCACCCCACCACCACCCACCCACCCCCACAACGCCACCCACATCTACCCCACCCCAAGCAGAATTACGGTTGAAAATGGAACAGTTCGGTCCTGCCTATTTTAAACCTGTATTGCTCGAATTTGGTCAAGAAAATTTAATTTCTCAGTTTCTTTTTGCACGCCAGGAGACTTTTGTTTTGTCTTCAAATCGTCATTGCAAATGCCGTTTTGGACGACTTGGCGATTAACGGATTAAAGAGCCACGTTATTGCCGGTTCCGATAACGAGTTATCCCCCCTGTCAAATGTCGACTTTAACTGGAACTGCCTATAGCCGTCGCCTGCTGTTTGAACCATCACATTGTGGTCAGAGGGGAGGGGTGGGCAATAACCATTTACTATGGTGGGGGAGTGGGGAGGGGGTACTAAGCCAATTGGCCACCCATTACCCACGGGATATTTTTCTCTGATCTCATATCAAATGAGCTCTTGCGAGACCCGAATAGGCAGCCTTCATACCGTGCAGCTCATAAATAACTATACAGAATCACGTTAGTGAGTAAGTTTTGAAGTTTTGAACATGATGTAAGAAATGTGCTGTTGAATATTTTGAACTTATTGTAATTGGAAGCCATCGCGGAGTGAGAGATGGCACTGGTGTTGTCCTGGCAGATGGCATCGTAGGTACATTAAACTGATGTGCACGCATGTAGCGCAGAAGAAAGGTGATCTCTTGTGCCTGTGGCCACTGACAGTCGGACCAATATGAACTAAGTGCAAAGTCATATGACGTCATAATCAGCTATGTAGTATGTAGGTTGACGTCATAATCATTACGTCATAAACGATTCTCTATGGCCCGTCTTTAACTCATTACGACACATTGTACGAATCGTAGGTCTCTACTATTTAATAAACATGCTGTTGGATATTTTGGAACTAATTTGACTGGACGCTGTTGCGTCCATCGGCCGAAACAGCGCTCAGTCAAATTAGTTCCAAAATATTCAATAGATTAGCTGCATAGTTTTCTGGAAATTGATATTCAGGGAGTTCAGAGATCGATCGATCCCAACACGAGCGAGGAGTGGTTGGAGCTTAGCTAGAAATGGGCGGGGCATAGCTAAAAATGGAAAGTCCCTGTTAGTGTTTGCTCACTAATGAAGTTACGGAAGAAGATGGGTGAGGTGCGGAGAGGTGGGGTCCGCGGAGCGGCCCGTCTATGCACTTCTGCAGTCACCGCTAAAACAATGAGAAGAACTGTGCTGGTTGTATTATCTGGTAAGCTTTGAATTTGACGTAACAGTTGTCTAGCAACGCGTTCCATTGGTAAGCATTCTGTCTCGTTAAAGCAAATTCAAAATATGTTCATTTACAGGGCAAAAGAAGACGATTCTTGACAATTTAGCACTGGAATGGCTGGCTCGGTTAAATTTAAAAAAAATATTTTTCTCTTGGTGTGCAAATGGATAGTTCTCCATACCACTGTAGAGGCCGGTTTTTGGTCGGCTTAGACATTAAAGGGTTAATCAACCAGGGCTATGAGTCGTATAGGATATACGGGCTACTAATGGATTCAGACAATTTCTAGCATGGAATCTGGCACCACAAATATAAGCAGTTTTCCTGGCGGTACTGAGGCTAGATTCCATGCGCTGTCGCGTGAGGTTTGCTGTCGAGTCTTGACTGACACAGAGATGTGTATCATTATCAACTGGGCTACGCGTATGATTCTTAAAGTCAATATATGATCCCTGTACATTTGCATTGCCGTTATTGTAAACGATGGCGTTGGTTTTCGGCATGGTTATGGTGTAGCTGGGTGTTTGGTTTTTTTGCAGCATAGCCAGCAACACGAGAAACGAAAGACGATTACATGTGAGTCAGTCGTGCGATATGATGCACGTCCTGTAGTATTATCAGCTGTGGTACGGACAGGAACAGCCCTGATAACGCAGCTTGCTGGCCCAATGCTGGGCCGATACTGTGCCGATACTGAACGTATCGACCCAGTATCGGCCCAACACCGGCCCAGTAAGATGCATTATCTGGGAGGTATGTCACCGATAAGTGCACCATGTCCGGATCCCTCTACCTTCTATACGAGAGGGTTCGTGATTTGTCGTAAAGGTCCTTGTGAGGGTATATATACCCCCAAAATGTAACTTGGATCCCCAAAAGTAGTTGAAGTGGGCCCCATGGAACCCCTGAAAATCGTGTTTGATTATTAAGTATTAATGGACCTTTCTGGTTTTAGCTATGCCCCGCCCATCTCTAGCTAAGCTCCACCCACGCCTCGCTCGTGTTGGGATCGATCGATCTCTGAACACCCTGACTATCAATTTCCAAAAAAATACACAGGTAAGCTGTTGAATATTTTGAAACTAATTTGACTGGGTGCTGTTGCTGCCTAAGGCAGCAACAGCGCCCAGTCAAATTAGTTTCAAAATCTTCAATAGCATGTTTATTTAATAGCAAATAATTACAAAGACATACAATTCATACAACGTGTCGGACCATTTGAGATTTGATGACGGTCTATATGGAACCCTTTGTGACCTAATGATTATGACGTCATCATACACGCCGCGCTGAGCTGATTATGACATCATACGAGGTCTGGCGGTGGATGGATACTCTAGAAAGGTGAATTAGTGTTATATGATATTTGGATAAAAAATACCCACAATATATATATCATAGGACCAATATAATTCATAGCTATGAGTCCATTGTACTTTTTCATCTTTACATGGATGAGAAAAACTGTATTGGAAACCAAAATTTCAGTTAAGGACCCCCAGATTTCAGGGTGTTGGGGCCCTTGGACCTCCAAAATTCAACTGTCGTGAGAAACACTGGGAGGGTTATTAAAGACCTCGTAGACTAGTGTTGAGAATAGGTCCTACCCTTCCTTATCCCGTTCCTTGACGTGTTTGGGAATACGACGTTATCTTCAGTTTCTCTAGTACCTGTTTTGATATTAAATATCTTTTATATTTCATTTACAAATTAACCTTTACGCTTGGATGATTGCTTTATATTAGACTTTTTCTTTCTTTTTTTATCGGTTTGTAATAATGACAGACCGCTATGTATGTCCGTTAGTCACGATCGACGTGAATAGATTACTGCGTATTCATCCGAGGCGTGGGTATTATGGCTTGAATGAATGAAACAGCCAATGAGAAGTAAGAGACTGATTAAACCCGGGGGCGTGGGGTGGATCGATGGGTGTACATAGTTTTAAATAGACTCTAAGCGAGGATTGGCGTAAATTAATGGTGACGATTATAGATACACGTATAGGTGTGTTTCTGAGAGCCACTGACCGAGTGTTGGTATTTGATTGTACTAGATAATCCTCGCACGTTTCAGTAATTTAGGCACGCGCTCGTTTAAAGGGATGCTAATCTTATCTCAGAGCGTGTATTGTACCGATAGATTATAGTTTATAGATCCCATATTATTCAGATCCTACCATATTCCCTTATCTGTATCACAATTATCTGCTTTGTAATATCGCGTTAATGTTGAACAGTGATCTCCACCATTTTGTCTCCTCAAGCGATAGTGTGTGATCTCATGCAAGTGCCAATGCATTACATTCTTTATTATGTAATACTTATCCCATTGAATATGTTTAAACCAATTTGACTAGAACAACTTCCAGTCAAATTAGGTTCAAAATATTCAACCGGGTGAAGACAACGATGAGTACCTGTATGATTGCTTTTATACGAAATTGGCAAACTATAGCTGGCACCTTTATGACGGAGGGTATATACCGAGGCGGGCACGATAGGATCTTTCTGATTGGTTGAAATGTAAATCATGACAGCCATCATAGGCTGTAGAAATGTACCCACATTTAGCTACTAAAGCCTGAATATCTTTCTTTAGCTGCATGATAAAATGTTTATAATTACCCGCATAGTTTATGAGTGTCATATTAGATCACCTGAATAGCTATTAAGAGATGGGTTTAGTTATTCTTTAACAGCCCACGCATCTTAATTTTGCCCAATGAAAAAAAAGTGTGAATACGCTATAGTTGCAAGATAGGCAGCTTTGTCAAAAATTGTCAAAAGATTTGCCAGACTGACCGACCGGACTACAAACACACGGTCCAATTTTACAGTACACTAATTGCGAGTCCCAACTAAGAAACTGGTCAGGAGCGGGTCGAAGTATTGATCCATGGATATCTCGGTAACTGTTGGTCGGATAGTTTGGCTCACATTGTAACATAATGACAGCCGGCCGGACGGGTGGGCGGATGGAAGGACGGACGGATGGGTGGATGAGTGGGCGGGTGGGCGGGTGGACAGACAGACAGACAGACATACAGACAGACAGACAGACAGACAGACAGACAGACAGACAGACGGACGGACGGACGGACGGACGGACGGACGGACGGACGGACGGACGGACGGGCGGGCGGGCGGGCGGGCGGGCGGGCGGGCGGGCGGGCGGACGGACGGACGGACGGACGGACGGACAGACAGGCGGGCAGGCAGGCAGGCAGGCAGGCAGGCAGGCAGGCAGGCAGGCAGGCAGGCAGGCAGGCAGACATTGATAGCCCGTTGAATGCAGTCAACCAGTCAAATTTCACGTGGTTAGTGTATGATTGTCTGCCTGTGTTTGTACATAGGAAAAACTAAAAATTAATATCATATCCGAACAAACATGCATTGTGATTCGGAGAATGTAGTCTATTTGATCAATTGTGCCCTTTGCCAGAAACAGTATGTTGGTGAAACAAAAAATGCATTTAGAGCGCGTGCTAGACGCCACGTTTCTGATATTAACACCTCAGCAGATACGCCAATTGCTCAACATTTCCAACTTCCTGATCATTCAGTTGAGCATCATTTTGAAATCATGCCAATAGAACAGATTCCGACCTTCGATGGTGAAGAAGAAACGAGTTCGTTTCACAAAATACGAGAAAGCCATTGGATTAGAACACTCCAAACAAAAGCAGCATTTGGAATAAATGTAGATTCAGGAATATCACAAAAGAACTAAATTATCCCATTTCAACTCATATACAATAGACATAATGTTGAATTAGCGAAATCCATGAAAGACGAATATTCACAGTTGCAATCTAAATTAAAGGAACCGATCAAGGCACGACGAGTAATAGCTTACAATAGAAATCCAAACCTGAAAGATTTGCTATTAGAGCAAGGTTAGACCTCATAGTTCCTGATAACAATGACAAGGTTTCATCCCTCCCTACCTATTCTTAAATAAATCTAATCCCAACCAAAATCAATGGTGGGGCAACATGAAATCATATCCGTAGGACATCTTTTAGTTTTGTGTCTGCAAAAGTGTGCGTGCGTGCGTGCGTGCGTGCGTGCGTTCGTGCGTCCGTGCATTTGTTCGTATGTGTGTGTGTGTGTGTGTGTGTGTGTGTGTGTGTGTGTGTGTGTGTGTGGGTGTGGGTGCATTAATTCGTGAGTACATTAGTGCGTGGGTGTGTGCGTGCATGCATTCGTGCGTCCGTTCGTGCATGCGTTCATGCATGCATTTTTGCGTGCATTCGTGCATGTATTACTGTGTGCATGTATTATTGCATGCATTCCTGCATTCGTTCAGATGTGTGCGTGCGACCTACTGATTAATTCACTTTACCCCAACTAATCTCAAAGGGGGACCACTCTAAGTAAATCTAAACTTGGTCTCGATAGGACAAATTTAGGTAAAGAAATTTTTAATTAAATTCCTGTGCCAATGCGTTTTTTTCAATGTAAAGACGGACTTGCTTGTGCCAGGCCTCCATATTTGTCCCAAATCAAACAATTTTAAACTGTTTACATGTACAAATACACTGTCGGAATTGGTCTGCTGGTAGCTGATATTTCGTTTGCACGGTCGTCCATACGTGCAATCGTGCATGCATTCGTTCGTTCGTTCGTTCGTTCGTTCGTTCGTTCGTTCGTTCGTTCGTTCGTTCGTTCGTTCGTTCGTTCGTTCGTTCGTTCGTTCGTTCGTTCGTTCGTTCGTTCGTTCGTTCGTTCGTTCGTTCGTTCGTTCGTTCGTTCGTTCGTTCGTTCGTTCGTTCGTTCGTTCGTTCGTTCGTTCGTTCGTTCGTTCGTCCGTCCGTCCGTCCGTCCGTTCGTTCGTTCGTTCGTTCGTTCGTTCGTGCGGGCGTATGTGCGTGCATGCGTGCATGCGTTCATATGTGCGTTCATTCATTCATTCATTCATTCATTCATTCATTCATTCATTCATTCATTCATTCATTCATTCATTCATTCATTCATTCATTCATTCATTCATTCATTCGTTCGTTCATCCACCTATCTGTTCACTCATCCTGTCACCTGTCCTTGGCCTCTCTATTGGTTTACTGGTCTGTGCCTCCCAGACATCAATTGATTGTCTATGTGGATGGACTGATGGATGGATTACTGGGTGGGTGGCCGGGTGGGTGCATGGATTGTTTGGACATATATGTTTGTAAAGGTACAAACCACCTCTCTTCCGCAACCACCTGCCGTATTTTATTCTTATATTTTCAACAGCCGCACCAACTCATTGCAAAGAAGCAATTAGCGCTTTGCAATGACTAAGTGAATAAATTAAACCAAATTCGGAAATGAAATTGTAGCTTTCACCCATCTGCCTATTCATTTGTACAGTCGTCTAGTCACCCACCGGGTGTCTGTCTATCAGTTTACAAATCTGTTCTCCCCTTAATCAAGTATTTGTTTAGGTGGATGGCAGGATGGACTGATGGATGGATTAATATGCTGGTGTCTGGGCGGGTGAATGAGTGCATGGGTTGTTGGACATATAAACTTACAAAGCTCAAACAACCTGTGACTTACAACCACCTCTCTTTAGAAGGAATCTCACTAGACCAACAACATTCAGTCAATTCACAATGGATCATCCTATGTCAGAAAGACCTGCTCAAAACTATTTGTTTATTCCTATTTTCGAACACATGGCAACGCCAACTTATTACAAAGAAGTAATCAATGCTTTGTAATGACTGAGTGAACCGATTTGCCCAGATCAAAAAACTGTATAACTCCTAACTGTCAAAATTTGTTCCTATTTTCGAACACACGGCAACGCCAACTTATTACAAAGAAGTAATCAACGCTTTGTAATGACTGAGTGAACCGATTCGCCAAGATCAAATAACTGTATAACTTGTCAGAATTTGTTTTAATAATCTTTATTCAGGAAACCTGTCCCTTGCAGTACTCAAACAACAAGTAAATTACTCTCAGCCGCCATGATTAAACATATCTCGGCAGCATTTGATCTAATGACTGACCAAATAGCCCTCATTGTTATTCTCACACCTTAATCGCCTGAAACGAACCGGCGTACTAACCCATGCTACAGTTAGATAAGCTCGATATAATTAAGCAATCACGCCTTTTGTATTAGCTGTTTGACTTCAGTAGCGCCAAAGGGGCACATTGATCTAAAGCAGGTCTTCGGGTTTAGTTTGATCTTTTGTGGAGAGACTGAATTAATAGTTAATCAGTAGTCACCATTGTAGTAATTCTCCTATAAATATGTAAGAATTATCAGTTGCCATTAGACCAGTTTTTTCGCTGCATGACGAAGACCATTACGTCGAAAGCGCTCCAGCAACTGACAGTGTAAGCTTTAATTTTATATATATATAATAATCTTGTATTAATTGTTCTTATTTTTCAGTTTCTAAATTGTTTCAACACATATCGCTCTAGTTAATATTTGGTAGTTAACTTTTGTGAATCTTTCTGACTAAATTTGACATAAATCTATAGAAATTTGATTACGTTCTAAAAATGGCCAAGAATTTCAACGGCCCAGTGGGTAAAGGACGCAAATCTGGCAACCCAGCGTCCAACCTTTCATCATCCAAAAGTGCTCCTAACCAGTCTGTTCAGGCCTTTCAGAGACTGGTTAAGATGTGCTTCCATGTGTTGCAATGCTTGCATCACTATGGTCTTTTACGAGAGCATTTGGCATCAGACTCTCTCCCGAAATCTCTCAGCATGAAAATGGAGGAGATGAACTCGTTTTTCTGCCCTGCCTTACGAGATGACGAATTTTTTAAATCGACCAGCATGATAAACCAAATTTGGGCTCATAGCTGCTTAGAAAATTTAATCAACCATTATCGAAGCAAATTGGACAAATTAAAGGCAGAGGTAAAAGTGGCCGAATCTAATGTAATTCTTGATCTACACAGAGCCAAAGGCATAGCATTGAAATGGGCTAGGCAACATTTTGGAAATAAATTGGCCACAACGACAATCACAAATATAGCTAGTGAAATAGCTAGTGATAAGCAAAATAGAGTGATGTCAGTACCAACACCGGCGGCCACACCGAGTACATGTTCAGGTTCACATTCAACAGTGACTAACAAACGACAACGGTCACCAACCACCTTCACACCCTCGCCTACCACTTCCAAGCGGACGAATCTGTATACATCACCAACACCAGCACCTGGTGTTGATGATGTAACAGAGTCCTGGCCGGCTCTCCCAAAGACAAATTCTCCTCCTGTGCGCCGTTGTCGGGTTGTTACTCACTGTTCCCCCAATCTACCACCTAGCAACTCTTCCTCATCTCTTCCACTATCTTCTCCTCGCCACCTTCTGACTCGATCTTCTCCTCTTCCTCCTTCTCCTCTCTCAATCCCGCCTCCTCCTCTTCCTCCTCAAACTTCTTCTCTTCATGCATCTCCTCTCTCAATCCCGCCTCCTCCTCTTCCTCCTCAAACTTCTTCTCTTTATGCATCTCCTCTCTCAATCCCGCCTCTTGCTCCTCATACTCAATCTTCTCCTCTTGCATCTCCTCTCTCCATCCCTCCTCCTCCTCTTCCTCCTACGCTTCATCTCTCTTCTCCTCACGCACCTTCTTCTGCTCCTCTTCTTCTGTCTCCACCTCCTCTCCCTCCTATGGAGAATAATAGTAACCTGTCTGACAGGAAGTTTGCTAAGTACCGTCATCAATCGCATAGCAAGGGCCTGTGGAGGATCCCCAGAATCACCAAAAAGATTCTGATGATAGGGTCCTCTAATCTAGCCCGAATTGATTTAGATGTCCATCCTGACATCCAGGTTGAGTGCTATCCTGGTGCCGCATTATCACATTTCAGAACAATGGCTATGCGACACCAGGATGGCCCTAGCCCGGAGAAGATCATCTTGAATATTGGCATCAACTCCAAAAATGAGCATCCAACCAAAGCCTCAAGCCATTTACGGTTCATGGCTCGTGAATTTAAAAACACCTTCCCTAATGCGGAATTGCACTTTGCTGAGATTAACTTCTCTGATAGCTTGTCAGACAGGCAAAGGTACTGTCTCAAGCATATCAACGAATCAGCAAGGTCCAACTGCCACGTTGATAAGGTCATCCCCAAAATTTCTGATGCCAATTTTCATGTTGAGAAGGATAGAATCCATTGGACGAAAGAAACAGCTAACTGTATTTATAACCATTGGTTGACGGTACTTAGTTTAAACTAAATGTGGGTCAAGGCAATAGCTCCCCTAACATAGGATTAGGAACAAACCTTGTCAATTTAGCAGCTGACTATGATCTCTCACCATCTGAAAAATCAATTCTCGATCGTGGTCTTACTTTTATACCAACTCCAAAACCAAAAACAGGATTAGATTTGCTTTTAGACACAGGTCTTATTGAAGTAGCTAATTGTGGTCATTCAGTAAAAATAGCCCATCATTTTCGAAATTTAAATGGAGAGTCAAAACCATTCACTGGAAAATCCGGTTGGGACCCTCAAGATAGGCTAGTTGATGACAATATTAAAGCAACCATAAAAACGGTTGCTGGTATAGCCAGATCATTGCCAGTTACAAACAATAAGCAAAACCTTTCATTTCTCGAACGACAGGCTATCAACAAATTACGTAGAAATCAAAATATTATTGTAAAACCAGCCGATAAAGGTTCAGCAACTGTGATTATGTCTAGAGAAAACTACATCCGCGAGGCCGAAAGGCAGTTAACTAACACCAGGCATTACAGAAAACTTGATAATTTAATTTGGCCTCAAAACCGACAAAATTTCATTGAAATACTTAATTCATTGCATACAGATAAGTACATCGATAAGAAACAGCTAAAGTATCTGCTAGGTGAGAATAATCCACAAAATCGGACATTTTATATCTTGCCTAAAATCCATAAACCTATCAGCACCTGGTTAGATCCATTGACACCACCTGGACGACCCATCATTTCAGACTGGCAGTGAGTCTTATGGCATTTCAGAATATATTGATTACTATTTAAAGCCCATTGCTAATAGACACAAGAGCTTTCTTAAGAACACTGAACACTTTCTTTCAAAGTTATCCAAATTGTCAGTTCCGAAAGATGCATATTTAGTCACATTAGACATAGATGCTATGTATACCAATATAGATATTGATGCTGGAGTCAATGCTATTAAGAATTCTTTTGTCAAATTTCCTGATCCAGATCGACCAGACACGGAAATTCTAAAATTATTAGAGCTAAGTCTTAAAGGAAACGATTTCCAATTTAATGGTGAAAATTACCTTCAAATCTGTGGATGCGCAATGTGTAAACGATTCAGCCCAAATTTTGCCACGATTTATGTTGTGGAGTGGGAAGAGGAGGTACTGAACAAATCAACCAAAAAGCCTCTTCTTTACCTCAGATATCTAGATGACATCTTCATAGTTTGGCAACATTCAGAAGAAGACTTTTGGGAATTTTTTCGCATTTTAAATAACCAAGATTCAAACATCAAGCTAAAAGCTACTATTAGTGGAACATCAGTTGACTTTTTAGATGTCACGATCTATAAGGGTCCTCAATTTGATTCCTCTGGAAAATTAGAATATAAAGTATTCTTTAAGCCAACAGACTCACATCAGCTGCTTCACAAAAAATCATTTCATCCTCCACACACATTTAAAGGTTTGATCAAATCGCAAATCATAAGATTTTTTCGAAACTCTAGCAACAGGCAAAATCTGAATAGTGCATGCTCTACTCTGTTTGATGCTTTGAAAGCACGAGGCTATTCATCCCGTTTTCTTCGAAAAATTAAAGCAGACACCATCAATGAGCTTGAAAATCTAAAACCTCATAGCGGACCCGAGTTTGAACCTGTCCAAATTAAACACAATAAACCAATCATGTGCGATGGATCCGTTTCTAAATGCGACAAAAATAGATGCAAAGTAAACAACTATATTGTAAACCAACAAACATTCCTGAGCTTTCAAACTAAAAATGAATATCATATCCGAACTAATATGCATTGTGATTCTGAGAATGTAGTCTATTTGATCAATTGTGCCCTTTGCCAGAAACAGTATGTTGGTGAAACAAAAAATGCATTTAGAGTGCGTGCTAGACGCCACGTTTCTGATATTAACACCTCAGCAGATACGCCAATTGCTCAACATTTCCAACTTCCTGATCATTCAGTTGAACATCATTTTGAAATCATGCCAATAGAACAGATTCCGACCTTCGATAGTGAGGAAGAAACGAGTTCGTTTCGCAAAATCCGAGAGGGCCATTGGATTAGAACACTCCAAACAAAAGCACCATTTGGAATAAATGTAGATTCGGGAATATCACAAAAGAACAAAATTATCCCATTTCAACTCATATACAATAGACGTAATGTTGAATTAGCGAAAACCATGAAAGACGAATATTCACAGTTGCAATCTAAATTAAAGGAACCGATCAAGGCACGACGAGTAATAGCTTACAATAGAAATCCAAACCTGAAAGATTTGCTATTAGAGCAAGGTTAGACCTCATAGTTCCTGATAACAATGACAAGGTTTCATCCCTCCCTACCTATTCTTAAATAAATCTAATCCCAACCAAAATCAATGGTGGGGCAACATGAAATCATATCCGTAGGACATCTTTTAGTTTTGTGTCTGCAAAAGTGTGCGTGCGTGCGTGCGTGCGTGCGTGCGTTCGTGCGTCCGTGCATTTGTTCGTATGTGTGTGTGTGTGTGTGTGTGTGTGTGTGTGTGTGTGTGTGTGTGTGGGTGTGGGTGCATTAATTCGTGAGTACATTAGTGCGTGGGTGTGTGCGTGCATGCATTCGTGCGTCCGTTCGTGCATGCGTTCATGCATGCATTTTTGCGTGCATTCGTGCATGTATTACTGTGTGCATGTATTATTGCATGCATTCCTGCATTCGTTCAGATGTGTGCGTGCGACCTACTGATTAATTCACTTTACCCCAACTAATCTCAAAGGGGGACCACTCTAAGTAAATCTAAACTTGGTCTCGATAGGACAAATTTAGGTAAAGAAATTTTTAATTAAATTCCTGTGCCAATGCGTTTTTTTCAATGTAAAGACGGACTTGCTTGTGCCAGGCCTCCATATTTGTCCCAAATCAAACAATTTTAAACTGTTTACATGTACAAATACACTGTCGGAATTGGTCTGCTGGTAGCTGATATTTCGTTTGCACGGTCGTCCATACGTGCAATCGTGCATGCATTCGTTCGTTCGTTCGTTCGTTCGTTCGTTCGTTCGTTCGTTCGTTCGTTCGTTCGTTCGTTCGTTCGTTCGTTCGTTCGTTCGTTCGTTCGTTCGTTCGTTCGTTCGTTCGTTCGTTCGTTCGTTCGTTCGTTCGTTCGTTCGTTCGTTCGTCCGTCCGTTCGTTCGTTCGTCCGTCCGTCCGTCCGTCCGTCCGTTCGTTCGTTCGTTCGTTCGTTCGTTCGTTCGTGCGGGCGTGCATGCGTGCATGCGTTCATATGTGCGTTCATTCATTCATTCATTCATTCATTCATTCATTCATTCATTCATTCATTCATTCATTCATTCATTCATTCATTCATTCGTTCATCCACCTATCTGTTCACTCATCCTGTCACCTGTCCTTGGCCTCTCTATTGGTTTACTGGTCTGTGCCTCCCAGACATCAATTGATTGTCTATGTGGATGGACTGATGGATGGATTACTGGGTGGGTGGCCGGGTGGGTGCATGGATTGTTTGGACATATATGTTTGTAAAGGTACAAACCACCTCTCTTCCGCAACCACCTGCCGTATTTTATTCTTATATTTTCAACAGCCGCACCAACTCATTGCAAAGAAGCAATTAGCGCTTTGCAATGACTAAGTGAATAAATTAAACCAAATTCGGAAATGAAATTGTAGCTTTCACCCATCTGCCTATTCATTTGTACAGTCGTCTAGTCACCCACCGGGTGTCTGTCTATCAGTTTACAAATCTGTTCTCCCCTTAATCAAGTATTTGTTTAGGTGGATGGCAGGATGGACTGATGGATGGATTAATATGCTGGTGTCTGGGCGGGTGAATGAGTGCATGGGTTGTTGGACATATAAACTTACAAAGCTCAAACAACCTGTGACTTACAACCACCTCTCTTTAGAAGGAATCTCACTAGACCAACAACATTCAGTCAATTCACAATGGATCATCCTATGTCAGAAAGACCTGCTCAAAACTATTTGTTTATTCCTATTTTCGAACACATGGCAACGCCAACTTATTACAAAGAAGTAATCAATGCTTTGTAATGACTGAGTGAACCGATTTGCCCAGATCAAAAAACTGTATAACTCCTAACTGTCAAAATTTGTTCCTATTTTCGAACACACGGCAACGCCAACTTATTACAAAGAAGTAATCAACGCTTTGTAATGACTGAGTGAACCGATTCGCCAAGATCAAATAACTGTATAACTTGTCAGAATTTGTTTTAATAATCTTTATTCAGGAAACCTGTCCCTTGCAGTACTCAAACAACAAGTAAATTACTCTCAGCCGCCATGATTAAACATATCTCGGCAGCATTTGATCTAATGACTGACCAAATAGCCCTCATTGTTATTCTCACACCTTAATCGCCTGAAACGAACCGGCGTACTAACCCATGCTACAGTTAGATAAGCTCGATATAATTAAGCAATCACGCCTTTTGTATTAGCTGTTTGACTTCAGTAGCGCCAAAGGGGCACATTGATCTAAAGCAGGTCTTCGGGTTTAGTTTGATCTTTTGTGGAGAGACTGAATTAATAGTTAATCAGTAGTCACCATTGTAGTAATTCTCCTATAAATATGTAAGAATTATCAGTTGCCATTAGACCAGTTTTTTCGCTGCATGACGAAGACCATTACGTCGAAAGCGCTCCAGCAACTGACAGTGTAAGCTTTAATTTTATATATATATAATAATCTTGTATTAATTGTTCTTATTTTTCAGTTTCTAAATTGTTTCAACACATATCGCTCTAGTTAATATTTGGTAGTTAACTTTTGTGAATCTTTCTGACTAAATTTGACATAAATCTATAGAAATTTGATTACGTTCTAAAAATGGCCAAGAATTTCAACGGCCCAGTGGGTAAAGGACGCAAATCTGGCAACCCAGCGTCCAACCTTTCATCATCCAAAAGTGCTCCTAACCAGTCTGTTCAGGCCTTTCAGAGACTGGTTAAGATGTGCTTCCATGTGTTGCAATGCTTGCATCACTATGGTCTTTTACGAGAGCATTTGGCATCAGACTCTCTCCCGAAATCTCTCAGCATGAAAATGGAGGAGATGAACTCGTTTTTCTGCCCTGCCTTACGAGATGACGAATTTTTTAAATCGACCAGCATAATAAACCAAATTTGGGCTCATAGCTGCTTAGAAAATTTAATCAACCATTATCGAAGCAAATTGGACAAATTAAAGGCAGAGGTAAAAGTGGCCGAATCTAATGTAATTCTTGATCTACACAGAGCCAAAGGCATAGCATTGAAATGGGCTAGGCAACATTTTGGAAATAAATTGGCCACAACGACAATCACAAATATAGCTAGTGAAATAGCTAGTGATAAGCAAAATAGAGTGATGTCAGTACCAACACCGGCGGCCACACCGAGTACATGTTCAGGTTCACATTCAACAGTGACTAACAAACGACAACGGTCACCAACCACCTTCACACCCTCGCCTACCACTTCCAAGTGGACGAATCTGTATACATCACCAACACCAGCACCTGGTGTTGATGATGTAACAGAGTCCTGGCCGGCTCTCCCAAAGACAAATTCTCCTCCTGTGCGCCGTTGTCGGGTTGTTACTCACTGTTCCCCCAATCTACCACCTAGCAACTCTTCCTCATCTCTTCCACTATCTTCTCCTCGCCACCTTCTGACTCGATCTTCTCCTCTTCCTCCTTCTCCTCTCTCAATCCCGCCTCCTCCTCTTCCTCCTCAAACTTCTTCTCTTCATGCATCTCCTCTCTCAATCCCGCCTCCTCCTCTTCCTCCTCAAACTTCTTCTCTTTATGCATCTCCTCTCTCAATCCCGCCTCTTGCTCCTCATACTCAATCTTCTCCTCTTGCATCTCCTCTCTCCATCCCTCCTCCTCCTCTTCCTCCTACGCTTCATCTCTCTTCTCCTCACGCACCTTCTTCTGCTCCTCTTCTTCTGTCTCCACCTCCTCTCCCTCCTATGGAGAATAATAGTAACCTGTCTGACAGGAAGTTTGCTAAGTACCGTCATCAATCGCATAGCAAGGGCCTGTGGAGGATCCCCAGAATCACCAAAAAGATTCTGATGATAGGGTCCTCTAATCTAGCCCGAATTGATTTAGATGTCCATCCTGACATCCAGGTTGAGTGCTATCCTGGTGCCGCATTATCACATTTCAGAACAATGGCTATGCGACACCAGGATGGCCCTAGCCCGGAGAAGATCATCTTGAATATTGGCATCAACTCCAAAAATGAGCATCCAACCAAAGCCTCAAGCCATTTACGGTTCATGGCTCGTGAATTTAAAAACACCTTCCCTAATGCGGAATTGCACTTTGCTGAGATTAACTTCTCTGATAGCTTGTCAGACAGGCAAAGGTACTGTCTCAAGCGTATCAACGAATCAGCAAGGTCCAACTGCCACGTTGATAAGGTCATCCCCAAAATTTCTGATGCCAATTTTCATGTTGAGAAGGATAGAATCCATTGGACGAAAGAAACAGCTAACTGTATTTATAACCATTGGTTGACGGTACTTAGTTTAAACTAAATGTGGGTCAAGGCAATAGCTCCCCTAACATAGGATTAGGAACAAACCTTGTCAATTTAGCAGCTGACTATGATCTCTCACCATCTGAAAAATCAATTCTCGATCGTGGTCTTACTTTTATACCAACTCCAAAACCAAAAACAGGATTAGATTTGCTTTTAGACACAGGTCTTATTGAAGTAGCTAATTGTGGTCATTCAGTAAAAATAGCCCATCATTTTCGAAATTTAAATGGAGAGTCAAAACCATTCACTGGAAAATCCGGTTGGGACCCTCAAGATAGGCTAGTTGATGACAATATTAAAGCAACCATAAAAACGGTTGCTGGTATAGCCAGATCATTGCCAGTTACAAACAATAAGCAAAACCTTTCATTTCTCGAACGACAGGCTATCAACAAATTACGTAGAAATCAAAATATTATTGTAAAACCAGCCGATAAAGGTTCAGCAACTGTGATTATGTCTAGAGAAAACTACATCCGCGAGGCCGAAAGGCAGTTAACTAACACCAGGCATTACAGAAAACTTGATAATTTAATTTGGCCTCAAAACCGACAAAATTTCATTGAAATACTTAATTCATTGCATACAGATAAGTACATCGATAAGAAACAGCTAAAGTATCTGCTAGGTGAGAATAATCCACAAAATCGGACATTTTATATCTTGCCTAAAATCCATAAACCTATCAGCACCTGGTTAGATCCATTGACACCACCTGGACGACCCATCATTTCAGACTGGCAGTGAGTCTTATGGCATTTCAGAATATATTGATTACTATTTAAAGCCCATTGCTAATAGACACAAGAGCTTTCTTAAGAACACTGAACACTTTCTTTCAAAGTTATCCAAATTGTCAGTTCCGAAAGATGCATATTTAGTCACATTAGACATAGATGCTATGTATACCAATATAGATATTGATGCTGGAGTCAATGCTATTAAGAATTCTTTTGTCAAATTTCCTGATCCAGATCGACCAGACACGGAAATTCTAAAATTATTAGAGCTAAGTCTTAAAGGAAACGATTTCCAATTTAATGGTGAAAATTACCTTCAAATCTGTGGATGCGCAATGTGTAAACGATTCAGCCCAAATTTTGCCACGATTTATGTTGTGGAGTGGGAAGAGGAGGTACTGAACAAATCAACCAAAAAGCCTCTTCTTTACCTCAGATATCTAGATGACATCTTCATAGTTTGGCAACATTCAGAAGAAGACTTTTGGGAATTTTTTCGCATTTTAAATAACCAAGATTCAAACATCAAGCTAAAAGCTACTATTAGTGGAACATCAGTTGACTTTTTAGATGTCACGATCTATAAGGGTCCTCAATTTGATTCCTCTGGAAAATTAGAATATAAAGTATTCTTTAAGCCAACAGACTCACATCAGCTGCTTCACAAAAAATCATTTCATCCTCCACACACATTTAAAGGTTTGATCAAATCGCAAATCATAAGATTTTTTCGAAACTCTAGCAACAGGCAAAATCTGAATAGTGCATGCTCTACTCTGTTTGATGCTTTGAAAGCACGAGGCTATTCATCCCGTTTTCTTCGAAAAATTAAAGCAGACACCATCAATGAGCTTGAAAATCTAAAACCTCATAGCGGACCCGAGTTTGAACCTGTCCAAATTAAACACAATAAACCAATCATGTGCGATGGATCCGTTTCTAAATGCGACAAAAATAGATGCAAAGTAAACAACTATATTGTAAACCAACAAACATTCCTGAGCTTTCAAACTAAAAATGAATATCATATCCGAACTAATATGCATTGTGATTCTGAGAATGTAGTCTATTTGATCAATTGTGCCCTTTGCCAGAAACAGTATGTTGGTGAAACAAAAAATGCATTTAGAGTGCGTGCTAGACGCCACGTTTCTGATATTAACACCTCAGCAGATACGCCAATTGCTCAACATTTCCAACTTCCTGATCATTCAGTTGAACATCATTTTGAAATCATGCCAATAGAACAGATTCCGACCTTCGATAGTGAGGAAGAAACGAGTTCGTTTCGCAAAATCCGAGAGGGCCATTGGATTAGAACACTCCAAACAAAAGCACCATTTGGAATAAATGTAGATTCGGGAATATCACAAAAGAACAAAATTATCCCATTTCAACTCATATACAATAGACGTAATGTTGAATTAGCGAAAACCATGAAAGACGAATATTCACAGTTGCAATCTAAATTAAAGGAACCGATCAAAGCACGACCAGTAATAGCTTACAATAGAAATCCAAACCTGAAAGATTTGCTAGTAAGATCAAAGTTAGACCTTATAGTTCCTGATAACAATGACAAGGTTTCATCCCTCCCTACCTATTCTTAAATAAATCTAATCCCAACCAAAATCAATGGTGGGGCAACATGAAATCATATCCGTAGGACATCTTTTAATTTTGTGTCTGCAAAAGTATGTGTGCGTACGTGTGTGCGTGCGTGCGTGCGTGCGTTCGTTCGTGCGTGCGTTCGTTCGTTCGTGCGTCCGGGCGTTTGTTCGTATGTGTGTATGTGTGTGGGGGTGTGCTCGTACATCCGCACGTGTGTGCATCTATACTTGCGTGGGTGTATGTGTGCGTGTGTGTATGTGGGTGTGGTTGCATTAATTCGTGAGTACATTAGTGCGTGGGTGTGTGCGTGCATGCATTCGTGCGTTCGTTCGTGCATGCATTCATGCATGCATTATTGCGTGCATTCGTGCATGTATTACTGTGTGCATGTGTTATTGCATGCATTCGTGCATTCGTTCAGATGCGTGCGTGCGTGCGTGCGTGCGTGCGTGCGTGCGTGCGTGCGTGCGTGCGTGCGTGCGTGCGTGCGTGCGTGCGTGCGTGCGTGCGTGCGTGCGTGCGTGCGTGCGTGTGTGTGTGTGTGTGTGTGTGTGTGTGTGTGTGTGTGTTTGCGTGCGTAAGTGCGTGCGTACGGCCGTGCGGGCGTGCATTCGTGTGTGTGTGATTTCTCTATAATGTAGGATCAATTCCAGCCTTTACCTGTTAAAGCGACCTACTGATAAGTTCATTTTACCCCAACTAATCTCAAGGGGGGGACCACTCTAAGTAAATCTAAACTTGGTCTCGATAGGACAAATTTAGGTAAAGAAATTTGTAATTAAATTCCTGTGCCAATGCGTTTTTTTCAATGTACAGACAGACAGACAGACAGACAGACAGACAGACAGACAGACAGACAGACAGACAGACAGACAGACAAATTTCACGTGGTTAGTGTATGATTGTCTGCCTGTGTTTGTACATAGGAAAAACTAAAAATTAATATCATATCCGAACAAACATGCATTGTGATTCGGAGAATGTAGTCTATTTGATCAATTGTGCCCTTTGCCAGAAACAGTATGTTGGTGAAACAAAAAATGCATTTAGAGCGCGTGCTAGACGCCACGTTTCTGATATTAACACCTCAGCAGATACGCCAATTGCTCAACATTTCCAACTTCCTGATCATTCAGTTGAGCATCATTTTGAAATCATGCCAATAGAACAGATTCCGACCTTCGATGGTGAAGAAGAAACGAGTTCGTTTCACAAAATACGAGAAAGCCATTGGATTAGAACACTCCAAACAAAAGCAGCATTTGGAATAAATGTAGATTCAGGAATATCACAAAAGAACTAAATTATCCCATTTCAACTCATATACAATAGACGTAATGTTGAATTAGCGAAATCCATGAAAGACGAATATTCACAGTTGCAATCTAAATTAAAGGAACCGATCAAGGCACGACGAGTAATAGCTTACAATAGAAATCCAAACCTGAAAGATTTGCTATTAGAGCAAGGTTAGACCTCATAGTTCCTGATAACAATGACAAGGTTTCATCCCTCCCTACCTATTCTTAAATAAATCTAATCCCAACCAAAATCAATGGTGGGGCAACATGAAATCATATCCGTAGGACATCTTTTAGTTTTGTGTCTGCAAAAGTGTGCGTGCGTGCGTTCGTGCGTCCGTGCATTTGTTCGTATGTGTGTGTGTGTGTGTGTGTGTGTGTGTGTGTGTGTGGGTGTGGGTGCATTAATTCGTGAGTACATTAGTGCGTGGGTGTGTGCGTGCATGCATTCGTGCGTCCGTTCGTGCATGCGTTCATGCATGCATTTTTGCGTGCATTCGTGCATGTATTACTGTGTGCATGTATTATTGCATGCATTCCTGCATTCGTTCAGATGTGTGCGTGCGACCTACTGATTAATTCACTTTACCCCAACTAATCTCAAAGGGGGACCACTCTAAGTAAATCTAAACTTGGTCTCGATAGGACAAATTTAGGTAAAGAAATTTTTAATTAAATTCCTGTGCCAATGCGTTTTTTTCAATGTAAAGACGGACTTGCTTGTGCCAGGCCTCCATATTTGTCCCAAATCAAACAATTTTAAACTGTTTACATGTACAAATACACTGTCGGAATTGGTCTGCTGGTAGCTGATATTTCGTTTGCACGGTCGTCCATACGTGCAATCGTGCATGCATTCGTTCGTTCGTTCGTTCGTTCATTCGTTCGTTCGTTCGTTCGTTCGTTCGTTCGTTCGTTCGTTCGTTCGTTCGTTCGTTCGTTCGTTCGTTCGTTCGTTCGTTCGTTCGTTCGTTCGTTCGTTCGTTCGTTCGTTCGTTCGTTCGTTCGTTCGTTCGTTCGTTCGTCCGTCCGTCCGTTCGTTCGTTCGTCCGTTCGTTCGTTCGTTCGTTCGTTCGTTCGTTCGTGCGGGCGTATATGCGTGCATGCGTTCATATGTGCGTTTATTCATTCATTCATTCATTCATTCATTCATTCATTCATTCATTCATTCATTCATTCATTCATTCATTCATTCATTCGTTCATCCACCTATCTGTTCACTCATCCTGTCACCTGTCCTTGGCCTCTCTATTGGTTTACTGGTCTGTGCCTCCCAGACATCAATTGATTGTCTATGTGGATGGACTGATGGATGGATTACTGGGTGGGTGGCCGGGTGGGTGCATGGATTGTTTGGACATATATGTTTGTAAAGGTACAAACCACCTCTCTTCCGCAACCACCTGCCGTATTTTATTCTTATATTTTCAACAGCCGCACCAACTCATTGCAAAGAAGCAATTAGCGCTTTGCAATGACTAAGTGAATAAATTAAACCAAATTCGGAAATGAAATTGTAGCTTTCACCCATCTGCCTATTCATTTGTACAGTCGTCTAGTCACCCACCGGGTGTCTGTCTATCAGTTTACAAATCTGTTCTCCCCTTAATCAAGTATTTGTTTAGGTGGATGGCAGGATGGACTGATGGATGGATTAATATGCTGGTGTCTGGGCGGGTGAATGAGTGCATGGGTTGTTGGACATATAAACTTACAAAGCTCAAACAACCTGTGACTTACAACCACCTCTCTTTAGAAGGAATCTCACTAGACCAACAACATTCAGTCAATTCACAATGGATCATCCTATGTCAGAAAGACCTGCTCAAAACTATTTGTTTATTCCTATTTTCGAACACATGGCAACGCCAACTTATTACAAAGAAGTAATCAATGCTTTGTAATGACTGAGTGAACCGATTTGCCCAGATCAAAAAACTGTATAACTCCTAACTGTCAAAATTTGTTCCTATTTTCGAACACACGGCAACGCCAACTTATTACAAAGAAGTAATCAACGCTTTGTAATGACTGAGTGAACCGATTCGCCAAGATCAAATAACTGTATAACTTGTCAGAATTTGTTTTAATAATCTTTATTCAGGAAACCTGTCCCTTGCAGTACTCAAACAACAAGTAAATTACTCTCAGCCGCCATGATTAAACATATCTCGGCAGCATTTGATCTAATGACTGACCAAATAGCCCTCATTGTTATTCTCACACCTTAATCGCCTGAAACGAACCGGCGTACTAACCCATGCTACAGTTAGATAAGCTCGATATAATTAAGCAATCACGCCTTTTGTATTAGCTGTTTGACTTCAGTAGCGCCAAAGGGGCACATTGATCTAAAGCAGGTCTTCGGGTTTAGTTTGATCTTTTGTGGAGAGACTGAATTAATAGTTAATCAGTAGTCACCATTGTAGTAATTCTCCTATAAATATGTAAGAATTATCAGTTGCCATTAGACCAGTTTTTTCGCTGCATGACGAAGACCATTACGTCGAAAGCGCTCCAGCAACTGACAGTGTAAGCTTTAATTTTATATATATATAATAATCTTGTATTAATTGTTCTTATTTTTCAGTTTCTAAATTGTTTCAACACATATCGCTCTAGTTAATATTTGGTAGTTAACTTTTGTGAATCTTTCTGACTAAATTTGACATAAATCTATAGAAATTTGATTACGTTCTAAAAATGGCCAAGAATTTCAACGGCCCAGTGGGTAAAGGACGCAAATCTGGCAACCCAGCGTCCAACCTTTCATCATCCAAAAGTGCTCCTAACCAGTCTGTTCAGGCCTTTCAGAGACTGGTTAAGATGTGCTTCCATGTGTTGCAATGCTTGCATCACTATGGTCTTTTACGAGAGCATTTGGCATCAGACTCTCTCCCGAAATCTCTCAGCATGAAAATGGAGGAGATGAACTCGTTTTTCTGCCCTGCCTTACGAGATGACGAATTTTTTAAATCGACCAGCATGATAAACCAAATTTGGGCTCATAGCTGCTTAGAAAATTTAATCAACCATTATCGAAGCAAATTGGACAAATTAAAGGCAGAGGTAAAAGTGGCCGAATCTAATGTAATTCTTGATCTACACAGAGCCAAAGGCATAGCATTGAAATGGGCTAGGCAACATTTTGGAAATAAATTGGCCACAACGACAATCACAAATATAGCTAGTGAAATAGCTAGTGATAAGCAAAATAGAGTGATGTCAGTACCAACACCGGCGGCCACACCGAGTACATGTTCAGGTTCACATTCAACAGTGACTAACAAACGACAACGGTCACCAACCACCTTCACACCCTCGCCTACCACTTCCAAGCGGACGAATCTGTATACATCACCAACACCAGCACCTGGTGTTGATGATGTAACAGAGTCCTGGCCGGCTCTCCCAAAGACAAATTCTCCTCCTGTGCGCCGTTGTCGGGTTGTTACTCACTGTTCCCCCAATCTACCACCTAGCAACTCTTCCTCATCTCTTCCACTATCTTCTCCTCGCCACCTTCTGACTCGATCTTCTCCTCTTCCTCCTTCTCCTCTCTCAATCCCGCCTCCTCCTCTTCCTCCTCAAACTTCTTCTCTTCATGCATCTCCTCTCTCAATCCCGCCTCCTCCTCTTCCTCCTCAAACTTCTTCTCTTTATGCATCTCCTCTCTCAATCCCGCCTCTTGCTCCTCATACTCAATCTTCTCCTCTTGCATCTCCTCTCTCCATCCCTCCTCCTCCTCTTCCTCCTACGCTTCATCTCTCTTCTCCTCACGCACCTTCTTCTGCTCCTCTTCTTCTGTCTCCACCTCCTCTCCCTCCTATGGAGAATAATAGTAACCTGTCTGACAGGAAGTTTGCTAAGTACCGTCATCAATCGCATAGCAAGGGCCTGTGGAGGATCCCCAGAATCACCAAAAAGATTCTGATGATAGGGTCCTCTAATCTAGCCCGAATTGATTTAGATGTCCATCCTGACATCCAGGTTGAGTGCTATCCTGGTGCCGCATTATCACATTTCAGAACAATGGCTATGCGACACCAGGATGGCCCTAGCCCGGAGAAGATCATCTTGAATATTGGCATCAACTCCAAAAATGAGCATCCAACCAAAGCCTCAAGCCATTTACGGTTCATGGCTCGTGAATTTAAAAACACCTTCCCTAATGCGGAATTGCACTTTGCTGAGATTAACTTCTCTGATAGCTTGTCAGACAGGCAAAGGTACTGTCTCAAGCGTATCAACGAATCAGCAAGGTCCAACTGCCACGTTGATAAGGTCATCCCCAAAATTTCTGATGCCAATTTTCATGTTGAGAAGGATAGAATCCATTGGACGAAAGAAACAGCTAACTGTATTTATAACCATTGGTTGACGGTACTTAGTTTAAACTAAATGTGGGTCAAGGCAATAGCTCCCCTAACATAGGATTAGGAACAAACCTTGTCAATTTAGCAGCTGACTATGATCTCTCACCATCTGAAAAATCAATTCTCGATCGTGGTCTTACTTTTATACCAACTCCAAAACCAAAAACAGGATTAGATTTGCTTTTAGACACAGGTCTTATTGAAGTAGCTAATTGTGGTCATTCAGTAAAAATAGCCCATCATTTTCGAAATTTAAATGGAGAGTCAAAACCATTCACTGGAAAATCCGGTTGGGACCCTCAAGATAGGCTAGTTGATGACAATATTAAAGCAATCATAAAAACGGTTGCTGGTATAGCCAGATCATTGCCAGTTACAAACAATAAGCAAAACCTTTCATTTCTCGAACGACAGGCTATCAACAAATTACGTAGAAATCAAAATATTATTGTAAAACCAGCCGATAAAGGTTCAGCAACTGTGATTATGTCTAGAGAAAACTACATCCGCGAGGCCGAAAGGCAGTTAACTAACACCAGGCATTACAGAAAACTTGATAATTTAATTTGGCCTCAAAACCGACAAAATTTCATTGAAATACTTAATTCATTGCATACAGATAAGTACATCGATAAGAAACAGCTAAAGTATCTGCTAGGTGAGAATAATCCACAAAATCGGACATTTTATATCTTGCCTAAAATCCATAAACCTATCAGCACCTGGTTAGATCCATTGACACCACCTGGACGACCCATCATTTCAGACTGGCAGTGAGTCTTATGGCATTTCAGAATATATTGATTACTATTTAAAGCCCATTGCTAATAGACACAAGAGCTTTCTTAAGAACACTGAACACTTTCTTTCAAAGTTATCCAAATTGTCAGTTCCGAAAGATGCATATTTAGTCACATTAGACATAGATGCTATGTATACCAATATAGATATTGATGCTGGAGTCAATGCTATTAAGAATTCTTTTGTCAAATTTCCTGATCCAGATCGACCAGACACGGAAATTCTAAAATTATTAGAGCTAAGTCTTAAAGGAAACGATTTCCAATTTAATGGTGAAAATTACCTTCAAATCTGTGGATGCGCAATGTGTAAACGATTCAGCCCAAATTTTGCCACGATTTATGTTGTGGAGTGGGAAGAGGAGGTACTGAACAAATCAACCAAAAAGCCTCTTCTTTACCTCAGATATCTAGATGACATCTTCATAGTTTGGCAACATTCAGAAGAAGACTTTTGGGAATTTTTTCGCATTTTAAATAACCAAGATTCAAACATCAAGCTAAAAGCTACTATTAGTGGAACATCAGTTGACTTTTTAGATGTCACGATCTATAAGGGTCCTCAATTTGATTCCTCTGGAAAATTAGAATATAAAGTATTCTTTAAGCCAACAGACTCACATCAGCTGCTTCACAAAAAATCATTTCATCCTCCACACACATTTAAAGGTTTGATCAAATCGCAAATCATAAGATTTTTTCGAAACTCTAGCAACAGGCAAAATCTGAATAGTGCATGCTCTACTCTGTTTGATGCTTTGAAAGCACGAGGCTATTCATCCCGTTTTCTTCGAAAAATTAAAGCAGACACCATCAATGAGCTTGAAAATCTAAAACCTCATAGCGGACCCGAGTTTGAACCTGTCCAAATTAAACACAATAAACCAATCATGTGCGATGGATCCGTTTCTAAATGCGACAAAAATAGATGCAAAGTAAACAACTATATTGTAAACCAACAAACATTCCTGAGCTTTCAAACTAAAAATGAATATCATATCCGAACTAATATGCATTGTGATTCTGAGAATGTAGTCTATTTGATCAATTGTGCCCTTTGCCAGAAACAGTATGTTGGTGAAACAAAAAATGCATTTAGAGTGCGTGCTAGACGCCACGTTTCTGATATTAACACCTCAGCAGATACGCCAATTGCTCAACATTTCCAACTTCCTGATCATTCAGTTGAACATCATTTTGAAATCATGCCAATAGAACAGATTCCGACCTTCGATAGTGAGGAAGAAACGAGTTCGTTTCGCAAAATCCGAGAGGGCCATTGGATTAGAACACTCCAAACAAAAGCACCATTTGGAATAAATGTAGATTCGGGAATATCACAAAAGAACAAAATTATCCCATTTCAACTCATATACAATAGACGTAATGTTGAATTAGCGAAAACCATGAAAGACGAATATTCACAGTTGCAATCTAAATTAAAGGAACCGATCAAAGCACGACCAGTAATAGCTTACAATAGAAATCCAAACCTGAAAGATTTGCTAGTAAGATCAAAGTTAGACCTTATAGTTCCTGATAACAATGACAAGGTTTCATCCCTCCCTACCTATTCTTAAATAAATCTAATCCCAACCAAAATCAATGGTGGGGCAACATGAAATCATATCCGTAGGACATCTTTTAATTTTGTGTCTGCAAAAGTATGTGTGCGTACGTGTGTGCGTGCGTGCGTGCGTTCGTTCGTGCGTGCGTGCGTTCGTTCGTTCGTGCGTCCGGGCGTTTGTTCGTATGTGTGTATGTGTGTGGGGGTGTGCTCGTACATCCGCACGTGTGTGCATCTATACTTGCGTGGGTGTATGTGTGCGTGTGTGTATGTGGGTGTGGTTGCATTAATTCGTGAGTACATTAGTGCGTGGGTGTGTGCGTGCATGCATTCGTGCGTTCGTTCGTGCATGCATTCATGCATGCATTATTGCGTGCATTCGTGCATGTATTACTGTGTGCATGTGTTATTGCATGCATTCGTGCATTCGTTCAGATGCGTGCGTGCGTGCGTGCGTGCGTGCGTGCGTGCGTGCGTGCGTGCGTGCGTGCGTGCGTGCGTGCGTGCGTGTGTGTGTGTGTGTGTGTGTGTTTGCGTGCGTAAGTGCGTGCGTACGGCCGTGCGGGCGTGCATTCGTGTGTGTGTGATTTCTCTATAATGTAGGATCAATTCCAGCCTTTACCTGTTAAAGCGACCTACTGATAAGTTCATTTTACCCCAACTAATCTCAAGGGGGGGACCACTCTAAGTAAATCTAAACTTGGTCTCGATAGGACAAATTTAGGTAAAGAAATTTGTAATTAAATTCCTGTGCCAATGCGTTTTTTTCAATGTAAAGACAGACAGACAGACAGACAGACAGACAGACAGACAGACAGACAGACAGACAGACAGACAGACAGACAGACAGACAGACAGACAGACAGACAGACAGACAGACAGACAGACAGACAGACAGACAGACAGACAGACAGACAGACAGACAGACAGACAGACAGACAGACAGACAGACAGACAGACAGACAGACAGACAGACAGACAGACAGACAGACAGACAGACAGACAGACAGACAGACAGACAGACAGACAGACAGACAGACAGACAGACAGACAGACAGACAGACAGACAGACAGACAGACAGACAGACAGACAGACAGACAGACAGACAGACAGACAGACAGACAGACAGACAGACAGACAGACAGACAGACAGACAGACAGACAGACAGACAGACAGACAGACAGACAGACAGACAAATTTCACGTGGTTAGTGTATGATTGTCTGCCTGTGTTTGTACATAGGAAAAACTAAAAATTAATATCATATCCGAACAAACATGCATTGTGATTCGGAGAATGTAGTCTATTTGATCAATTGTGCCCTTTGCCAGAAACAGTATGTTGGTGAAACAAAAAATGCATTTAGAGCGCGTGCTAGACGCCACGTTTCTGATATTAACACCTCAGCAGATACGCCAATTGCTCAACATTTCCAACTTCCTGATCATTCAGTTGAGCATCATTTTGAAATCATGCCAATAGAACAGATTCCGACCTTCGATGGTGAAGAAGAAACGAGTTCGTTTCACAAAATACGAGAAAGCCATTGGATTAGAACACTCCAAACAAAAGCAGCATTTGGAATAAATGTAGATTCAGGAATATCACAAAAGAACTAAATTATCCCATTTCAACTCATATACAATAGACGTAATGTTGAATTAGCGAAATCCATGAAAGACGAATATTCACAGTTGCAATCTAAATTAAAGGAACCGATCAAGGCACGACGAGTAATAGCTTACAATAGAAATCCAAACCTGAAAGATTTGCTATTAGAGCAAGGTTAGACCTCATAGTTCCTGATAACAATGACAAGGTTTCATCCCTCCCTACCTATTCTTAAATAAATCTAATCCCAACCAAAATCAATGGTGGGGCAACATGAAATCATATCCGTAGGACATCTTTTAGTTTTGTGTCTGCAAAAGTGTGCGTGCGTGCGTGCGTGCGTGCGTGCGTTCGTGCGTCCGTGCATTTGTTCGTATGTGTGTGTGTGTGTGTGTGTGTGTGTGTGTGTGTGTGTGTGTGTGTGTGTGTGTGTGTGTGTGGGTGTGGGTGCATTAATTCGTGAGTACATTAGTGCGTGGGTGTGTGCGTGCATGCATTCGTGCGTCCGTTCGTGCATGCGTTCATGCATGCATTTTTGCGTGCATTCGTGCATGTATTACTGTGTGCATGTATTATTGCATGCATTCCTGCATTCGTTCAGATGTGTGCGTGCGACCTACTGATTAATTCACTTTACCCCAACTAATCTCAAAGGGGGACCACTCTAAGTAAATCTAAACTTGGTCTCGATAGGACAAATTTAGGTAAAGAAATTTTTAATTAAATTCCTGTGCCAATGCGTTTTTTTCAATGTAAAGACGGACTTGCTTGTGCCAGGCCTCCATATTTGTCCCAAATCAAACAATTTTAAACTGTTTACATGTACAAATACACTGTCGGAATTGGTCTGCTGGTAGCTGATATTTCGTTTGCACGGTCGTCCATACGTGCAATCGTGCATGCATTCGTTCGTTCGTTCGTTCGTTCGTTCGTTCGTTCGTTCGTTCGTTCGTTCGTTCGTTCGTTCGCTCGCTCGTTCGTTCGTTCGTTCGTTCGTTCGTTCGTTCGTTCGTTCGTTCGTCCGTCCGTCCGTTCGTTCGTTCGTCCGTCCGTCCGTTCGTTCGTTCGTTCGTTCGTTCGTTCGTTCGTGCGGGCGTATGTGCGTGCATGCGTGCATGCGTTCATATGTGCGTTTATTCATTCATTCATTCATTCATTCATTCATTCATTCATTCATTCATTCATTCATTCATTCATTCATTCATTCATTCATTCATTCATTCATTCGTTCATCCACCTATCTGTTCACTCATCCTGTCACCTGTCCTTGGCCTCTCTATTGGTTTACTGGTCTGTGCCTCCCAGACATCAATTGATTGTCTATGTGGATGGACTGATGGATGGATTACTGGGTGGGTGGCCGGGTGGGTGCATGGATTGTTTGGACATATATGTTTGTAAAGGTACAAACCACCTCTCTTCCGCAACCACCTGCCGTATTTTATTCTTATATTTTCAACAGCCGCACCAACTCATTGCAAAGAAGCAATTAGCGCTTTGCAATGACTAAGTGAATAAATTAAACCAAATTCGGAAATGAAATTGTAGCTTTCACCCATCTGCCTATTCATTTGTACAGTCGTCTAGTCACCCACCGGGTGTCTGTCTATCAGTTTACAAATCTGTTCTCCCCTTAATCAAGTATTTGTTTAGGTGGATGGCAGGATGGACTGATGGATGGATTAATATGCTGGTGTCTGGGCGGGTGAATGAGTGCATGGGTTGTTGGACATATAAACTTACAAAGCTCAAACAACCTGTGACTTACAACCACCTCTCTTTAGAAGGAATCTCACTAGACCAACAACATTCAGTCAATTCACAATGGATCATCCTATGTCAGAAAGACCTGCTCAAAACTATTTGTTTATTCCTATTTTCGAACACATGGCAACGCCAACTTATTACAAAGAAGTAATCAATGCTTTGTAATGACTGAGTGAACCGATTTGCCCAGATCAAAAAACTGTATAACTCCTAACTGTCAAAATTTGTTCCTATTTTCGAACACACGGCAACGCCAACTTATTACAAAGAAGTAATCAACGCTTTGTAATGACTGAGTGAACCGATTCGCCAAGATCAAATAACTGTATAACTTGTCAGAATTTGTTTTAATAATCTTTATTCAGGAAACCTGTCCCTTGCAGTACTCAAACAACAAGTAAATTACTCTCAGCCGCCATGATTAAACATATCTCGGCAGCATTTGATCTAATGACTGACCAAATAGCCCTCATTGTTATTCTCACACCTTAATCGCCTGAAACGAACCGGCGTACTAACCCATGCTACAGTTAGATAAGCTCGATATAATTAAGCAATCACGCCTTTTGTATTAGCTGTTTGACTTCAGTAGCGCCAAAGGGGCACATTGATCTAAAGCAGGTCTTCGGGTTTAGTTTGATCTTTTGTGGAGAGACTGAATTAATAGTTAATCAGTAGTCACCATTGTAGTAATTCTCCTATAAATATGTAAGAATTATCAGTTGCCATTAGACCAGTTTTTTCTCTGCATGACGAAGACCATTACGTCGAAAGCGCTCCAGCAACTGACAGTGTAAGCTTTAATTTTATATATATATAATAATCTTGTATTAATTGTTCTTATTTTTCAGTTTCTAAATTGTTTCAACACATATCGCTCTAGTTAATATTTGGTAGTTAACTTTTGTGAATCTTTCTGACTAAATTTGACATAAATCTATAGAAATTTGATTACGTTCTAAAAATGGCCAAGAATTTCAACGGCCCAGTGGGTAAAGGACGCAAATCTGGCAACCCAGCGTCCAACCTTTCATCATCCAAAAGTGCTCCTAACCAGTCTGTTCAGGCCTTTCAGAGACTGGTTAAGATGTGCTTCCATGTGTTGCAATGCTTGCATCACTATGGTCTTTTACGAGAGCATTTGGCATCAGACTCTCTCCCGAAATCTCTCAGCATGAAAATGGAGGAGATGAACTCGTTTTTCTGCCCTGCCTTACGAGATGACGAATTTTTTAAATCGACCAGCATGATAAACCAAATTTGGGCTCATAGCTGCTTAGAAAATTTAATCAACCATTATCGAAGCAAATTGGACAAATTAAAGGCAGAGGTAAAAGTGGCCGAATCTAATGTAATTCTTGATCTACACAGAGCCAAAGGCATAGCATTGAAATGGGCTAGGCAACATTTTGGAAATAAATTGGCCACAACGACAATCACAAATATAGCTAGTGAAATAGCTAGTGATAAGCAAAATAGAGTGATGTCAGTACCAACACCGGCGGCCACACCGAGTACATGTTCAGGTTCACATTCAACAGTGACTAACAAACGACAACGGTCACCAACCACCTTCACACCCTCGCCTACCACTTCCAAGCGGACGAATCTGTATACATCACCAACACCAGCACCTGGTGTTGATGATGTAACAGAGTCCTGGCCGGCTCTCCCAAAGACAAATTCTCCTCCTGTGCGCCGTTGTCGGGTTGTTACTCACTGTTCCCCCAATCTACCACCTAGCAACTCTTCCTCATCTCTTCCACTATCTTCTCCTCGCCACCTTCTGACTCGATCTTCTCCTCTTCCTCCTTCTCCTCTCTCAATCCCGCCTCCTCCTCTTCCTCCTCAAACTTCTTCTCTTCATGCATCTCCTCTCTCAATCCCGCCTCCTCCTCTTCCTCCTCAAACTTCTTCTCTTTATGCATCTCCTCTCTCAATCCCGCCTCTTGCTCCTCATACTCAATCTTCTCCTCTTGCATCTCCTCTCTCCATCCCTCCTCCTCCTCTTCCTCCTACGCTTCATCTCTCTTCTCCTCACGCACCTTCTTCTGCTCCTCTTCTTCTGTCTCCACCTCCTCTCCCTCCTATGGAGAATAATAGTAACCTGTCTGACAGGAAGTTTGCTAAGTACCGTCATCAATCGCATAGCAAGGGCCTGTGGAGGATCCCCAGAATCACCAAAAAGATTCTGATGATAGGGTCCTCTAATCTAGCCCGAATTGATTTAGATGTCCATCCTGACATCCAGGTTGAGTGCTATCCTGGTGCCGCATTATCACATTTCAGAACAATGGCTATGCGACACCAGGATGGCCCTAGCCCGGAGAAGATCATCTTGAATATTGGCATCAACTCCAAAAATGAGCATCCAACCAAAGCCTCAAGCCATTTACGGTTCATGGCTCGTGAATTTAAAAACACCTTCCCTAATGCGGAATTGCACTTTGCTGAGATTAACTTCTCTGATAGCTTGTCAGACAGGCAAAGGTACTGTCTCAAGCGTATCAACGAATCAGCAAGGTCCAACTGCCACGTTGATAAGGTCATCCCCAAAATTTCTGATGCCAATTTTCATGTTGAGAAGGATAGAATCCATTGGACGAAAGAAACAGCTAACTGTATTTATAACCATTGGTTGACGGTACTTAGTTTAAACTAAATGTGGGTCAAGGCAATAGCTCCCCTAACATAGGATTAGGAACAAACCTTGTCAATTTAGCAGCTGACTATGATCTCTCACCATCTGAAAAATCAATTCTCGATCGTGGTCTTACTTTTATACCAACTCCAAAACCAAAAACAGGATTAGATTTGCTTTTAGACACAGGTCTTATTGAAGTAGCTAATTGTGGTCATTCAGTAAAAATAGCCCATCATTTTCGAAATTTAAATGGAGAGTCAAAACCATTCACTGGAAAATCCGGTTGGGACCCTCAAGATAGGCTAGTTGATGACAATATTAAAGCAATCATAAAAACGGTTGCTGGTATAGCCAGATCATTGCCAGTTACAAACAATAAGCAAAACCTTTCATTTCTCGAACGACAGGCTATCAACAAATTACGTAGAAATCAAAATATTATTGTAAAACCAGCCGATAAAGGTTCAGCAACTGTGATTATGTCTAGAGAAAACTACATCCGCGAGGCCGAAAGGCAGTTAACTAACACCAGGCATTACAGAAAACTTGATAATTTAATTTGGCCTCAAAACCGACAAAATTTCATTGAAATACTTAATTCATTGCATACAGATAAGTACATCGATAAGAAACAGCTAAAGTATCTGCTAGGTGAGAATAATCCACAAAATCGGACATTTTATATCTTGCCTAAAATCCATAAACCTATCAGCACCTGGTTAGATCCATTGACACCACCTGGACGACCCATCATTTCAGACTGGCAGTGAGTCTTATGGCATTTCAGAATATATTGATTACTATTTAAAGCCCATTGCTAATAGACACAAGAGCTTTCTTAAGAACACTGAACACTTTCTTTCAAAGTTATCCAAATTGTCAGTTCCGAAAGATGCATATTTAGTCACATTAGACATAGATGCTATGTATACCAATATAGATATTGATGCTGGAGTCAATGCTATTAAGAATTCTTTTGTCAAATTTCCTGATCCAGATCGACCAGACACGGAAATTCTAAAATTATTAGAGCTAAGTCTTAAAGGAAACGATTTCCAATTTAATGGTGAAAATTACCTTCAAATCTGTGGATGCGCAATGTGTAAACGATTCAGCCCAAATTTTGCCACGATTTATGTTGTGGAGTGGGAAGAGGAGGTACTGAACAAATCAACCAAAAAGCCTCTTCTTTACCTCAGATATCTAGATGACATCTTCATAGTTTGGCAACATTCAGAAGAAGACTTTTGGGAATTTTTTCGCATTTTAAATAACCAAGATTCAAACATCAAGCTAAAAGCTACTATTAGTGGAACATCAGTTGACTTTTTAGATGTCACGATCTATAAGGGTCCTCAATTTGATTCCTCTGGAAAATTAGAATATAAAGTATTCTTTAAGCCAACAGACTCACATCAGCTGCTTCACAAAAAATCATTTCATCCTCCACACACATTTAAAGGTTTGATCAAATCGCAAATCATAAGATTTTTTCGAAACTCTAGCAACAGGCAAAATCTGAATAGTGCATGCTCTACTCTGTTTGATGCTTTGAAAGCACGAGGCTATTCATCCCGTTTTCTTCGAAAAATTAAAGCAGACACCATCAATGAGCTTGAAAATCTAAAACCTCATAGCGGACCCGAGTTTGAACCTGTCCAAATTAAACACAATAAACCAATCATGTGCGATGGATCCGTTTCTAAATGCGACAAAAATAGATGCAAAGTAAACAACTATATTGTAAACCAACAAACATTCCTGAGCTTTCAAACTAAAAATGAATATCATATCCGAACTAATATGCATTGTGATTCTGAGAATGTAGTCTATTTGATCAATTGTGCCCTTTGCCAGAAACAGTATGTTGGTGAAACAAAAAATGCATTTAGAGTGCGTGCTAGACGCCACGTTTCTGATATTAACACCTCAGCAGATACGCCAATTGCTCAACATTTCCAACTTCCTGATCATTCAGTTGAACATCATTTTGAAATCATGCCAATAGAACAGATTCCGACCTTCGATAGTGAGGAAGAAACGAGTTCGTTTCGCAAAATCCGAGAGGGCCATTGGATTAGAACACTCCAAACAAAAGCACCATTTGGAATAAATGTAGATTCGGGAATATCACAAAAGAACAAAATTATCCCATTTCAACTCATATACAATAGACGTAATGTTGAATTAGCGAAAACCATGAAAGACGAATATTCACAGTTGCAATCTAAATTAAAGGAACCGATCAAAGCACGACCAGTAATAGCTTACAATAGAAATCCAAACCTGAAAGATTTGCTAGTAAGATCAAAGTTAGACCTTATAGTTCCTGATAACAATGACAAGGTTTCATCCCTCCCTACCTATTCTTAAATAAATCTAATCCCAACCAAAATCAATGGTGGGCAACATGAAATCATATCCGTAGGACATCTTTTAATTTTGTGTGTGTGTGTGTGTGTGTGTGTGTGTGTGTGTGTGTGTGTGTGTGTGTGTGTGTGTGTGTGTGTGTGTGTGTGTGTGTGTGTGTGTGTGTGTGTGTGTGTGTGTGTGTGTGTGTGTGTGTGTGTGTGTGTGTGTGTGTGTGTGTGTGTGTGTGTGTGTGTGTGTGTGTGTGTGTGTGTGTGTGTGTGTGTGTGTGTGTGTGTGTGTGTGTGTGTGTGTGTGTGTGTGTGTGTGTGTGTGTGTGTGTGTGTGTGTGTGTGTGTGTGTGTGTGTGTGTGTGTGTGTGTGTGTGTGTGTGTGTGTGTGTGTGTGTGTGTGTGTGTGTGTGTGTGTGTGTGTGTGTGTGTGTGTGTGTGTGTGTGTGTGTGTGTGTGTGTGTGTGTGTGTGTGTGTGTGTGTGTGTGTGTGTGTGTGTGTGTGTGTGTGTGTGTGTGTGTGTGTGTGTGTGTGTGTGTGTGTGTGTGTGTGTGTGTGTGTGTGTGTGTGTGTGTGTGTGTGTGTGTGTGTGTGTGTGTGTGTGTGTGTGTGTGTGTGTGTGTGTGTGTGTGTGTGTGTGTGTGTGTGTGTGTGTGTGTGTGTGTGTGTGTGTGTGTGTGTGTGTGTGTGTGTGTGTGTGTGTGTGTGTGTGTGTGTGTGTGTGTGTGTGTGTGTGTGTGTGTGTGTGTGTGTGTGTGTGTGTGTGTGTGTGTGTGTGTGTGTGTGTGTGTGTGTGTGTGTGTGTGTGTGTGTGTGTGTGTGTGTGTGTGTGTGTGTGTGTGTGTGTGTGTGTGTGTGTGTGTGTGTGTGTGTGTGTGTGTGTGTGTGTGTGTGTGTGTGTGTGTGTGTGTGTGTGTGTGTGTGTGTGTGTGTGTGTGTGTGTGTGTGTGTGTGTGTGTGTGTGTGTGTGTGTGTGTGTGTGTGTGTGTGTGTGTGTGTGTGTGTGTGTGTGTGTGTGTGTGTGTGTGTGTGTGTGTGTGTGTGTGTGTGTGTGTGTGTGTGTGTGTGTGTGTGTGTGTGTGTGTGTGTGTGTGTGTGTGTGTGTGTGTGTGTGTGTGTGTGTGTGTGTGTGTGTGTGTGTGTGTGTGTGTGTGTGTGTGTGTGTGTGTGTGTGTGTGTGTGTGTGTGTGTGTGTGTGCTCGTACATCCGTGTGTGTGTGTGTGCATCTATGCTTGCGTGGGTGTATGTGTGCGTGTGGGTGTGGGTGCATTAATTCGTGAGTACATTAGTGCCTGGGTGTGTGCGTGCATGCATTCGTGCGTCCGTTCGTGCATGCGTTCATGCATGCATTATTGCGTGCATTCGTGCATGTATTACTGTGTGCATGTATTATTGCATGCATTCGTGCATTCGTTCAGATGTGTGCGTGCGTGCGTACGTGCGTGTGTGTATGTGTGTGCATTCGTGTGTGTGTGATTTCTCTATAATGTAGGATCAATCCCAGCCTTTACCTGTTAAAGCGACCTACTGATTAATTCACTTTACCCCAACTAATCTCAAGGGGGGACCACTCTAAGTAAATCTAAACTTGGTCTCGATAGGACAAATTTAGGCAAAGAAATTTTTAATTAAATTCCTGTGCCAATGCGTTTTTTTCAGACAGACAGACAGACAGACAGACAGACAGACAGACAGACAGACAGACAGACAGACAGACAGACAGACAGACAGACAGACAGACAGACAGACAGACAGACAGACAGACAGACAGACAGACAGACAGACAGACAGACAGACAGACAGACAGACAGACAGACAGACAGACAGACAGACAGACAGACAGACAGACAGACAGACAGACAGACAGACAGACAGACAGACAGACAGACAGACAGACAGACAGACAGACAGACAGACAGACAGACAAATTTCACGTGGTTAGTGTATGATTGTCTGCCTGTGTTTGTACATAGGAAAAACTAAAAATTAATATCATATCCGAACAAACATGCATTGTGATTCGGAGAATGTAGTCTATTTGATCAATTGTGCCCTTTGCCAGAAACAGTATGTTGGTGAAACAAAAAATGCATTTAGAGCGCGTGCTAGACGCCACGTTTCTGATATTAACACCTCAGCAGATACGCCAATTGCTCAACATTTCCAACTTCCTGATCATTCAGTTGAGCATCATTTTGAAATCATGCCAATAGAACAGATTCCGACCTTCGATGGTGAAGAAGAAACGAGTTCGTTTCACAAAATACGAGAAAGCCATTGGATTAGAACACTCCAAACAAAAGCAGCATTTGGAATAAATGTAGATTCAGGAATATCACAAAAGAACTAAATTATCCCATTTCAACTCATATACAATAGACGTAATGTTGAATTAGCGAAAACCATGAAAGACGAATATTCACAGTTGCAATCTAAATTAAAGGAACCGATCAAAGCACGACCAGTAATAGCTTACAATAGAAATCCAAACCTGAAAGATTTGCTAGTAAGATCAAAGTTAGACCTTATAGTTCCTGATAACAATGACAAGGTTTCATCCCTCCCTACCTATTCTTAAATAAATCTAATCCCAACCAAAATCAATGGTGGGCAACATGAAATCATATCCGTAGGACATCTTTTAATTTTGTGTGTGTGTGTGTGTGTGTGTGTGTGTGTGTGTGTGTGTGTGTGTGTGTGTGTGTGTGTGTGTGTGTGTGTGTGTGTGTGTGTGTGTGTGTGTGTGTGTGTGTGTGTGTGTGTGTGTGTGTGTGTGTGTGTGTGTGTGTGTGTGTGTGTGTGTGTGTGTGTGTGTGTGTGTGTGTGTGTGTGTGTGTGTGTGTGTGTGTGTGTGTGTGTGTGTGTGTGTGTGTGTGTGTGTGTGTGTGTGTGTGTGTGTGTGTGTGTGTGTGTGTGTGTGTGTGTGTGTGTGTGTGTGTGTGTGTGTGTGTGTGTGTGTGTGTGTGTGTGTGTGTGTGTGTGTGTGTGTGTGTGTGTGTGTGTGTGTGTGTGTGTGTGTGTGTGTGTGTGTGTGTGTGTGTGTGTGTGTGTGTGTGTGTGTGTGTGTGTGTGTGTGTGTGTGTGTGTGTGTGTGTGTGTGTGTGTGTGTGTGTGTGTGTGTGTGTGTGTGTGTGTGTGTGTGTGTGTGTGTGTGTGTGTGTGTGTGTGTGTGTGTGTGTGTGTGTGTGTGTGTGTGTGTGTGTGTGTGTGTGTGTGTGTGTGTGTGTGTGTGTGTGTGTGTGTGTGTGTGTGTGTGTGTGTGTGTGTGTGTGTGTGTGTGTGTGTGTGTGTGTGTGTGTGTGTGTGTGTGTGTGTGTGTGTGTGTGTGTGTGTGTGTGTGTGTGTGTGTGTGTGTGTGTGTGTGTGTGTGTGTGTGTGTGTGTGTGTGTGTGTGTGTGTGTGTGTGTGTGTGTGTGTGTGTGTGTGTGTGTGTGTGTGTGTGTGTGTGTGTGTGTGTGTGTGTGTGTGTGTGTGTGTGTGTGTGTGTGTGTGTGTGTGTGTGTGTGTGTGTGTGTGTGTGTGTGTGTGTGTGTGTGTGTGTGTGTGTGTGTGTGTGTGTGTGTGTGTGTGTGTGTGTGTGTGTGTGTGTGTGTGTGTGTGTGTGTGTGTGTGTGTGTGTGTGTGTGTGTGTGTGTGTGTGTGTGTGTGTGTGTGTGTGTGTGTGTGTGTGTGTGTGTGTGTGTGTGTGTGTGTGTGTGTGTGTGTGTGTGTGTGTGTGTGTGTGTGTGTGTGTGTGTGTGTGTGTGCTCGTACATCCGTGTGTGTGTGTGTGCATCTATGCTTGCGTGGGTGTATGTGTGCGTGTGGGTGTGGGTGCATTAATTCGTGAGTACATTAGTGCCTGGGTGTGTGCGTGCATGCATTCGTGCGTCCGTTCGTGCATGCGTTCATGCATGCATTATTGCGTGCATTCGTGCATGTATTACTGTGTGCATGTATTATTGCATGCATTCGTGCATTCGTTCAGATGTGTGCGTGCGTGCGTACGTGCGTGTGTGTATGTGTGTGCATTCGTGTGTGTGTGATTTCTCTATAATGTAGGATCAATCCCAGCCTTTACCTGTTAAAGCGACCTACTGATTAATTCACTTTACCCCAACTAATCTCAAGGGGGGACCACTCTAAGTAAATCTAAACTTGGTCTCGATAGGACAAATTTAGGCAAAGAAATTTTTAATTAAATTCCTGTGCCAATGCGTTTTTTTCAGACAGACAGACAGACAGACAGACAGACAGACAGACAGACAGACAGACAGACAGACAGACAGACAGACAGACAGACAGACAGACAGACAGACAGACAGACAGACAGACAGACAGACAGACAGACAGACAGACAGACAGACAGACAGACAGACAGACAGACAGACAGACAGACAGACAGACAGACAGACAGACAGACAGACAGACAGACAGACAGACAGACAGACAGACAGACAGACAGACAAATTTCACGTGGTTAGTGTATGATTGTCTGCCTGTGTTTGTACATAGGAAAAACTAAAAATTAATATCATATCCGAACAAACATGCATTGTGATTCGGAGAATGTAGTCTATTTGATCAATTGTGCCCTTTGCCAGAAACAGTATGTTGGTGAAACAAAAAATGCATTTAGAGCGCGTGCTAGACGCCACGTTTCTGATATTAACACCTCAGCAGATACGCCAATTGCTCAACATTTCCAACTTCCTGATCATTCAGTTGAGCATCATTTTGAAATCATGCCAATAGAACAGATTCCGACCTTCGATGGTGAAGAAGAAACGAGTTCGTTTCACAAAATACGAGAAAGCCATTGGATTAGAACACTCCAAACAAAAGCAGCATTTGGAATAAATGTAGATTCAGGAATATCACAAAAGAACTAAATTATCCCATTTCAACTCATATACAATAGACGTAATGTTGAATTAGCGAAATCCATGAAAGACGAATATTCACAGTTGCAATCTAAATTAAAGGAACCGATCAAGGCACGACGAGTAATAGCTTACAATAGAAATCCAAACCTGAAAGATTTGCTATTAGAGCAAGGTTAGACCTCATAGTTCCTGATAACAATGACAAGGTTTCATCCCTCCCTACCTATTCTTAAATAAATCTAATCCCAACCAAAATCAATGGTGGGGCAACATGAAATCATATCCGTAGGACATCTTTTAGTTTTGTGTCTGCAAAAGTGTGCGTGTGTGCGTGCGTGCGTGCGTGCGTGCGTGCGTGCGTGCGTGCGTGCGTGCGTGCGTGCGTGCGTGCGTGCGTGCGTGCGTGCGTGCGTGCGTGCGTGCGTGCGTGCGTGCGTTCGTGCGTGCGTCCGTGCATTTGTTCGTGTGTGTGTGTGTGTGTGTGTGTGTGTGTGTGTGTGTGTGTGTGTGTGTGTGGTTGTGGGTGCATTAATTCGTGAGTACATTAGTGCGTGGGTGTGTGCGTGCATGCATTCGTGCGTCCGTTCGTGCATGCGTTCATGCATGCATTTTTGCGTGCATTCGTGCATGTATTACTGTGTGCATGTATTATTGCATGCATTCCTGCATTCGTTCAGATGTGTGCGTGCGTGCGTCCTACTGATAAGTTCACTTTACCCCAACTAATCTCAAGGGGAGACCACTCTAAGTAAATCTAAACTTGGTCTCGATAGGACAAATTTAGGTAAAGAAATTTTTAATTAAATTCCTGTGCCAATGCGGGTTTTTTCAATGTAAAGACAGACAAGCTTATTCCGTGATGTAGTGTCAGGAGTGTTTCGTATCCACTGATCAAACATGGTGTAAATTTGCATTGTAAGCTTAAGCTTGTACCGTAATAAAAATAGGCCAAAGTGACCTGATTTTCACGCTTCATTAAGCATCATAGAATATTCTTGTCCAGTCTGTACTTTCCAGACATTCAAACTTGGTGTATGCATACATTGTAGGCTAACATTGTGCCGTAACAAAAGTAGGTCACTGTCACCTACTTATAACGTGTCTCCAGTCGCTACCGAAATTTTATCGACATTGTCAGACTAAAAGTGACCACGCCTTGTCGTTAACGAGTGCACGATATCGCGTGCTCAATTTAATTAAAATCTGATTCTCTGACCATACATAAGTTCTGAGAAACATTCGCGGACAGACACGCATGGGCAAAGAATGTACGAATTGTATGTCTGATTTAATTACCTTTTAATTAACATTCTGTTGAACATTTTGAAACTAATTTGACTGGAAGCTGTTGCTGCCATGCATAGGCATCAACAACATCCCAGTCAAATTAGTTTCAAACTTATTTAGCAGGATAGTTGATAAATTGTAAATTCACCACACGTGTAGGGCCTGCATTACAGAAACTTATAGATTTCCAGCTTCGTGAAGGCCATACGAGTGAGCCAAATTAGATACTGGTTCCCTGTATTGTTGACCAATGGGCGCACGAATATCGAATACAGTATTGGTCCATGTACCATTCGACAACGGCGCAAATTCAATATTGGCGCGATGCAATAACATTGCGTTGCTGTTGAGGGCAGCAACAACACCCAGTCAAATTAGTTTCAAAATATTCAATGGGTTGCCTGTATAATTACCTTGAAGATCTGATTCTGGGAAGTCAGGGTTCAAAGTATATAAATTTATTCCAGCACGCGGGCGGGGTAGGTGGTGGGGCCGGGGTTGGGGGGGGGGGGTGTGACGTAATTGAGTAGACGGAGCGTATTTAAAATTATGCGTGACATAGCTAGAAATCGGCCAACTAATGAAATAATCGGACAAATGAGTGATAAGGTAAGCAATTACGTGAACAGTATTAAAGGTTAGCTATTATCTGATCAATCAATGTAGGCCTACAGTAAGATTTATCGATACATCAAATTATCTTATTATTAATTCCGATCAAAAACTTATCGATTTGAAAAATTTTATTTGATAAAATCGCAATTGTGAATTACTAGCTATTTCTCGTCGAGTTCAAAAGTGAATTAATAGCTATTTCTCGTCGAAATTGCAACTGGAAATGTGTATGTGCAATCATATTGCTACGATAAGATGAATATTTTGAAAATAAACTGATTGGCAGTTTAGAAAAGGGACAAAAACCGTCACTCTTTCATACCGAGCGCCGGCAGCGGAGGTGGCCCATCTCCCACATCAAACCGTTGAAATATAAGTTAGACGGGCTCTTAGAGAAACTCCTAATTCACACCTGCAGATGAAACTGGGTTTAAAATAGTCCAAATAATAGTTTAAATGAAGAATGTGCTGAGTTTGCGCTTACACGACATCACGCGCTATCGGTTAGGGTAGGTAAAATGGCGGCGCCCACATCTCAACAGCAACGCAGTGTTATTGCATCGCGACAATATCGAATTTACGCCGTTTCCGAATGATGCGTGGACCAATACCGTATTCGATATTCCTGCGCCCATTGGTCAACGGCCCAGGGACCCAGTATCTAATTGGCTATCGGCCCACTCGTATCTCTGTCACGAAGTTGGAGAGGTATGCCAGGAAAGTGCCAGAAATGTACATGTCTGGTGAATTGAAATTTAACAACCATACTGCTATACAGTTTGAAACTAATTTGACTGGCATGTTGTTGCTGCCTAGGTATAGCAGCAACAGCCCCCCCCCACCCCCACCGTCGAATTAGTTTCAAAAGATTTAACAGAATGTTTATTAAATTGTAAGTGCATTAAAGACATACAATTCAAACAATTTCATTACGAACTTTTTGATTTTCGTGAATGAGCTACGCACGTCATGTTGATTGCGAAGTCGGCTAACACGTGGCGTATTTAATTATGACGCCAGATGCTAGGGACCGATCCGATCTCGCTATTCTGATCATCATTGCCGTTTGCCCTATTTAACGTTCGGTTGCCGGTATTATTTACCGGCAAACGATATCTAGACCAAATTGCATATCCCAGTTACAAGCAGCGAGCTCTCTTTCAAATAATGAGATGTTTGTCAAGAGATGTGTGTGTGTTTGCGCGCTTAATCTTTAATCGATGTGAGGTTAAACAATAAGAAACTTTTAAGTTTTTGTCTCCAACCAGTGGACTTTCACTTTTATTTGAAGATGGCTCGCTTAATACTTCTCAAAATAAATGTTTAAAATGAATTGATATCCCCACTCGCCCACCCCACACCCACGCACAGCCAGCAATAGCTGTTTATAGCCGAACGTGTTAAGATATTAAACGCTATTTAACGTGGCAAACTGTGAGTATTAAACGTCAAAAGACCTCACACTCTAGAAACTTCTGTTTTCAATCTAGACTTCTCGACAGTTTGTGGGTAATCCACCTTAAAATCCGCATTTACTGCCTCGTTAACTTAATGCATACATACCCCCGATGAAACATACCTCTCTATTCACCGTTGTTAGTAATTTGTTCTGTCGCTGTTGCCCGCTTGCAAACGCACTCACACACACACGCACGCACGCACGCACGCACGCACGCACTTACCCCCAACACACTCATAGACACTAGTGCGCACCAGCGTGCACACACACACGTACGCATGTACCATTGAACCGCGCCCACCCAGCCTTCACCCAAAGCACCCACTCATACCCACGCCCATTCCCGCGCATGTCAATAAACGTACGCATGCACGGGCGCACACGTATTAATCCACGCGCACACACACCAGTCTTGTCATACCAGACTTGTGTATTTGTATTCGTGTGTGTACGCGTCCTCGTTTGAGGAAGCGCATTCTTTTGAAAATTGTTTATTTTTCCGGGATGTTTCATTTTGCTTTCTGATCTTAAATCTGTGCTAAATAAGCATTCCCACTTGTCCAAATTTGAAATTCAACAAAGGCAGTAATTTCGTGTTTGATCGGACCCCTAAAACTCAGATATCACCCAAAAAATTATTTGTGGGTAAGAAACGTTATTTTGAATATTTGGAAACCAATTTGTCATGGAAGATATTATTGCCTCTTCCGGTCAAATTAGTTTCAAAATATTCAGCAGCTTCCCTGTATTGTTGTTTGATAATGGGCCTTTCAATTTTAGCTATTCCCCGCCCATCACTAGCTAAGCTCCACCCACACTTCACCGTGTTGGGATTGATCGATCCCCGAATGTCCTGATTATCGATTTCCTGAAAACTATACAGTTAAGTTGTTGACTATTTTGTAACTAAGTTGACTGCGTGCTGTTGCTGCCTACGGCAGCAACACCACCCAGTCAAATTAGTTTCAAAATAATCAACCGGATATCTTTTAAATAACAAAGACATACAATTCGTACAACAACGCATAGTCCGTCTTCAACTATGGGTTCGTGGCGTACTTATCTACGTTATCTACGTCATAATGACGTCATTGACTGTGGTGTCATTCTATACGTCACGTAGTTGATCATGACGTCACATGATGGATGGATACAGTGAAATGGTCCAATGAGATGATTGGGCGTCAATGTTTAGAGGATCAAAGAGCAAATCATAAGTAAAGTCTATTTTGCCGTACGTATAACATCGATTTTATCGGCAGTATAACGCCCGAGGTGGGGCGCAACAGTTCTTGATACGCTACTGCTGTTGCTGTTATTGCTGTTACTATTGATGCTGTTGTTGTCAAGAATAGGACAATATAATAAATGGTATCCATTTCTAGGTATGCCTCGCCCATTTCTAGCTAAGCTCCACCCACGCATTGGCCGCGTTGAGACCAATCGTACGCTGAATTCCCAGAATCCTGATATCGAGAGGTAAGTAGTAACTAGTAAGTTGTTGAATATTTTGAAAGTAATTTGACTGCGTGCTGTTGCTGCTTGTGAAGCAACAGTGGCCAGTCGAATTACTTTCAAAATATGCAACAGAATGTTTATTAAATAATAAATCCATCAAAGAAATACACTTCGAACGCTTGACGGACTATCGCAGCTTCATGACCGAGTATCTGTCAATTATGATTGTGACGTCAGCCTACATATGTAATGTAATTTAGTACGATGTCATATACTTGAGTTACTGATTGGATCCATCCATTATATAACATTTAAATAGATACAATTTAAACTTTTTAAACTGTCACAACACAAATAGCTATATGCCCTGATTAAAATTATGATACATTACTTTCGAAAACACGATACACGTTAAATATCATTTTGATGTGAACAGGGACACGTATGGAGCTTTGCACTCCCATATTTGGTTTTAAAACATTTTTTTTTCAAATTGGAGAACGAAAATGATTGTGTCATATGTATTTGGTACCTGGCTAAGAACCTTCGGTACCTACTTGACCAAGTACTCGCGTCCGTTCGCTCTTTGATCACTGCACCTAAATCACGGTGTCACTTTCTTAAGTACTGGATAAATATCTGGCATTTTAAAAACGCATATTAGAATATTCTATTTATGGAGTTTTGAACCAATAATTCACCTTAAGGGCATTGTAAATCAACAATGTCACCTTCCTCCCCTCATTAAACATCTCAAGACGAAATAAAACTGACCTATATTTGGTTATAGATGGCAATTTATTGCGACTAAATTAATATTAAAAACCAATTTGGTTTTCGTATTTTTTTCGTATTTTCTTTATTACTCAGGCCGTGACAACGGCATATGAGGATTATTTGTACATTGACAATGGCGGTAGACAGGTGGGATCGCTTACATAATAATGATAACAACAATAATCAATTTATTAACTATTTTGGGCCACTTGCCCCTGCAATGTTTCAGGCAGTATTAAAGGAGAACTAACTTCATATAATAGTTGCTCAGCTGATCTAACACGTCATTCGTAAACTATAATATAATATTAAGCTTATTATCATGCCGCTAAAGAAAGTTATTCAGGCCTGAGTAGTTTAAACGTTGAACATTAGTGAACGATGAAAATTTTCGCAAAGAAAAAGGGAACAAAATGGCGCATATCGTATGTAAACCTAATCTAGTGTGTGTGTGCACTTTATAGTAATGGGGAATCCAGTTTTAGCCATGCCCCGCCCTTCCCTAGATAAGCCCCACCCAGGCTTTGCCCGTGTCGAACAGTGAGCTCCATGAATCTCAATTTCTAGAAACCTATACAGGCGAGATGTTGAATATTTTGAAACTAATTTGGCTGGGTGCTGTTGCGGCCTATGTTATGCAGCAACAGCGCTGAGTCAAATTAGTTTCAAAATATCCAATAGAATGGTTATAAAATAGTAAAGACACATAATTCGTACATTTTGACGGACTTAGATACGTCATTCATGACGTAATTTGATTGTGACGGCAACCTATATGTGACGTAATTCATTGTGTCGTCATATATTTGTCTAGCAGGTTGGATTTCTCTATTAAAAAGAATACTTATTTGACCTACATGTATTATAGGGGAACATAAACAGAGAATATATTATTCGCATATTTTCGAATTCCAATAGTAAATTTCTCCACTGGAAATCATGTGTTCTTCGATTTCTAATGATAATCACCTAATGACATAATGAACCTCTCCGGGTTTAGCTATGTCCCGCCCATCTCTAGCTAAGCTCCGCCCACACCTCGCTTGTGTTGGGCTCGATCGGTCTCTGAACCCTGACTACTAATTTCCAATAAAACATACAGGTAAGCTATTGAATATTTTGAAATTAATTTGACTGGGCGCTGTTGCTGTTGAATATTCAACAGCATGTTTATTAAATATTAGAGACATATCATTTTTAGAACGTGTTTGACTTTTAAGAGTTAAAGACTAAGTAAAGTATAGAATCATTTATGACGTAATGAGTATGACGTCATCCTACACGCTTAGCTGATTATGACGTCATATGATATTCATTACTCTGATTGAAGGATGCGCAACTCGTATACGTTTGCTTTCACTTGCTACAGGTAATATCGCTCTAACATTAACCTTTCAAACCCGAAGCGCAAAATACGAGAATTCTTTCAGAATATGTGAAGTGTTCTTTTGAATAATTTTGAAAACAACTTGACATGGAGCTGTTTCTTTAAGATATTCAACGTCTTACCTGTATAGTTACATTAAAATGGAGGGATCGGATCTGTCAATCAAGTATTTAACATCATACTCAGTTAAGTCACATGCATGCTCAAGTCACAATACATAGTGACGTATCTAGTTCCGTTGTGGACATTAAAATGTCCGTCAAGTATACGAATGGTATGTCTTTGATGGATTTACTATTCAATAAACTTACCGTTGAATATTTTGAAACTAATTTGACAGGGTGATGTTGCTGCTATAGGCAGCAACATCACCCACTCGCATTAGTTTCAAAATATTTAACAGCTTACCTGTATATAGTAGGCTTGCGCGATTACGTGATTAAATCAAAAATCGTGATTATGTTATAAATCGCGAATTTATATGATTAAAAATTAAATAATCGAATAATCGTGAATATTTTCTATTGCATAAAATATTTCAAAACCTAGCTTTCAATTACTTCTTAATGCGATCGGTCAGTGAATGTATGTCCATTTGCAGGGCAAGAGAAGACTATTTTTGAAAATGTATTACTGGAATCCCTGGCTCGAGAATCGAGCCAGGCATCCCAGTGATACATTTTCAAAAATAGTATTCTCTTGCCCTGCAAATGGACTTTTTTAAACACCATTACAATTTTCGTCATTAATATTCTTTTGTTGTTATGTCTTGGTAATTTGTATCCAAGCTGATTAATCGAGTAATCGCGATTATCTTTTAATAATCGATCGTGATCACTCAAAGCAATAATCGCACAATCCTAATATATAGTTGCCTTGAAATTTGGATCTGGTAGTTGATGGTTCAAGTTATATAAATCGATCCCGACAGCCGTAAAACCATGGGCGGAGTTTAGCTAAAAATGGGCGGGGCGGGGCTAAAAATGGCCCCTTCTATTGATATGCTGAGCTTTCCAGATTCAAAACATTAACCATTCAGTACTCCGCTTAACACCGCATATCTGCCAAGTCCAATTATTCATAATTCAATAAAACACATATTTCCTTGGTTGCAAATAAATAAAGTGAAAATTATTGCGAAATAAATTAGTTTCCGCAGGGTCAACTGCGTATTTTATGGGGTTGATTTGAACTTCACGGTGGCTGCGTCCGCTGTACGTTGTCATTCTGTAAGTTTATCAGATATTTTGATGAAATTTGCGGAATTAGTAAATCATAGTATCCTATAAATGCGTGGCTAATTTTAAGGTGATACGCTGAGTACTTTATGAGATATGATATTGAAATATATAGCACTTGTATGAATTTTTTCAAATTGCCTGCAAGCTGTATCTTCAAAATTACTTCACATTACGGGCAATAACATTTTGGCCTCCGTAGTATTGGCTTGATGTAGGCATAAAAATCAACCAGATCCAGGCAGTGGTTCTCGAGATATGATAATTTACTTAATTTCTGCGGACTACATTATCCATGGGATTTACCTCTGAGCCTGCTGAATATTTTGAGAACAATTTGACTGAAATGTGATTTGCCATGGGATTTAACTCTGGATATGCTGAATATTTTGAAAACAATTTGACTGAAAGTTGCTGGTGGAAAAAAAGCCACCAACACCTTTCAGTCAAATTGTTCTCAAAATATTCAGCAGGCTCAGAGTTATTGCCCATTGAAAGCATTGTATGTTACAGAAGTCTGCTAGTTAATGGTTCAAACGAGAGCGTGAACAGAATGGGCATACGGTCCATTGTGAATGCGTATTGAAATAGATCGTAGATTATATGTAGTTTCTTTCACTTTCAAAATTACGATAACTTATTTTTTATTCAGCCTCTTTCCACGCACAATACAGCGAATACGTTAAATACCGATGACTTTTCTCCTCCCGACAAACAATAAAAATAGTCCAACAATATATAAACCATACTGTACAGGTCAAGAATACGTTAACATGTTTCTAAAACAAAAATAGAAACGTATCAGTTAGAACAATTTTAACACGATGTTGGATCTGTTCTGTTGAATATTTTGAACATATTTGGATTGAAAGACCATGCTGCCCTAGTTCAAAATATTCAACAGTATGTGGTAATTCTGAGCTGTATTGTACGTCGTTGACACGTATTGCTTGTGTTATCCGTATAACTAGACCCATATATTTAGGCCACAGACCCCGGGGCCCCCGAAAATAAGGGGGCTCGCAAATCAAAAACAATTATTGTATTTTAACTATTCATTTGAACATTTTAACCACAGTATCTCATGTTTAGTCATGACATAGGCTACGTAAGAATTTGAACATTTCGAATCCAATTTGGGTGGAAGCAGCACCGGTGCAAAGTCAAATTACTTTCAAAATATTCAACAGCATATATAATAAATTGTAAAGACATACAAATCGTACAACACTTAGTCCATCATCAATTATGCGTTCGTAACGAACTTATCTGCGTCATTCATAACGAATTGATTATGATGTCAGTCTACAAGTCACGTAGTTGATTATGACGTCATATGATTAATGGATAAACTGGAATACTCCATTGCGCTATCTTTAGATTTGAGATGGAATACTCCATTGCGCTATCTTTAGATTTGAGATTGGCAAATGTGATGCGAATATTCTGTCGTTAGACGACGACGCATTTGAGTTCTCTTTATTATTACGACCAGGCCCTTCAAGGGCATATGCGGCGTTAGGCCTACGGCCGTGGAAAACAATCCTTTGACCATTCGTCGCTACTGGTTGTTCTGGATCAGACAAAATCAAGAATCAGATTATTACTCAGCATAATTGTACACGCGGCAATGGTGGTTCTAGAGTTAGTCTATTTCATTGTAGGTAGTGTTGTGGAGCATTCAATATTTTGCTGATTACTTTTTAAAAGCTCTTTTAACTGAGTACCGGGTATCTAACTACATAATTCAAGCAATCGCTTTCAAAATATTCATACTTAGATAATTTAAAACCACCGCGTATTAACTCATCCGCGCGAATTTGAGAAGTACGGACGAAAACCCTCAAGGGTATCAAATATATTGTTGTCGTTTTATTTTACGTAAGATAGATATATTATATATAGTACACAAAGAGACGTATTCAAACGTATCAAGTAGCAAGTAAAATTGTGTCAAATTTGTCTCCAATTTACTCGTAATTTACACCGAAATAACGTAGGCCTACTGGTGTCGGTTCCATGCGTGATCACGTTTTAATGTAAGCAAAGCTGATGTGTTCGGTACTGTGGGCGAAGAATGGCCTATTTATGGAGGACAAATGTAACGAATGATGATTAACATTATTATAAGACGTCAATAAATGGGCAATGTCATCACGTAGCGAGGACATACGCACCTAGGACACCGTCGACATGTTTACTATATTTAACAATAGACGACAGTCGACGCGGCAGCGTTCCTGCTAACGCAACTTACTGGGCCGATGCTGTGCCGATACCGGGCCGATACTGAAAGTATCGGCACGGTATCGGGTTAGTGTCGGCCCAGTAAGCTGCGTTATCTGGGATGTTTCCAAAACAAAACATAACATACTGTTGAATATTTTGAAACATAATTGTATTGGAAGCCGCTGCTATAGGAAATGCATTCCAATCCAATTATGTTCAATATATTCACCAGAACATTTGTTTTAGAAACATTTTAACTTATAATTCATTAGCTGCATTGTATCACTCTGGGCTAACTGCTGATTGCTCCTTAACAATTTGAACGCGATAGCCCGAATTCGAGAATATTGAATATTCTGAGACTAATTTGACTGGGAGTAACCGGTTCCTGTCTACCTACCGGTATAGTTACTTCGAAAATGAGATTATGGAAATTCATGGTTCAAACGGTTAAAGCACATAATCGTATGACAAACCACCGCATTATAAAAACCGCCAGATGTCGTGACCAGAAGCCAGGTTCCACACTAGACAGATTTGACTGCCTTCAAATAGTCGTGCTCTGTTACGTTAGTAGAATAATTGTCGCCCACACGTAATTATTGTCATTGACGTATTGTTGAGTCTATGTACAATCAACGTATACGATTAAAACTACGAGACAAGTCACGTTGATTCATGGCCGATTTGCACTACACGACGACAATGATAATGCACAACACCTATCACAGCATTCGTATCTCGCGAGATCTCCTTCGACACGAGATCAAGAAAAGTATCTCGTGTGTATTGAGTAGCCATTGGCGTAATGATTTCCACCAGAACATGGCGGTAAAGAGAATTGAAACTTAAAAGGACACGAGCTCTACTGCCTTCATAGCAGACAATATTAATTCGCGTAAAATGAGATGATATAAAGCCTATAGTAGTCTGTATGACAAGTAGTTAACAGAAACATAATCCCTCTGAATTCGTTGTCAAATTCAAATCAGTCTCGCACCAAATGAGGTCAAGAATTTGCTGATGTTGCGTAGATGCTGACATCACCCGAACCCCTGGATGGATCGAGTCGATTTTAATGTGTGTATCAAGCTAGTGATACGGAGGTTAAGATGATACCAAAATCAACACGATCCACGTTTTTACTTTTGCTCATAGAAATGTAGGCCCACTATATCGTATAAGATTTCTATGAGTCCGCTACGGAGATAGACTGGGTCCCGATCTGGCCGGTATCCGAAGTTGAGTCTGTGTGACGGTCTAGCCCTGTGATGACGTAATAGGATGGCCTGTCATTACATTAGAGCTGTATTCTCGAAGAAGCCACGCCTCTTTTTAGATTGCTATCACAGCTCACGATTTTTCTTGTCACGCGACAAATCGTGAATTTCAAAGCATGTTTGATTTTCACCATTTGTTGCATGCGATTTCGTGCCATTCCGTGCAATATAAATAGGAAATCGGACTTCGTGACCTGTTATAAAATCATTCAATTCGGTTTTTTACCATTTAAATAAAATTAAATATATGTAACAGACATTGTGGGGGAAATGTATTATACGGAAAATGTGTGAACGATAAACAGTCTCAGGGCGGTCTTCTATGATGATCTCGTCGTGACTCAGGAGTCGGAAACGATTACATGCACGCGATCAATCTGTTATCAAATCGTGTAATGTAAATCGGCCTTTAGTTGCATTTGTCGTTGTCGTCGTTAAAGGTAACACCCTAAATGGCATTAATAGTTTGCTATGCATTGTCGTTTTAACGTCGTCTTTCTATCTCGCCAATACATGATAATACACAACTGGGTATTTGTAGTAGCAGGTAGAGAAGCTCAATAAACCATCATGTCTCTTAGTCAGTCGGTCTGTCGTTCGGTCACAAATTTTAACACAACTAAGGAACCTGCCGTACACGATGACTTCCCGAATTTGGCCATGATCCGGATAAAAGTTCCGAGACCAGGGGTCTAGGGCACTATTGTGGCGTTAAATAGGTGTGAAGCAACGACGGCCGTTGCTTTACGACTATTTAACGCTACACCGCTGCATTGGGCCCCTGGATCGTATCAAATCCTGGGCCTATAGCTATCTCGGAAACTGCTGACCAACTCCGATTTGCCTGAATATTAACAACGGAAATGGTGTGTGTGACCATACATTAGGATTCCACGACTTTGGGCGTTAAAATCCGGAAAATCCAAAAAAATCTGGAGCCTAACTGCAGCTACCGAGGCTCTATCTATCTTGTTTACTTCCGGTTTGCAGCAACCTATAGGCTATATAATATAATTCAGTTGCCAAATCAATTGACTTTTGCGGCCACGCCATAATATAAGGATTCAGTTCGCGCTATACCCCACTCATTTCTCCTTAAACCCCGCCCACTTTGTACGTGCGTTAGAATCGATTTATATACTTTAAGCGCTGAATTATCAGAATCCTCATTTAAAAGTAACTAAATACGTAGGCTGTTAAATATTTTGAAACTAATTTAACTGGGGCCTTTTGACAGCAACAACTTCCAGTCAATTAGTTTCAAAAGATTTTTAAAATGTTCATAACATAAACATTCATCAAAGAGATATAATTCATACACTTTGAAATTTCGTGACGGACTTTTCGATGTTGACGACGGTCGAAATTATATTATTTTTATTGTGACGTCAGGAAACATATGACGTATTTAAATATGACGTCAGATACATGAGTGACAGATCGGACTAGGGTTATTAATAGTTTTTATTTTTTTATTATTATTATTTTATTATCGCTTTTGTTATTTAATCTTTAATGACAAAATTTGTTCAAAAAATAAAATATTTACTTATTGAATGCCCATATGCAGGCTAAGAGAAGACTATTTTTGATAATTTACCACTGAAATGACTGGCTCGGTTATAGAGCCAGCTATTCCGGTGGTAAATCTTCAAAAATAGTCTTCTCTTAGCCTGCAAAAGGTTTTGGCCGGCTTCGTCGTGAAATTGTTAAACCGTACAGACCAGAAACCACATGTTCTTTATGACGTACTGAATATCATGTTACACCTTTTAAAATGTAATTTGGCAGCGAGCTGTTGCTGGCAGTAACAGGTCCGAATCCAAATACGTTCAAAATATTCACCATTTCCCCTGCGTAGTCGTCTTGAATCTGAAGCCGTATTCACAGTAGAGAGTTAATCCTGAGTGACGTCATACGCCAGTGTGATTACTGTATTCTGCGGCTGTAATTGTAGAAACATCCTGCAGATGCAATCAGTACTTCTTCGCTTTTGCCCCATGCGTTTTGTCCTCAGGCGAAATCCTTAGCTTCCTCACGTACATTCTTGATGCTTGCTCAAAGTAGAGACGAATTCCAAGGCTCGCTGGGCTGACGTGTCTTCTGGAAACCTTAGCACATGGCCAAACATGGACCATCTTTGCCGGGCGACTTTTACAGACAGCGGCGACGTATGACACATCTTGTTTAGTGCATCATTGGAAATTATGCTGGCTGGCCATCGGTGTCCAGTGATGGTGCGTAGGCGTTTGCGGGTGGCAGGCATTGAGTTTGTCTAGAACTGCCTTTTGGAGCTGCCAAGCTGTTACAGCTATACAGCATCAAGGATACGCAGGTTGCGTTGTATAAACGTAGCCTTTTTGTCAACGGCATCTTTGATCTACGAATCCATAGCTTCCAGAAGGACGGGAAAGCTATGTTCCCCGTGACGCAGCATGCAGCAATGTCATCAGTACTATGAAGCAGTGAGCCTAGGATTTTACTTTTCCTCCATCGTTCGGTATATGTGAATGAAGGCTGTTTTGGATTCATTCATAAAGAGATTCTAAATTTTGAGCATGCTTGCAGCTATTGTGAGAAGCTCAGCTCCTTAAGGAGTTTCTTTTCCTTGTCTTTGATGTCTACATCGTCGGCATAGACCATCTCTAGTGGCATTCCCATTATGGACACTGGTCTTGTGGAATTTCAGCACGGAATTCAACACAGCAACAAGGTAACGAGTGAAAAGCACAGGGGATAGGCCATCTCCCTGTGGGGAACCGATTGATGTCTCAAACTCTACAGACTTGACTCGTACTCTCAGCTTGGTGTCTGCAAGTAGTAGTCTCATTAGTCGTAGCTCATTTCATTGCAACTGGCCTGACATAGTATATCTAGGATTTTCGAGCGTTTAACTGTGTCGAAGGCTCGTGACATGGCAATGCCTATTTTGTGAAAATCGCAGTGTTTGGCCATGACTACTGACGCAAGCATGCGTTGCGTCCATACAATGTCTACGCGGCTTCGTCCACGTTTGACATGATCCTTGTGAATGCACTTGTGCTTATGCCATCAGGTAAAGATGCGCGCCCAATTTTCAGGGCTATAAGCGTCTTCTCAACTGCTATGTTAATTGGTGTTAATAATGGCCTGGGGCCTCCTGAGAACGGGTGTAAGGGTTCATCATCGTGCTCAGTGAACTGTTCCTTGAACAATTCTCGAATTGTCTCGGCCTTGCCTAGCCAATCCCAATAAAGTGATCTTCAGAGTTGTGCGTAGTGAATGGTCGTGTGTAGTCAGTAACTCTCAGCCCTCAGACTATCCGCAACATTTTGTAATATCGTGTAAATGTTGAACAGTGACCGCCACCATTGTGTCTCCTCTGGCGATAGTGTGTGATGTCATGTAAGTGCTGGGCAGGTACTAGACCATCGTACTAACATACGCCCACTGCCGTCGCTCGCTGTTAGAGGCCGTACTTGCAAACTCACGATGGCTCGCTATGTTCACTGCCTGTTTTCAGGTAGCCAATCAGATTTATAAATCTAAAAAGAGAGGCGTATCTTCGCGCCAATATCGATGGAGAACTTGCGCGACAGGAATTTCAATCTATGTGATTGACAGTATATTAGTAGGATGATAATAACCGAACGATTTTATTAGGCTGTAGTTGACTGACCTCATTTATGAAGTTTCGCGAACTTAGCGCAGACATCGAAAGCGTGCAAGCATGGAACTCGATACGATAGCGTTAGAGGGAGGGCGATACCGTGCGATAGGACGATGGTACTAGACCAATACGGTCCATTATTGGCCCAGTGCCGGCCCAGTAATCTGCATTATAAGGATTACCTTACCTAGCGCTGGATTAATCTCTGTCAATATTAATCACGAACGCGAACGCGTATTTGTAACAAAGACGTGATTACATAACTATGTCCCGCTTTCCATTTATAGCCATAAACACGCTGTTTATCTTCCAGAGGGCAAAGAACGGTTTTTTTAATGAAAGAGCGTCTTCAATCTAACATTATCTAGTTACGTCATGATATAGCCTATTTGTAGTACATTGACAAAGTTTGTTAACGTTATTTGACAACGGTTTCGGTTTTCAAAACGTGAAATAAATAGACCATAATAATTACTATGACTTAGTTACAAAATAAACTCGAAAACAGATTTGTATGAGCTAAGATTCGGAACGTTCCACAAGGTGCATATAATTTTTAATAGTTAACGGCGGCTGCTGTTCTAAACGCCCATCATATGGTGAAACGAAAATCGTTTTCGTTATGAGGTAAATAATTACCTCTAGAATCACCCCCCCCCCCCCCACACACACACACACACACACACACACACACACACACACACACACCAACGCCGCCACGACCACCACCACCACACACACACACCACCACCACCATGATAAGTTTTATCAAAATCCGTTCAATAACGAAGAAGTAACGGATTTAAAATGTAAGGGCGGCAACCCTTCTAAACCCGGGCAAAATGTAGTTTTTATTATTGCCAATTATTAGTTCTAGGAACCCTGTCATTGGCAACGGCGCTCTGCCACTAGGATATTGCACAGCCATCATCGGAAAGTAATTTTGACATTTTTCAATTTTCGACCTGAGCGAGGTTCGAACCCCCGTTGGCGTCCTACTTAAAACCAGCAGGGCAGTGAATGGACCTTTCCATTTTTAGCTATGCCCCGACTATCTCTAGCTAAGCTCCACCCACACCCCACTCGTGTTGGGATCGATCGATCTCTGAAACCCCTGACTATCAATTTCCAGAAAACTATGTAGGTAAGTTCTTGAATATTTTAAAACTGATTTGACTGGGTGCTGTTGCTGCCTAAATCAGATTCAAAATATTCAACAGCATGTTTATTAAATAGCAGAGACATACAATCCGTACAACGTGTCAGACTATTAAGAGTTAAAGACGGGCCTAGTGGAATCATTTATAACGTAATGATTATGACGTCATCTTACACGCCACTTAGCTGAGTATGACGTCATATGACGTCAGATCATCGATGGGTACTACGGAAAGGTGAATTGAAGGTCGGCTTCGCTACCGAAGTCAAGAGTTGCCCATAGAATATCCGCTCAAGTTTTCAGCAAAGTAGTTAATTAAATATTGGGGTTAGTAATCATGTCAAGAGTAATGCATAGAATATTCCTATCACGTTTTACCGCGATCCGCGCATCAATAAAGGATAGGTATCGATTTAAAAAGCTAATAGTGGATGCCGTACTAAATACCAGCCAAGTATATAGTGAATTGAAAACCCGGCTTCGTCGCGCTATCAAGAGTTACCCATAGAATATTCAGCTGAAGTGTTATCGAGATCCGACAAACGATAATGGATGAATAGCGATTAAAGACCCACCTTTAGTGATGACTAGAAGATTGGGATCCGTAATGATGTCGATAATTACCCCTAGAGTATCCCCTCAAGTTTTCTCAATCTATATTTATTATTAACGGAAGAGTAGCAATTTTACAATTTAAGGGCGGGTGTCCTTCTAAAACCGAGCACGCCAGTGAATCGAAAATCGGGCTCTTTGCTGATAATGGTACATAGGCCTAGAATAGATGTGTGACGTTTCAACGCGATTGGATGAGGACTGAATGATGCGTAATGAAAAGAAACATAACAACAACAACAACAACAACAACAACAACAACAACAACAACAACAACAACAACAACAACGGCAGAAACAACAACTACAACAATAATAAGAACAACAACAACAGCAACGGCAGAAACAACCAGAAAAACTACAACAAAAACAACAACAACAACAACAACAACAACGGCAGAAACAACAACAACAACAACTACAACAATAATAAGAACAACAACAACAACAGCAACGGCAGAAACAACCAGAAAAACTACAACAAAACAACAACAACAACAACAACAACAACAACAACGTGACCAAGTTTTAGAGATCCGTCCCAATCGAAAATCTATCTACTTCTCTACGGCCTATGTTACACAATTATTTAATTCCTGTTAACTTATATAAGTAATTTAATAACATTTATTATATAATAATGTGATAATACATTAAATAATAATCACAGTATGCCATAGCGCCAATTGAATCAAATATATTATACAATGTAACTGAATGTGTGTGAGAGACACGGTAATAAGGCGCACAGGGGGCAAGGTCTTCTAGTTCAATGGAAAATTTCAATTTGTTCATCAATCACACGACGTCATAATCAACTACGTGACGTGTAGGCAGACGTCATAATCAATTACGACGCTTAATTGATGACGGACTAAGCGTTGATGTTCGAATTGTCTGTCTTTACTATTTACTAAACATGTTGGTGAATATTTTGAAACTCATTTGACTGGGCGATGTTGCTGCCATATAGTTTTCTGGAAATTGATAGCCAGGGAGTTCAGAGATAGATCAATCCCAACTCTGGCGAAGTGTGTGTGGAGCTTAGCTGAAGATGGGAGGGGCATAGCTAAAACTGGACTCCACCCACACGCCGCCCGTGCTGGGATCGACAGATTCCTGAACCCACTGACTATCAATTTCCAGAAAACTATACAGGTAAACTGTTGAATAATTTGAAACTAATTTGACCAGGTGTTGTTGCTCGCCCAGTCAAATTAGTTTCAAAATATTCAACAGCATGTTTATTAAATAGTAAAGACACACGTCATACAACAACGCTAAGTCCGTTATTAATTAAGCGTTCGTAACGAACTAACTGCGTCATTCATGATGTAAATGATTATGACGTCATCATACACGTCACGTAGTTGATTATGACGTCATGTGATTGATGGATAAACTGGAATCTTCCATTCGTCCTATATATTCGTAGTTAGTTCTGTGTCTAATATAGCCACATTTAGATACTGTATAAGCTATTGGGCCGCAGTTTTGTAGATCCGAGAAAGACAAAAATATTAGGTAAACTAGGAAAATTTTCGACTGGAACAAAAACTATTATTTGCCTCCAGAAATGTATACGATGCCCTCTGCGAGCATTTGGATTTCAAAGTATTCCGCCGTTGCCCACAGACCAGCCAGACATCTGGATTGCATTCCACGAAGGAGGGTTCTTAAAATACTTCTTACAGCGTCACCCTTGCTATGCAATAGGGCTTTCTGGTTTTGGCTATGCTCTGCCCATATCTAGCTACGGTCCACCGACACCTCGCTCGTGTTGGGATCGATCGCTCTCTGAACATCCTGACTATCAATTTCCTAAAAACTACACAGGTAAGCTGTTAAATATTTTGAAACTAATTTGAATGGGTGCTGTTGCTGCAAAGGTAGCAACAGCACCCAGTCAAATTAGTTTCAAAATATTCAACAGCATGTTTATTAAATAGCAAATAATTACAAAGACATACAATTCATACAACCGTATCGGACTATTTGAAATTTGATGAGGGACTATATGGAACCCTTTGTGACGTAAAGATTGTGTCGTTATCATATACACGCTGACATGATTATGACGTCATACGAGGCCAGATGATGGATGGATACTCTGGAAAGGTGAATTGGTTGAATAAAATTTGAGATTAAAATAGCGAACCCAATTTTACTAGCATTATCAAATATCATGTTCGAGGTGATGGTATTTGCGAAAACTGGTATGTCTACGCTTTTCACCCAATCAATCACAATACATATTGATTTTACTGCGCATGAGCATTTGGAAGATTCGTGCATTGTTTTTCTAAAATCCAAAAAAGTCTACTTCAACATCGTAATATTGTGGTATAATTACTTTCAAAAGGTGACGCGACAGATTTCATTGACTATTCGTATGAAAGTTCGACGCGGTCTGGGAACCCGGTCATGTGCGCTTGCGTTTTACTTAACTTCCTTCACAGGCGGTTGACTCGTCCCATAGTAGGCCTAAAGGTATGAGGATGAGCGGTCTATATAGCTTAATGTCTATGGTCGTTAGCTGTCTGACTGCTGCAAGCCACCAGACGATAATTTCAATCGGCAATAACTCTGAATCTGTTAAATATTTTGAAAACAATTTGACTGAAAGTCATTGGTGGCTTAGCCACCAACAGCTTTCAGTCAAATTGATTCCAAAATAGTCAGCAGATCCCAAGTTGAACCTCATGGGGAATGTAGTCTGCTGCAATTCAACAGGCAGACAGTTAATCATTCATATATACCGAGTTTGGTAACCAAAGAATTATGCTTTGAAAAACGTAATTCAGTTTTATATCAGCCCTCAACGACACTAATGGACGTCTAACTGAAATCTTGGATAAGAATTAGATTTATTGCTGGTCGTATCTGATTATCCAACAGATACAACGGATTGTATATTTTACTGATAAACGATATACCGTTCTTTGATGTGTGCTGGAAAATCGTATAGGGATTTGGTAAGGTGGTGATGCCCACGTGCTTGCGTGTGCTAGCTGCCGACAACGTGAACAGTCGATATTATGAGCATGAGCAGTATTAGGAATCGAGATAAGTCTACATTATTAACTGTTGATTTCAAACATTGTAGTCCATTTTATTTTTAGCCGCGGGTAGCTGCTCAATAAACCGCCATGTCCCCCAATCAGTCAATCAGTCTGTCTGTCAGACAGACAGTTAGCCACCTAGCCAGCCACCTAGCCAAGCCCCCCCCCCAGACAGCCAACTAGCCAGTCAGTCAGCCAGCCAGCCAGCCAGCCAGCCACCTAACATGCCAACCAGTCAGCCAGCCAGCCAGCCAGCCAGTCAGCAAGTCAGTCAGCCACCTAGACAACCGGCATGCCAGTTAGCCAGTTAGCCAGCCAGCCATCCAACCAACTAGCCAGCCAGCCAGCCAGCCAGCCAGCCAGCCAGCCAGCCAGTCATCCAGCCAGTCACCCAGCCAACCAGCCAGACAGCCAGCCAGCCAGACAGCCAGACAGCCAGACAGACAGACAGACTCATATCCAGGAGACACATATCCAGGCAGCTAGCCACATAGCCAGCCAGCCACATAGCCAGCCAGCCAGCCAGCCAGTCAGTAAGCCAGCCACCTAACCAGCCGGCCATCCAGCCATCCAGCCAGCCAGCCAGCCAACCAACTAACAGACACACAGACAGACTGACAAACAGACAGACAGACAGGCAAAATAGAGTGATGTCAGTACCAACACCGGCGGCCACACCAAGTACATGTTCAGGTTCACATTCAACAGTGACTAACAAACGACAACGGTCACCAACCACCTTCACACCCTCGCCTACCACTTCCAAGCGGACGAATCTGTATACATCACCAACACCAGCACCTGGTGTTGATGATGTAACAGAGTCATGGCCGGCTCTCCCAAAGACAAATTCTCGTCCTGTGCGCCGTTGTCGGGTTGTTACTCACTGTTCCCCCAATCTACCACCTAGCAACTCTTCCTCATCTCTTCCATTATCTTCTCCTCGCCACCTTCTGACTCGATCTTCTCCTCTTCCTCCTTCTCCTCTCTCAATCCCGCCTCCTCCTCTTCCTCCTCAAACTTCTTCTCTTCATGCATCTCCTCTCTCAATCCCGCCTCCTCCTCTTCCTCCTCAAACTTCTTCTCTTTATGCATCCCCTCTCTCAATCCCGCCTCTTGCTCCTCATACTCAATCTTCTCCTCTTGCATCTCCTCTCTCCATCCCTCCTCCTCCTCTTCCTCCTACGCTTCATCTCTCTTCTCCTCACGCACCTTCTTCTGCTCTTCTTCTTCTGTCTCCACCTCCTCTCCCTCCTATGGAGAATAATAGTAACCTGTCTGACAGGAAGTTTGCTAAGTACCGTCATCAATCGCATAGCAAGGGCCTGTGGAGGATCCCCAGAATCACCAAAAAGATTCTGATGATAGAGTCCTCTAATCTAGCCCGAATTGATTTAGATGTCCATCCTGACATCCAGGTTGAGTGCTATCCTGGTGCCGCATTATCACATTTCAGAACAATGGCTATGCGACACCAGGATGGCCCTAGCCCGGAGAAGATCATCTTGAATATTGGCATCAACTCCAAAAATTAGCATCCAACCAAAGCCTCAAGCCATTTACGGTTCATGGCTCGTGAATTTAAAAACACCTTCCCTAATGCGGAGTTGCACTTTGCTGAGATTAACTTCTCTGATAGCTTGTCAGACAGGCAAAGGTACTGTCTCAAGCGTGTCAACGAATCAGCAAGGTCCAACTGCCACGTTGATAAGGTCATCCCCAAAATTTCTGATGCCAATTTTCATGTTGAGAAGGATAGAATCCATTGGACGAAAGAAACAGCTAATTGTATTTATAACCATTGGTTGACGGTACTTAGTTTAAACTAAATGTGGGTCAAGGCAATAGCTCCCCTAACATAGGATTAGGAACAAACCTTGTCAATTTAGCAGCTGACTATGATCTCTCACCATCTGAAAAATCAATTCTCGATCGTGGTCTTACTTTTATACCAACTCCAAAACCAAAAACAGGATTAGATTTGCTTTTAGACACAGGTCTTATTGAAGTAGCTAATTTTGGTCATTCAGTAAAAATAGCCCATCATTTTCGAAATTTAAATGGAGAGTCAAAACCATTCACTGGAAAATCCGGTTGGGACCCTCCAGATAGGCTAGTTGATGACAATATTAAAGCAACCATAAAAACGGTTGCTGGTATAGCCAGATCATTGCCAGTTACAAACAATAAGCAAAACCTTTCATTTCTCGAACGACAGGCTATCAACAAATTACGTAGAAATCAAAATATTATTATAAAACCAGCCGATAAAGGTTCAGCAACTGTGATTATGTCTAGAGAAAACTACATCCGCGAGGCCGAAAGGCAGTTAACTAACACCAGGCATTACAGAAAACTTGATAATTTAATTTGGCCTCAAAACCGACAAAATTTCATTGAAATACTTAATTCATTGCATACAGATAAGTACATCGATAAGAAACAGCTAAAGTATCTGCTAGTTGAGAATAATCCACAAAATCGGACATTTTATATCTTGCCTAAAATCCATAAACCTATCAGCACCTGGTTAGATCCATTGACACCACCTGGACGACCCATCATTTCAGACTGTGGCAGTGAGTCTTATGGCATTTCAGAATATATTGATTACTATTTAAAGCCCATTGCTAATAGACACAAGAGCTTTCTCAAGAACACTGAACACTTTCTTTCAAAGTTATCCAAATTGTCAGTTCCGAAAGATGCATATTTAGTCACATTAGACATAGATGCTATGTATACCAATATAGATATTGATGCTGGAGTCAATGCTATTAAGAATTCTTTTGTCAAATTTCCTGATCGAGATCGACCAGACACGGAAATTCTAAAATTATTAGAGCTAAGTCTTAAAGGAAACGATTTCAAATTTAATGGTGAAAATTACCTTCAAATCTGTGGATGCGCAATGGGTAAACGATTCAGCCCAAATTTTGCCACGATTTATGTTGCGGAGTGGGAAGAGGAGGCACTGAACAAATCAACCAAAAAGCCTCTTCTTTACCTCAGATATCTAGATGACATCTTCATAGTTTGGCAACATTCAGAAGAAGACTTTTGGGAATTTTTTCGCATTTTAAATAACCAAGATTCAAACATCAAGCTAAAAGCTACTATTAGTGGAACATCGGTTGACTTTTTAGATGTCACGATCTATAAGGGTCCTCAATTTGATTCCTCTGGAAAATTAGAATATAAAGTATTCTTTAAGCCAACAGACTCACATCAGCTGCTTCACAAAAAATCATTTCATCCTCCACACACATTTAAAGGTTTGATCAAATCGCAAATCATAAGATTTTTTCGAAACTCTAGCAACAGGCAAAATCTGAATAGTGCATGCTCTACTCTGTTTGATGCTTTGAAAGCACGAGGCTATTCAGCCCGTTTTCTTCGAAAAATTAAAGCAGACACCATCAATGAGCTTGAAAATCTAAAACCTCATAGCGGACCCGAGTTTGAACCTGTCCAAATTAAACACAATAAACCAATCATGTGCGATGGATCAGTTTCTAAATGCGACAAAAATAGATGCAAAGTAAACAACTATATTGTAAACCAACAAACATTCCTGAGCTTTCAAACTAAAAATGAATATCATATCCGAACTAATATGCATTGTGATTCTGAGAATGTAGTCTATTTGATCAATTGTGCCCTTTGCCAGAAACAGTATGTTGGTGAAACAAAAATGCATTTAGAGTGCGTGCTAGACGCCACGTTTCTGATATTAACACCTCAGCAGATACGCCAATTGCTCAACATTTCCAACTTCCTGATCATTCAGTTGAACATCATTTTGAAATCATGCCAATAGAACAGATTCCGACCTTCGATAGTGAGGAAGAAACGAGTTCGTTTCGCAAAATCCGAGAGGGCCATTGGATTAGAACACTCCAAACAAAAGCACCATTTGGAATAAATGTAGATTCGGGAATATCACAAAAGAACAAAATTATCCCATTTCAACTCATATACAATAGACGTAATGTTGAATTAGCGAAAACCATGAAAGACGAATATTCACAGTTGCAATCTAAATTAAAGGAACCGATCAAAGCACGACCAGTAATAGCTTACAATAGAAATCCAAACCTGAAAGATTTGCTAGTAAGATCAAAGTTAGACCTTATAGTTCCTGATAACAATGATAAGGTTTCATCCCTCCCTACCTATTCTTAAATAAATCTAATCCCAACCAAAATCAATGGTGGGGCAAAATGAAATCATATCTGTAGGACATATTTTAATTTTGTGTCTGCAAAAGTGTGTGCGTGCGTGCGTGCCAACAAGCCAGCCAACAAGCCAGCCAGACATCTAGCCAGCCAGTCAGCCAGCCAACCAGTCAATTAGTCAGCCCGCCAGCAAGCAAGCCAGTCAATTATAAAACCTCATTCCGCGCTGTTGTAGAAAACTATGTGCCTGAAAGACACGTTTTTTATCAATAACTCTGGCTGTATAGGAGATATCATGACCCGCTTGGTGGTGATGGTGCGCATACGGTCTTGACGAGTAATAGTTCGTATGAGTTAGTGAATGTTCAGGATAGTTCAGGACGGCTCGTGAGTCGCGTTCGTCGTAACAGTTCATGAACGGTTCGTGACAGTTCGTGAATGTTCCGGGCCCCTTCCTGACAGAGGTCAATGACCTTCAAAAAAGGTCCCAAAGTGTTCCGAACTTAGGTTCGGAACATATCACGAGACTTCGGCGCCAACTTAGTGAATGTGTAAGAGTAGCTTCAGTTAGTTATAATATTATAGCCATAGTTAGTTCGTCTGTCAGTCGCAAAAGCTTATTCCAGACTCTCGTTTCAAGAGTTTTGCGTATACAGCAGTCGAAATTTGCTATATACATGCTGTGTATACTTAAAGTATGTATCGTAACAAAAGTAGGTCAGTATGACCTCTGCATAACCTACTTTTCAGGCTTCACCCTCATCCGGCTACCGAGATTCTATAGACCTTGTTGTATAACGGTTAAAAGTGTAATATTTTTATTCATCTATATAGTTATATATTATGCTAAGTTCAGGCCCTATATATTTTTCAAAGAACGAATCCAGTCTATCGTAGGCTGACGTCATAATCAATTACGTCATGAATGACGGGATTTAGTCCGTCATAAACGCTTACTAGGCAAGTACAGTAAGCACTTACCTTGCAACCGGCACACAGTCCTCTGGTCTACTTAATGAGACTAATTAGCTAGAATGTGTCTGTTAGATAAGGTCCAATGAATGGACCGGAATGTTACACAATCCAGCAATAATCACAATGACGTCATGGTTAGATCTAATCCTGCCTTTATTTATTAATCGTCGTAATTCTAACTTGGCATACTGCAGAGGCGTTGCGCAAATGTGGCGGGCAGAATCAAGCTATTAACCCTTTAACACCCATATCAGCCAAAAACGGATTTTGCAGAGGCTTTTTCAAAAATAGTCTTCTCTTGTTCTTAAAATGGGCATCTATGAGGAAATTAAAACCTTCCTGACAAACTTAGTGAGCTAAAGGGTTAATTGCATGTGCAAAATGTTCTAAAAATGATGGATATCAGAGATCACAGAAACAATGATACGGTCAAATGTTATTCAACGATGGAGAGATGTGGTCTGTCACTCAAGTATTTGACCCCATCATACTCAGTTACACCACTCGTTAACTCAAGTCACAATAAAAGTCACGAAACTCATAAATTCCATCACGAAATCCACAAATTGTATGTTTTTTTGAGAATTCACAATTTAATAAAAAAAATTGTTGAATATTTTGAAGTTGATCTCCCAGTCAAATTAGTTTCAAAACCTTCAACAGCTGACCTTATAATTACATTGAAATTGGGATGGTATGAATTCAGGGTTCAAAGTATATAAATCGAACCATTTACAATATCGATCCTGACAACACGAGGTAAGATCTGCTCTGTCAACAGAATGTTTCCGCGTTAATAGTGATTACGGTTCGTTAGCGCAACTAGGAGTGAATACGGTCAATATATGCGGATGAAGGGGTTGTTTCCTAGCGCTGATTAATCCTATCTCGAGTTGTGAGTAGTATAAATACTTCAGGTAAATTAGTATCTATTGTCTGTATCATCATTATGAAGCAGGTTATGTTAAAACTAAGGATACAGTAACAAATACCCTAATAACGCGGGTTACTGGGCCGGTAGCGAAGCAATAACGCGGGTTACTGGGCCGGTAGCGAAGCAATAACGCGGGTTACTGGCCCGGTAGCGAAGCAATAACGGGCGAATGCAACATGGATAAATCAAACAACATTGCATCAAAGGCCAGACAATGGTTAGATTGCAGGAACATTGGCTTATACAAACTTGGGTAGGATGGGTACGTGGAGGCAAACGAGAATACCGCATAGGAGTAGGAACAGTGGAGGGGGTCATGGTGGGAGCGATAGCCAACGCCACCAACCCCACCACAACCTCCACCCTCCCTCAGGTTTTCAATATCCCATTGCGTATCCTCATAGCACCGCCTAGATTTTGGCTCCACCCATATAGCTTAGCCCACCCAGGTCAAAGTTCGTTCCTACTCCCCTGGACCAAGAAGAATGTTTATCGAGGCAGTGTATGTCCTGTTCTGGAAGATGGTGCATCGGCCTGGTCAACTGCAGACATGTCCAATCTTAGGAAGTTCTCCAAAATACAAAATCTCACTCTCCGTATCATCACAGGTGTTTTCAACCTACGTAAATTGTTGAAATGGAATATGTCATAGGTTTCCAACCTCTCGAGGACAGAAGAAATGCCAATGTGATTCTACAAGACGAGAGTTTAAACGACTTGGCGACCACACAATGTATAAGAGAATGCAGAAACATAAAAAGAAGACTTAAACGCCTAACAGCCCACAGTCGATTAGTTTCAAGATTTTATACAGAATATTTATTAAATCGGAAAGGCTGACGCCAGCCTTCATGTGATGTAATTGACTATGGCAACGTATACTAGATCGACAGATCGGGTTCATCCATTAGGCGGGCGATCCAGGCATGTTCTGGTCGGAATTCCAAATGCGATAATAACAGAATTAACTGTTTGAAAATAATAAAATAAGTTATACAAAGGATGGAACTGAGTATCCTCCACTGGTTCCAGTCCTGGAAGGACTGACAAAAATCTAACTATGCCCTGCGCATGTCAAGCTAATCTCCGCCCACTTTCTACATACGCTTCGATCGACTTTAACGCATTGAACTCTGAGTGCTCAGAATCTCAATTTCAAAGTCAGTTTTAATACACTGGTAAGCCGCGGAATATATAAATTTTAAAGCCAAGTAAATCGTATCGCTTTTTGGTTAATACACACAATGATTGCAAAGCACTATAAGACTAAAGCATCTGGTTGAACTTGAGTAATATTTTGGAAATAATATGACTTGGAGCTGTTTATTAGATAACAAATTCACCGATGGCGCGCAATTCAGGCAGGTCCTTCACCATATCGTATTGGACCTAAGTCTATTGCCAAACGACCTTCCACTACGCCCCCACCCCAACCCCACCCCAAGGAAGGTGAATCCCATCTAATGATAAAACTTCCTTGTGCGGTCAGCTAACTCTTTTCGCGATAATTGGGTTAGTAAGGCAATGCTATATTTATCTAAAAACGACTGTTCCAATCTATTTTCACGTTCCTACCCCCACAAGTAGCAAAATACGGTCAAAATAAATGTACAGTATACCTCAACGATAACATAACGTATATTGTTGACTATTTCGAATTTACTTTAATTGGAAGCCATTTCCGAAACCAATGGCTTCCAATTAAATTAAGTTCAAAATATTCAACATAACATTTCCTACACGTGATCCAAATTGTACCAACATGTTTTTTTGGGGGGTTTTGTTTTGGAAAATTCATTTAACTTATGGGCCCAAATGGTGGTACTTCCTTAAACATGTCACCTGTCTTATAGAACCGCCGCACCCATACCCCTCACCACACCCACACCCACACCCACCCTCAATCAAGTATCCGTTACGAGCAGGTTTACCTGTACCTCCTTTGGTATTCACGACTGTGTGTATTTGGGATTATAATGCGGTCGATAGACGAAAGGACTGCGACTATAATGTCAACAATAGTCGTGTATTACCCGGGGATTAACAAACAACATGTGCTTTAGTATTATAAAAGAAATGGGGTTTAGCATTACAGCCCTTCTATAATTATCGGACCGGAACGTTTGGTTTTGTATTGACTGGCATGATTCGCTTCTATGCAATGTAAACATTAGGTGTTGGGAGAACGCCGAACAACATTCCAGACGGTATGACAAAGCAAGAAGTGGACCAATGGAGGAATCCATTTTAGCTATGCCCCGCCCCTCGCTAGCTAAGCTCCACCCACACTTTGCCCGTGTTGGGATCGATCGATTCCTGAAATGCCTGACTATCAATTTCCAAAAAGCTATACAGGTAAGCTGTTGAATATTTTGAAACTAGTTGCAGCAACAGCTCCCAGTCAGATTATTGTCATAAAAGGTAAATCACTCAATGGAGGTGTCCGATATGTCTTAATTCCGATATCTGACGTCATAATCAACAGATTATCCGTCACAAAAACAAGAGCATTCAGTGATCACAAGCCATCACCCGCCCGCCTGATTTCGTCACCTCTGAATTTTCCCGATTTTTCTATTTCTCGAATTTTTCGGATTTTGATCAATGTTGTGGAATTTTAACGGTCACATTGTTGTCCTGAAATCTGAGCCAAATCGGACGAGCAGTCTTATCCGGATCACGACCAACATATAGAAATCCTCTTTCACGGTACGATCCATGTTGTAAATTTATTTCTGTGAAGCGGATGGGTTTTTTTCTCCATCCCCGTACAGACAAGCAGACTGACCGACGGACCGGCCGGGAAATCGGGTAGCGAGAATTCACCTTTCCAGAGTATCCATCCATCATCTGGCGTCATAATCAGCTCAGCTCTTGTATGTTGACGTAACGATCACTACGTCACAAAGGGTATGTCTCTGTAAGTAGTTGCTATTTAATAACAGCAACAGACCCAGTCAAATTGATTTCAAAATATTCAACAGCTTACCTGTCTAGTTTTTTGGAAATCGATAGTCAGGGTGTTCAGAGATCGATCGATCCCAACACGAGCGAGGTGTGGGCGGAGCCTATCTAGAGATGGGCGGGGCACAGCTAAAACCGGAAATGTCCATTGCGGGAAACGATAACAAATTTACAGCCAGCCTGTACGGTATCATACTGAATGACGTCAATTGTAAAGCAAAATCACTAAGACCACCGAGGCAATAACAAGCCAATGGCATATGTCTTGTAATTATTGATGATGATGATGATGATGATGATGATGATGATGATGATCGGCCGGCCGGCCGACTGACCGACCGACCGACCGACCGACCGACACTATTGCAATAACCCTCACCCACTTACAGACCGACGGTATGCAATATGCGCATAAGCGCTGAGACTTTCATTCTAAGTGACGTCCAGATAGGTAACCTAAGTGCAGTTAGCTACACAATAAAACCGACAGTAGACCTAGATTTCTGTCAGGTCTCTAGAGCCTATAGACATGGAAATCTTTTAAAAGTTAGATCTCAGTGTAAATGTAAAAGATTAGCGATATCGATAATTATACGAATAGTGAACGATAAAGACGTTCGACGAATGCGGCAATATAGACGTATACGTCTGATACACATTATGCAACAAACTCTCAATAGTGGATACTTCACTCACGTAAATAGTTGCTTAACCCGATTAACCCGTAAGTGCAAATGCGAAAAATCATGTCTAGTTTAATAACTATTATGTTAAATATTTTGAAACTAATTTGGCTGGGAGCCGAGAAAGCGACAGCTCCAAGTTAAATTAGTGCCAAATATTCAACAGTTTAGCCATATAGTTAACTTGCGATTGAGATGTTGCAAATTCAAGTTGAAAAAGCGTAACACTAGCCGGTTTAGATAAACTGCCTTTGTGTACTGGTGGTGGAGATTGTGATCATTTAAGACATATAGGTATATAGGTATAGGTCAGGTTTATAGTCTGCTTCCACTTGCGTGCTCAGCCGACTTTCCAACATCTTGCGACCACCTGTCTTGAGGAACCACTGTCATAGTGTGAACCGACAGTAGGATTTTGCAATAAACATAGCTGAAAATTTTTTAGCAGTTGGCAGAAAATGTAGGAAAATTTTTTAATTTATCGACATACCTTATGCGAGCGAGGTGATATAGCAAGACGATCATACAGACGAAAGCGCTGATATTTTTAACAAATCGATTCTAGACACAAACGAACTATGAAAAAATATCCAGGCTCCTTTTTTCAAAAATCGTCTGCTTTTCCCTTTCTAGTTTCTTAGATCTATCTCGTCTGCACTCGTTCGTTCAACGGAACAGGTAGCTCGCTCTGCTGCCAGCCTTGGAAGAACTTAAACAGAATGCCGAGAGCAACTGTCACGAGATTTGGTTTGTTGATTTGTTCATTAGTTAAACTGAACAATGCCTTCGTGGATGATATGGGTGATATTTTTGTTACGCTTACCCGGCCCTATTGGACCGGTTAGCAGACGACACCGTGCGGGGAGGGGCATGATGCGTGATGAACCGTTTCGGCGCAAATATTCAAGTATTGATATCCGCCTATCTCATGAATATGTATTAGGGCAAGCGGTATGGGTCTGCGCATGTCGGTACCAATGATAAAATGCGCCGCAAGGGATGGTGGGGTAACGGGTAAAGTTCGAGAATGTGTGTATTTAACTGTTAACTGTTAGAAATTTCATTGAACTGCTAAAAGCGGCAAGAACTTCCAGTACACTTATTTTCAAATTCAAGTACAAGGCATTTTCTCATATTAGATGCAAAGATCTTCTATTACAATAATGGCAGCCAATCAAAAGCATTGCATAGGCCTACGTGACGGTGTTAACAACAACAAAAAATTCAGTGCTTACCACAATACAACTACTAGGGATGCACTATGTATTTTTGCAAAACATTTTTGAGGATTTGTAAAGCTAGATAGTTTCTTATTAAAGCTTATCATGTTTTGATTTAGAAAAACGATGCCTGCATTGTTTCGAAGGCGTTCGCTAGTCACTTCCTCTGGAACCCAATATATCTGCTTCTAAGTCGCCCAGACTCATACTTTTGATGTCTATATCTATGATTTCTAGGTCGAGGAGTGTATTGGAAATATTCATAATAAACTTTAAAAAATGAAATTCTATTTTGTCGGACGGTTTCTGATTTAACATGTAATTTGCATCCATCATGATAAAGTGTTACATAGTTTGTGATATATTAATTCTTTGCATGCTTTCGTTTGGTACAAAATCAACTTAGGACTTTAACTCTTTCATGGTGAAACCGTACACTGCAGCGAAACATTTTCTACTGTTATCGAACCAGTCAGTCCAGTGGTAAATTTCCAAAAATAGTCTTCCCTTGGCATGTAACTGGATATTGAATAAGCCAATATTTAATTGTCTTAGCTAAATTTGGCCATTTGATGGCTAAAAAAAGTTATTTCTTTGACCAATTTTTAAACAAAATCCTTTTGCTTACACCGTGACACCGTCGTAATCGTCCTTCTCTTCGTCTGATAAATCTACTTCAAGAATTGAGTCCTCATTCATAATCGAAGAATCCAGTCTGTCAATATATAACGTTATAAGGAATTACGTCACATGTTGGCTGACGTCACAATCAAAATGTGTAAATAATTACGTAGCTAACTCCGACATGACATTGAAATGTCCGTCATGTGTACGAATTGTACGTCTTTACGCCCTAGTAAGCATTCTGTTAAATATTTTGCAACTACGTTGACTGGCCGCTCTTACTGTCCCTAAATTCTCAGAGTCCCAATATCATATATAGGTCGCTATACAGATAAGCTGCTGAATATTTTGAAACTAATTTGACTGGGTGATGTTGCTGCCTATGTCAAATTAGTTTCAGAATACTTGGGGATCTTGGAATTTGGGACGTGGATGGGTTTTATTGTTACTTCGTTAATTTAGAAGTTTAAAAGTTTGTTATTTACTAGAGGAATCCGTTTTAGCTATGCCCCAACCATCCCTAGTTAAGCCCACCCTCGTTTCGCCCGTGATACGATCGGTCAATCCCTGGACTTACTGACTATCAATTTCCAGAAAACTATACAGGTAAGCTGTTGAATATTTGAAAACTAATTTGACTGGGTGCTGTTGTTGCCTATTGCTGCAGCATCGCCCAGGGTGATTAGTTTCAAAATATTCAACATCATGTTTATTAAATAGTAAAGACATACAATTCGTACAACAATACTTTAGTCCATCAACAATTATGCGTTCGTGACGAACTCAATTACGTCATTCATGACGTTTTTGGTATGACGTCATGACTGATGGATGGATGAAAACTGGAAAGGCCCTTTGTCTGATAATGCAGGTTGCTGGGCTGGTACTCGGCTGATCCTGGGCTGATACTTGCCCAATACATGGCGCATTTGGCGGGGTATTAATCGACTAACGGCCCAATAATATCGTATAATATTGACCGCCAATTTGCGAACGACAGAGATATATTCGATCACCAGAATGAGTGGGACCCAGTATTCATGACTAGTGAACGAGCCACGGTGTTGAAAACTCGCTCTCTAGAATCAGAGAGACGGTCCGAGTATTGAGTTATCTGATACGGAAATAAGGGCATGTTCCTTTTGCGAGCTTTATATTCAGGGATTTGACCGTTGTCCTTTCCTCCGCTGAGACTAACGGTTACTACGATGAAATCCGGTCTGAGAAGCGGTTTCCCACATTTAGATATATTTATAATGGATGAATAAAGAATCCGATCTGACACTCAAGTATATGACATCATAATCAATTACGTCACATGTAGGTTGACGTCACCATCAAAATGCGTAATGAATGACATATCAAGGTCCGTCAAGGACATTGAATAATCCGGCAAGTGTACGAATTGTAGGTCTTTACTATGTAATAAACCTCCAGTTGAATATTCTGAAACTAAATGACTGGGCACTGATGCCACAGCACACAGTGAAATTAGTTTCAAAATATTCAACAGGTTAGCTGCATAGTTACAATGATATTTGGGATTCTAGAAATTCAGGCTTCGAACGATTCCAGCACGGAGAAAGCGTGGGTGGAGCCTAGCTAGAAATGGGCCCCTCTTTTTGTCCCGGAGGCACGTTCGTCTCCCTGAACCAGTATCATTTTTCTGGGTGACTTTGGACTAATGGGTGATCTTGGACGACACTAATGTGTAACGCATTGTTCTGCGCTACAAACATTCATCCATTCATGATTTCTTCTCATATTTCTATACTTAAAAACTATATTATGGAGGCAATTTTCAATAGAATATGACTTTATTGTCTTCTAACAACATTAGTAAAGATACACAATTTCATTAATATGGCATACATGGTATTGGTCTGTGGAGGTGGTCAATATTTTAGTTTTTTACACATTACTTTGAACTACGATTTAGGAAAAGGATCTTCTACTTATTAATTTTTATTTCTCATTTTTTCCCAATGTCAACCCATACCTAGATAGACTTTGGATAAACCGTGTTGCTCATGACAAAACACACCAGCAATGCTGTGTTACCTATGACAAAACACACAATCAAGGATGTCTTGGTCTCCAAAGATACTGTTTAGCTAAGCGGAACTAGATCACAGAAAAGAGAAGAGAAAATGAAAAGCGTAGACCTAGGTAGTTGTTGCGTGGGTTACATAGCATAATAATCACTACTGCTGGCCTCTGGTAATAACAGTTTGACAAAAATGTGTCGAAATTGTCCAAAGACACCGGGTTGAAGGTATGCTTAATTAAGAACCAGGTAGAGCCTTCAATTGCACTACAGCCACATAGACCAAATCTTGAATCTGAAACTGTTTTATCCAGGCTATGGTGGTAGTAATTTTAGACCAGATATATAAAGTCCACTGCTTTGTCTCAGAGCAGCAATACCGCCATCATTGCAGCATATAAGTATGTGAAATCAAGCAAGACTGTTCTCAAAGCCTAGCCCATGGCTACCCGCTGTATATGGGTTGATAGGTGTCCTACCAGTAATAGTAGAAGCATACGGAAGAGCCCTGGTGTTTTCCGGAACATTATCCTGGACCAGACACGAAGGGGGTTTGATCTGACCTTGCGCCTCACTTAAGACGACATACGACAAGGATAGCGAGGATCTTTTGAAAATATGGTCTTCCTAGAATTCATGAACTAACCGTTGTGCCACCATCAGATGTCAATGGAATAAGCGTGTAAACTCTGATATTCACTCTTTCTGGACAGTATGGCAAGAAGCTCAGAAACTGAGGTCGTTGCGACACATGTCAAGAGACCAATTCATTTTGAATAGACGCTCGCCTTCATCATGTGACAAAGAAAGCCGCATAAAAGGCTATAGCATTAACAGGTAGTCTGCGTCTCCAGACCTCAGGCATTGTTATGTTCTCGACTATAACACCATTCACAATAAATCTAGGATACAAATTTCGGTGTTTATATATAGGTTTTATATATATGGCCACAAATAATGGTCATCGTTTCCTGGTTTGGCGCTTGGGCTCTAATTTGCTTCCTTGTATATCTAGGGTAATAATTTTGTTGTCTAGATATAGATTTCACAGTCAACGAATCCCTGAAACGATTCATAACGTCATTCCAAGATTACGTCTTAGAAAATCCAATATGGCAGGCGTTACTGGTTGCCTTTTCATGATGGATGTCATTTCAGAAATAAGTTATGATGATTTTTACATCTATAGCAATGGGTTGCTGTGGTTACCGAACTCCTAGCTCTTTGATAACCACTGACTCGGAAAAGGGTTCTTCAAAACACTCGAGCATTATGTATGCATGCAGGAAGAAATATTCCCGAGGTATCCTATATGACAACTTGTTAAGTTGCTCGAGTCAATAGGTGATTTGATGACGGTTCTATAGAAGAACTAGACAGAGACAACAAGAACGCCTAACTATGGGTCGATGTATTAGTCAAATCTGTTTTCATAATCATGCTGTTTATGTGGTCGGAATGAGAGGGGCATTGGCTGCTGCATCCAGCATTTTAAAAAATGATTGCGTACTTCTTTGCGGTCGGTCATGTGCACTACTGGATATATGGTATATGTTACGTACAGTCTATGGGCGCACTTCTAAAAGAGATTCTTGCTCAGTCCACGATGGGATATCATGTCATGAGCCACCAGTATTTTTAGTCCCATGCTCTCGGTATGATAATTGGTATAACCCTGAATCCAGAGAAGGTAAATGTGTGGGCATAGAATCTCAATAATTGGAGTCGTATGGAGGCGAGCCTGGACGACATGATTTTAAATACTAATGCATACGTTGACAAACATAAAATGAGTGGGTGAAGACAAGAATAGTTGATGACAAAAGGTACAGAGAAGCCATCAGGACAACACTTAAGTTATGCTTCACTCCTGTCCGACCTATTCGTAAGAAAATCACCCAGATGCTATGCTTAACCGCGTGACAGGAACATATGGAACGTCTGCAGTCAATGTACAGGATCCAGTGCGAAATGGCTCGCTCGAGTAGAAGAATGAGTTCGGTCAAAAGTTCCCAGATAACTTACGTGAGACAATTCACAAAAAGTGCTTACCAAGGTAGTACCAATCATGCATGGCTCGGAACTACTACGCGGAACCCATTGGCCTGTGAATGGTACAATTTATGACTATGCAACAAATATTAAATACGTCATAGCGAAGAAATTGAAAATAGAATTAATACTTAGTACTCGATCAGTACCATGATTATAGTGCAGAGAGCGTCACGAAACCAGCTACAATGGAACAGAAAGTTAACATCACAAAAATGGTATTGAGTGGCTGGATATGAGAAGCAACTAATAGCTAGGCCTTATTGACAACCTTTTAACAGAAGATAAGTCATTCAACGTAAATACCCGAATCCATAAATTGGTTCTGATTGGAGAGGAAGCTGCCCTAGTTGAGATCGGCAATAGAGGTGTAGCAAGAACAAGAACACATCCGGTAACAGCACACGAAGACATAGAGTCTAATGATTGGTGCCCGAACTGATGAGCGACGTAGGACAACGGCTGTCTCTTATGACATGGTCGATGTCTTCGCTACTATTCAGCCAATAGTCCGGGAGCTGGTTCCAGGAAAGGGCTTTAAAAATGAGTTTGTTCGACTAGAAGGTGGCAAAGGTTTGATGGTGCCATGTTATAGTACACGCCTTTAGGGCTTGGGTAGTAGTCAAGATTTTTGGAGTGGGCGTAAGATGGGGGCACCACTCTTCCTCACACGCCTTAGCGAATGATGGTGCAAATTGTTAGCCGCCATGTTTTCTTCTTTTCGAGCTAATATCTCGCAAAACACGCAATTTATTCTATTTTGTGCATATAATAAACCAATCGTGTGCATATCTCGCAAGCTCTGTATGGTTAATTAATTAAACTAGTGGTCCCTTAAAACCAGAATTGTTACCTCAAATGATAGATTATTTGTTTGGCTATTTTGTATTGTATGTATTATTATTCAGAATACATGACAGAAGCTCTATAAAAATAATTGACTAGCTCGGCAACACGTACTGTTCTTCGTTGGTTACAATGAAGCTTGCCAGAGTAATGACGTCATATGACGTCATAATTAGCTATGTGTCGTGTAGGATGACGTCATAATCATTACGTCATAAATGCTTCTAGATGTTCCGTCTTTGACCCTTAATAGTTCGACAAGTTGTAAGAATTGTATATCTCTATTATTTAATAAACATGTCGTTGAATACTTTGAAACTAATTTGACTGGGCGCTGTTGCTACCTTAGGGGCTCGTGCATGTTTATAAACTGACATATTGCAGATCTGGATGACGGGCTGTTAGCCCGCTTTGAACTGGAACATTGCAGATTTGAAGGAGTGGTATGTTACCCCGCTTATAAACTGCGGATCTGGAGCAAGGGTGTGCTATCCCTCTTATAAACTGCCACATTGTAGATCTGGAGCAAGGGTTGTTATTACGCTTATAATCTGACACATAACAGATCTGAAGGAAGGGTTGTTATCTCGCTAATAAACTGACACATAACAGGTCTGAAGGAGGGGTTGTTATCCCGCTTATAAACTGACATATTGCAGATCTGAAGGAAGGGTTGTGATTCCGCTTATAAAATGACACAACAGATCTGAAGGGAGGGTTGTGATCCCGCTTATAATGTGAAACATAACAGATCTTAAGGAAGTGTTGCGATCACGCTTATAAACTGACACATTGCAGATCTGAAGGAAGGGCTGTTATCCCGCTTATAAACTGACACATTGCAGATCTGAAGGAAGGGCTGTTATCCCGCTTATAAACTGACACATTGCAGATCTGAAGGAAGGGTTGTTATCCCACTTATAAACTGACACATAACAGATATGAAGGAAGGGTTATTATTCCGCTTTTAAACTGACACATTGCAGATCTGAAGGAAGGGTTGTTATTCCGCTTTATAAACTGACACATAACAAATCGATGGGAGAGGAGGGGCATCATCATGCAAATATATCTTTCGAAGCTATATTAAACCGGGGTCTGTTTGTCAATCCGCTCCTGCTAACTTACAACAGCAATTGCCGATAGTTTAAAAATCGTATTGTACTGGAATGAGTACGTGGAGATGGTTTGGTATCTTCTTAACGTGTCCGTCAGGTGTACGAAATTCATCTCATTTATGGCTTTTGACTAATTTGACTGGGCGTTGTTGCTGCCATTAGTATAAGAATAACTTGAGATTGGGGTTCTCACAATTCAGTGTTCAATGTATATAGATTAATCCCAGCACGCTCAAAACGTTGGCAGAGCTTAGCTAAACATGGGCGGGCCATAGCTCATCTACGTGATCCATTTCTCGGAAACTATATATGTGTCATTTCAATCAAGAAATGCAATAATGTAGGTCAATGTGAACTGGATCGTTTTGAAAATTTACCCCTGGATTCCAGTGGTAAATTTTCAAAAATAGTCTTCTCTTGGTCTGTAAATTGCCATTTTCTATGAGAAAATTGAAATTTTCTTGAACCAATTTGAGGGTTAAATGATTAACATCCACAACGCTCTGCGCCTCTCCTAGTCATATACGCATGCGTGAATCATACACTGTCGTATTTTCGTATTTTCTTTATTACACTCACCCTGCACGAGACGTCCGCTGACACATATTTCGGCATACGAATTTAAGATTATTTTAATTGCATAAGGTTATTCTTTAGAAAAAAATCTATTTCATGCCAAAATAAAATAACGTCTGCCATGTCAAGCGCAGAAAAGTTTTCCACATGAACATCACGTGTTCATACTGTCACGTGATTACGTCTCCTCGAGGCATGTAACTCTTTCGTTGCAGGAGTACACTAGCTTAGATTTCGGTAGACATAGAAGAAAGATGTTGCAAATTTAGAAATTAATTTACCCGGACTCGTACCTAGGGTACTGCCCTAACGAAATCTTTTCATCACATTAATTTCGAAAAATTCAAGATTTGTTTATATATATATCAATCAAATTCTCCAGATAATAGTGCTCTATTTTGTCATAAATCATTGAAACTCCGCCCACACACACACCGTCTTAATCCTTATAGTTTGATATACAGAACCTATACAGAGTAAGACAACTAGCGTCCTTGGTGAGTGAAGGTGTGAGAGAATAGGCCTACAACATGTGGCAACATTCGGGTACGCATGAACGCACGTCCTAGCGTACGCGAGCACGCGATCACTACTCTATCCGCTCATAGTGACAAATGTATGCGTTCACTGGAACACTTGCACGAACGCGTACGGGTGCATACACGCATGGACGCACGCACTCGTGCGCTCGCTCACGCACTCACTCGCTCGCTCACTAACTCTCTCGCGTGAGCGCGCACACACTCACACAACAATACATCCCTTACAGGGCCAGGTGAATCAGCCGAACTAGAATACGATAGACATCTTGTATCCATATATATAATCAGTCGATATAGCTCGTTTCTATAAAAGACAAATTCACGATCACGAGCGGCACACATAAATGCATAGATCAAAGCCTGAACGATCACGGGCGGATTCAAATTCCAGAATGTTTTGAAATTAATTTGAATTTGGCAGCAACATCTTCCAGTCAAAATAGTTTTAAGATAATCAAAATATCGATGTAAATGGAGGATTTCAATTTATCCATCAATCATACGACGTCATAATTAACTATGTGACCATTAGGATGACGTCATAATCAATTGCGCCATGATTGGCATAGTTAAGTTCGCTTAATTGATGACGGACTAAGCGTGGCTGTACGAATTGCATGTCTTTACAGCTTAGCTAGAGATGGACCGGTGTATAGCTAAAGCTGGATTCATCCGTTAGCGCGGATTTTTGGGGAAAGAACATCACTAAAAATCGGAATTTTAACCGTTTAATGACTCAAAAAAGTAAAATATGTTCTCATTTGAATGTCCATTTGCAGGCCAAGTGAAGACGAATGTTAAGATTTTACCACTGAAATGACTGACTCAGTTACAGAGTCATCTTTTAGCCTGCAAATGGATATATTCCCCAAGACCACTGCAGAAGCCGGTGTTTTGTCGCCTTCGCCAAGAAAGGGTTAATCGAACCTAGCGATGTTGATTTCTGACTGCGAAACTATGGGAGGGACCTTCTAAGCATGCGAGAGAAAGCTATACTATTATTACTACTGCTGGAGCATGCCGTATATAAAACAATGTCATATTACACCAGCATTCAGTCCGGCCACATTGTTAATTAATGGAACTTTCCAGTGTTTGATAAGCCCCGCCCACCTCTAGCTAAGCTCCACCCACACCTCGTCAGTTTTGGGATCGATCGGCCTCTGAACTCCCATACTATCAATTTCCAGAAAACTATACAGGTAAGCGGTTGAATATTTTAAACCTAATATGACTGGGCGCTGTTGCTGCCTATGGCTATCGGTGTCCAGCGATGATGCGGATGTGTTTGCATTGGAAGGCATCAGGTTTATCTAGTGCTGCCTTTCGAACTGCCCAGCTGTTATCGTTATAGCATCAAGGATATACAGGTTGCCTTGTACAAACGTAGTATTTTTGTCAATGGCATTTGTGATCCACGAATGTGTTCGAATGATGTCAACGAGTGGATAACCGCTGACAACTGACACGCATAGACATATATAATTTATTAAAGCGATGCTAATCTCATCTCAAATGTTGCATTGCACTGATAGATTATGGTTTATAGATTGCATCTCGTTCATATCCTGTCACATTCCCTTATCTGTAGTACAATTATCTGCTTTGTAATATCGCGTAAATGCTGAACAGAGATCGCCGCCATTTTGTCTCCTCGAGTGATAGTGTGTGATGTCATATAAGTGCCAGTATATTGCATTCTTTATTATGTAATAAACATCTTGTAGAATATTTTGAAACTAATTTAACTGGAAGATTTTGCTGCCTATGGCAGCAGCAACTTCCAGTCAAATTAGTTTCAAAATATTCAACAATTTACCCGTACGCTTGCTTTTACACCGCCCGGCCAAACTGTAGATGACACCTCTATGACTGAGAGCATGTACCAAGGCAGACACGCTAGGTTTTCTGATTGGCTGAAAAGTAAATCATGACAGCTAATTGACAATAAATTGACAATAAATTTAGATTAGGATTAAACTTGTCACGCTGTTCAACTTAAGGCATATCTTAAGTTCACCTTATCCTTATTCTCTCAGGCTACAACTGTAGTATATGATGTGTGCTTTACATTTGACAGTGAGTTCTATGAATCTAGAGTGTCGTATACTGTATTTGGATCATGACATCTCTTCATTATTTACAGAAAGTTCTAGAAATTCAGAACCCTAAGTTCAACATCTCGACATATTTTAAATATTCTGATTATGTTAGACACATTTGTTTAAGAGTTGTTGCAGCATAAATTATCAAACAAATTTAAATATAGTGTTGTGCCACGGCACCACCATAATCCGACCATTGGAAATGTAACATGGAAAAGTAGTTCCTAATGGGTGTTCTTTAGAGTTGTCTCCCCTCTCTGAAGCTTTGTCACGCTGGTTCTTAGAGTGAGTCTCGTAGTTGTTTCAATGGTTTTCAATGCAGTATTGTTTGTTTCAAGACTGACAGGTCTATAGTTAAAGGAATATATATCCATAGACCATTGTTGTGTATCTTTGTATACTGCACGACGTGAACAGAAATTGTGTTCTTAAAGATGGAAGAATTATCACCATGAGACCGGAGAATCTGTTGTGCTACTCGGCTCATCTTGTATTAATTAAGTGCTGCCTTCATTGGTTTGATTCATATGCCTACTCGCATCTACCTCCTGAAGCTTGGTCACGCTGGCTCTCGAGGGATGTTGCAGCTTTTCCTAACGCCTACCTGCATCTACCTCTTGAAGCTTGGTCACGCTGGCTCTTAAACTAACCTCTCAGTTGTCTAAACTCCTGGTTAACTCTAGATGTGTCTTTTATACGAGGAAAGTACCAACTGTTCATTGATTTAATCTACTCTATTTTCCGTAAAACCGCAACCTCCAGTTTCCATAAGTAGCCTCCACCGGTTTAAAAAAGTAATGGTGTGGGTCTCGCAAAAATAACATAACAGGGAAGAGTGTTGTGCCGCTGCACCACCATAATCCGACCATTGGCGGGAACAGCCGGAAATGTTCGAGTGTTACCGGTTACCAGGCGAAAAGCGTCCATAGAAGCAGACTGATTCCTGCTGGCCACAAGAAAGGGCATTCGATCCGTGACGTCCTGGCCTTTAAGGTTAGTCATTGCGTATTGAGATATTCTATTGTTACATTGCTATATTATATACTAAATTGTATACCCAAAAGCACCACAATATAAACCTTTTCTTTACAATCCATATAGCCGCTATTTCGACAAAACTAGGTAAAATATGTAAAATTTTAAAAAGTGGGTTTTAACCCTTTAATATTTTCAAGAATATTCTTCTTTTGGCCTACAAATGGATATTCAATGAGCAGATATTTAGCTATTAACCCTTCTTGTGTCACCATAACATTTAATGGTCACGCCGACAAGAAACGCCCACTACAATGGTCTTAAACATGTCCAGGTAGAGGCCAAGGGAATAGTATTTTTGAAAATTTACCACTGGAATGACAGGCTCGGTAACGGAGCCAGTCATTCCAGTGGTAAATTTTCAAAACTACGGTTCTCTTGGCCTGCAAATCGACGCTGGCTAACAAGAAAATTAAATTTTATTAACTATTCCCCATTTGGCGGCCAACGTGGTCAAATACGTTCTCTGTAGGTGTCTTGAAGGCGGAAAGTTGTTATTTGTCATTTTCAGTGGTAAATTTACAAGAAATCTTGGCAATTAAACGGTTAATTGATATGAGTTGCATACTGGGCGCTTTGAGGCGCTGTTGACTTAAGATAGGTTAAATGGTTAAAGGTACTGTGTCACACCATGTAGTCTGAGATGAAAAATAGTAGCAAACTTACAATATTCCAGGAGTAATTAGCGTATCTTTATGCAATCTAATGGAATATGAATTGATTTTCCATGTTGGACGCCCTATCATTGAAATTGAATTGTGCATAAAAACTATGCAACTTGGATGAGTTTTGTTTAAAATGTGTAGGTTTTGCCTCGTGAAATGGTGGAACAGTCATTCAATAAGAAGAATGGCTTCCCCGGTCGCAAAGAATTATGGGTAATGTCAAAGCGCATAAACAAATCTCTCGATACTGACAGCAACGAGGTTGTGAGTGCTATGCCACATATTTCCTCCTAATAATCGCGTGTTTTAACGTGTTCTTATGTATCAACTTCTTGGTGACAGATTGATATTGAGTCATATCAATAAATTTTAGAGGCAGAAAATTCAACAATATTTACGCGATTGGAAGCGGGAAAACAATCCCGGCAAGTGCGTTCGTTCTAGTGCCAATTCGCCCAGTGTTCCGCTGTTATAGTACAATTGTAATATGGTTATTTTGAAACCCAGGTGACTTCAGCGAGTACGTGACATTGTGCATACATACGCCAGTTCCATAGCCCTCTTCTATTTCACTGGGCATATGAAATGTAGGATATAGGTCTTATGTTCATGTTTTCCATGTAGGATACACATACATATTGTAGATATGGGATTGTCTTGTGGGAAGTCATGACCCCGCTGGATATCTTGTATTTACGAGTAAGTCCTAAGTGAAATTTTTAATTTGAAAATACCAGGTGAGCTAATGGACCAGTTGACTGTATATCTTATTATTTAGTTTATTATTATACAGTAACTAGTTGACATCAGCTGGTGCTGATGCTATGCGAATATAGCACGATAAGGATTGTTGGATACAGTTTTATCATCAAAATTGAAACAGTCGAATTGATTAGAATAAGTTCCACGGTTCTGAGTTGATGTGTATCTGGAAATAGTTTAGATGAAAGTTGTTGCTGTTCAATCGGCATACACTTTTATAATATTCAGCAGCCGTTGGGATCAATAGTTTAGAAAATAATTAATGTATAAGAATCACTGGAATCGGACGTGACAAAGGGACTTAGTTGATGACGATAGGCATTCTGATTCTCACACGAGAATAGAACAACACCAGCTGGCAATGAGATCATACAGCTCATGTGCTTATTAACTCTAGCATCCTACAGGCTTATCCATCGATAGGCAATGGACAGGACACGGACATTGTAGCGTCCTGTAGGAATTAATAACATAATCGAAATTTGTGTATCAACTATATGTCACTCATACAATGGCATGCAACAACAACACATTCCGTAATGTTGTTAGTTAGCTGACAGATCGCATTAAATCAGAACCAGCTACCACCGCTTTGTCTATGTGAGGCATCATCTCCATAGAAGAATAGCACAGAGTTTGATTGGTCAGAATGACGTCACGATCAATGAGCGTCGATCAAACTCTGTAGCAAAGAATTATATAGAATAGGTTTTCAAGTTGGAATCGAAATATAGGGATCGTTGATTGGTCAGGACGGCCAACATTTATTAGGTAGAAACTTCTAGGAGGGAATAAGCAGAAGTTGATTGGTGGACTGATTGTCCGGGCCAATCAAGCTGTGCTTATAACATACCTAGAAGAATCATCAGAACAAGATCTAAATATCTCAATATGTATAGATCTAAATATCTCGATATGTATAGAACCTCAGAGATTCTGAGGGCTATAAAAGAAGCACTTTCAGTTAGAGAAAGGGAATCAATCCAACATCAGGGTTCACGTAGCACATCGCTGGTGCTACGTTCGTGGCTAGTATAGAATAGAATAGATACTTGATTTGTACCAGCAAGGTACTTGTTGTCTTTGAGCGATTTATGCTCCAAATTACTTTATCAGTTTTGTACAGTTAATTTTAGCTTTAATAAAATTTATCCTCTTACAAAAGTAAGACACTAGTTTGGTCATCATTAGCTTTATACTCCACAGTTGGAAGAAACATCCAATCCGAACCAGTAGATCTTCAGAGTCAGATAGGCCAGACAGTCTCTAATAAATATCGTCGTAAATCATCCTCTCGAAGAGGCGAGCCGACTGTCAATATCCTGCTTCATCATCGGTAAGAGGCTGTCGCAGCAACCGCTAACATCATAATCTTGCCGTTGGCGAAGTGGAATCATCATCTAGGAAACCATTCACTAAGTCATACCCGGAGATCCAAAATCTTCAATATGAGTCTTACAGCTTCATTCGTTTCAGTCAGCCATACAGTCATTTGGTCGGTCATTCAATGCGTTGGTCAGTCGGTGGGTGGGTGGTTCAGTCTGGCAGCCTGTCTATCAGTCAGTCACGCATGCAGTCACCAGATCTGTTACTCCGGCACTCATGCAGTCATCTGATCTGTCACTCATACAAGCACTTGGTCAGTCAGCGAGTGAGTGGGTGATTTAGTTTGTCACCCTCTCCGTAAATCCATCTCTAATGCAGTCATCCGATCTGTCGCTAATGCGATCGGTCGGTTGGTCAGTTAGTTGGTCGGTCGCTCATGTGGTCGGTCTGTCAGTTGATTGATTGGTCGGTTGGTCGGTCAGTCAGTCAGTATGCTACGTATGCAGTCATCCGATGTGACACTCATTGCTCGGTTGGTTTGTAGGTGGTTTGGTCTGTCTACCTGTCCCTCAGTCTGTCACTCATGAGGTCATCCAAAAGTTCACTCATGCATCCCATCAGTCTGTTACTCACGTGGTTCGTCGGTCGATCAGTCAGTTGGACAGTCAGTTGGTCAGTCGGTGGGTGGGTGGTGTAGTCTGTCAGCCTGTCCGCCAGTCTTTCACCCATACAGGCATCCGATCTGTCACTCATGCAATCTTCAGTCCGTCACTCATGCAGTCATCCGATCTGTTACTCACGCAGTCGGTTGGTTGGTCTGTCAGTCAGTCAGTCCGTCACTCATCCAGTCATCAGAACTATCACGCATGCAGTCCGTCAGCCCGTCACCCATGCAGTCACCCGATCTGTCGCTCATGCGATTGGTCGGTCGGTCGATGTGTCGCTCATGTGGTTGGTCTGTTGGTCAATCGGTTGGTTGGTTGGTCAGTCCATCACTCATGCAGTTATTCGATCTGGCACTCATGCAGTCGGCCGGTTTGTGAGTGGTTTGCTCTGTCCACCTATCCCTCAGCTCAGTCTGTCACTCAGTAATCCAAAGTCTCACTCCTGCACTCCGTCAATTTGTCACTCATGCGGTTGATCGGTCGGTCAGTCAGACACTCGGTCAGTCGGTGGGTGGGTGGTTTGGTCTTTTAGCATGTTCGTCAGTCTGTCACTCATGCACTCTGTCAGTCCGTCACTCATGCAATTGGTCGGTTGTCGGTCCATCACTCATGTAGGCATCCGATCTGTCACTCATGCGGTCGGTCCCTTGATCAGTCTTTCGGTTGATCATTCAGTCGGTTGATAAGTCGGTCGGTCAGTCGGTTGGGCAGTCGGTGGGTGGGTATTTTTGGTCAATCAGCCTCTCCATCAATCCGTCACTCGTGCAATCATCCGATCCGTCACTCATGTAGTCCATCTGTCTGTCACTTATGCGGATGGTCAGTTGGGTGGTAGGTTGGTCGGATGTGCAGTCAGTTAGTCGGTCGGTCAGTCGGTTGGTCAGTCAGTGGGTTGGTGGTTTGGTATGTCAATCTGTCCGTCACTCATGCAGTAATCTGATCTGTCACTGATGCAGTCCGTCAGTCAATCACTCGTGCGGACGGTTGATCGACCCGAAATTGTCAAAAAAGTCACCCTGCGCCCCATAATATACATACACACCGAATTTATTGTATTTGATCTCGTCAAGTAAAAGAGCAGCCTCAGCAGCAGCAGCAGCAGCATTTAATCCCTGGATCCCAAATATCGGTGGATAGATAGAGTGATGAAAAACCATGAAGTCGTCTCTAAACTTAGCGAACCGCGGCAAAGCTTCTATTAGAAAGGTATGTCTATGTGGCTGTGGTAAGGTGAAAATAGTATTACGTTCGGGTCCGTGTGTGCGTGCGTATGTCCATGCGTACGTTCTTGCATGTGTGCGTGAGTGCGCGCGTGTGTGTGCGGTGTGTCAGGAATATATCTCTCAGAATATCTTAGCTCGAACCACCTTATATTGCGCATTTGAATCGGTTTTAACACTTTCAACAACCGATTCTTGGAGTTTAAATGTCAAGGTAACTACACAGGCTGTTGAATATTTTGAAACTAATTTTACTGGGAGCTCTTGCTGCCATACAGACTGTCATAAACAATTTATTAAATTGTAAATTTACCAAAAAGGCAAAGTTAGTTAGCGAACAAGTGATATATTTTAATTATGACAAATACTTGAAGGATGGATCGGATCCCACCATATTAATACATGTTTCCCTCATTGACCTCATTGCGGCGGGATTCCCCTAAATCATAGCAAAACTGCTGGCTGGTACCGCCGCCAACAAGCCTCTGACCCGCGTTGAGTTACTTTTGCACTAAAATACACCGCAATCTAAACCGTTCCTATGAAGAACTAAAATCATAATATTATTTAAATCATATATCATTTGAAAGCGCATTCAATTGCTGAAACATTAATGCATTATTCTTTATAGTTTTGTAACGTTTTCATTGAGTTATTTGCGTACATAAAATACACCATTCGACTTAGATTCATTAAATCAAGTGGGCAATAGGGGCTATTTTAAAATTGGAATCAACTGTATTAAACTTTACAAAACTATAAAAACTAATACAGAAATGTATAGAAAATTGGCTTAGCTTTCCAATGATGTATGATTTCAAAACTATGATGAACATAGAGCATATACACTGCCTAAAGTGTACTGTATCTGATTCCCATAGTAAAGTAACGCTGTTCGCGCGTCGGCTTTTTGCGGTTACCAGCCGGAAGAGGTATGTGCGATGCATTCTGGGAAGGTATTTTCCCAAAATACGCTAATGTGGGAAAGGTCTATTGCAATAGAGACACAACACCACCAAACATGACGCTTGTTGTATTGTATTACTTTGATATAACAGGTAAATATCCCCGTGAAAATATGAACACCTTTTCGTGTTCCACCCACCCTATTCCGACCCAGCGTGTGTGTTGCTTGAGTAGGTGGTTGTGAAGAGTGGCTCAATTCACCTTTCCAGAGTATCCATCTATGGTCTGCCGTCATATGACGTCATAATTAACTAAGTGACGTGTACGCTGACGTCATAATCATCACGTCTTGAATGATTCCATATCGCCCGTCTTTAATGCGTAATAGTCCCACACGTTGTATGAATTGCAGGTCTTTGCTATTTCATAAACATGCTGTTGAATATTTTGAAACTAATTTGACTGGGCACTGTTGCTGCCATAGGTAGCAACAGCACCCAGTCAAATTAATTTCAAAATATTCAACAGCTTACATGTATAATTTTATGGAAATTGATAGTCAGGGAGTTCAGAGATCGATCAATCCCAGCACGGACGTGGTGTAGGTGGAGCTTAGATTGAAATGGGCGGGGCACAGCTAAAATGGAACGGTTCATTCGAGGTTGTAGTAATATATGTGTTGACGTAGTATCAAGAATGTGTGATATAAATTCGATTTCCTAGAGATGGGAAAATTCCTCAGTGTACCGCTATAGAGGTTATCCCAAGTGAGAATATTCTCAACTAGAGTTTTCGAGTCTTGAATTTTGGAATCGTATCAACATATGACATGTTGTAACTTTCTATTCGTAATTTCAAGGTAGTCTGAGATGAGTTTACGAAAAATCGGATTATAGGATATTGGATAAGATTGCTTTTTCATAATCAAAGTCCCATAAGGAAACAGCAACAATACTGGTAACACACTTATGAATGAATTAATGTGGCTTGCGTTGCCAGTTTTCGCAACGTACAAGCGCCTGCAACAGCCGCAGTAGTTTGCAAGCTATTGTGGACGTGTTACGAATACTGGTAACGTAAAGCTGCGGTCAGGTCGAGCTTGCGCTGCTACTCAACTAGTCGCCTCTTGATTTTTCAGCAACTATCGGGAACTCCCAGCGCCCGATTTAGTCTCCGACGGGTTTGACCTGAGTGTACCTGCGATCACTTTAATGTCGATCGCCGTCAATCGCCGTCCAAAAAATCTCTAATCGCTGGAGTAGAGCATGTTTTACTTCTACGATCAGTTGCCGTCAATCGCGGGCTAGTTAATATCGACATGAGTATAATTACGATTGCCGCCAACTGAATCATCGGCTGTAGCCAATCAGTACACAGAAACTGATGGATAACGGAGTCAGTCATTACAGTGGTAATTTGTCAAAATCGTCTTTATATGGCCAGCAAATGAGAAAATTAAAGAAAATTGCTTATTTAAAGGGTTACTTAAAGCAATGCCAGATGATTATTTACTTCAAGCTAGCACAGTCTCATAATTCATGGATCAGATCTGTCAATCAAGCATCTGAAGACACAATCACATGACGTAACATCAACTGATGCTACTATTTTAGTAGATAACAATTTAGATTCGAAATGGATCTCTAATGGTTGGTCGTATTCTTGTTCTTTTTACTAATCATTCAGTTTGTATCCAATCTCACTGAAACGTAAGACTACTATTATTCCAGGGATATGCACCCACACCCGTAAGAGCCAATTTACTTTTCACTTCTCTGTTTGTGTTAGTACGGCGCCACACCCTTAAAATTTTTAATCACTACTCCCCCCCCCCCCCCCCCCCGTTAATAAGAAATGTAGGTTGATTAAAATTGAGAGGCATATTCTATGGGTAACTCTTGACATCATTATTCTTCAATTCACTGGCCTGCTGTGTTTCAGTAGGACGCCCACACTTAAATTGACCTGATCAAGCTGATTGAAACCAGTCGAAAACGAAAGCGAAACTAAAAATATGTCACATGATATAGGGATTTCCCTTCAAGAGATGCCCACTGAATACATAAGATCACCAATCGTTAAAAAATGCGCTATTTGACGATCGCCTTAACGGCGGAATTACATCGTTTAATTGACGGCATTATGCAAATATGAACTTCTACTGACGAAATGAGGTGATGTATATAGCCTAGAGAGACTGCTTTGTAATACTGAACTTCTGATTCCACAAAGCCGATGGCAGATTGGACGCGTATATATAGTTTCATATCTATAAAATAGAATCTTAGCTAGGCGACATCGATTCTGTCTACTTCGTATGTCTGCCATATATCATTGTACAAATGATCTGGGTGTAATAAAATCGTATCGTATCGTATCGTATCGTATCGTATCGTATCGTATCGTATCGTATCGTATCGTATCGTATCGTATCGTACACTGATTTTGTCAAGGATACAATCGCCTAATGCTCAAAAGTTATAACAGCGTATCTTCTACTGACACCTTAAAGGAACATTCGCCTCATGATATGCTAACCAATCACGTGACGTAATATGTGACCAATAAATGGAGGATTCCAGTTTTAGCTATGCCCGGCCCATCTCTAGCTAAGCTCCACCCTCGCTTCGCCCATATTGGGATAAATCGATCCCTGCACTCCCTGAATGTCAGTTCCCAGATAGTTATTCATTTAGGCTAGTGAATATTTTGAAACTAATTTGACTGGGTGCTGTTGCTGGTCTATGGCAGCAACAGCACCAAGTCAATTTAGTGTCAAAATATTCAAAAGCATGTTTATTAAATAGTAAAGGCATATAATTCGTACAACAACGCTTAGTCCGTCATCAATTAAGCGTTCGTGACAAATTTAGAAACGCCATTCATAGCGTAATTTATTATGACCTCATCCTACACCTCACGTAGTTCATTATGATACCATATGAGCGAGGTGCGGGTGGAGCCTAGCTAGAGATGGGCGGTGCATAGCTAAAATGGAACGGTCCATTAACACGATGTTTAAAAGCAAATATACAGTCAAAGGAATGCGGCGGAAACTGGATGATAGAGATTCTATATACCATTGAAACGAAATTACTATTCCTTTAACTAGTAACATTGTGTCATGTGTGACGAGTGTTAACAGTTTTATCTAGACGTTAAGCAGGTAGCGTATTTGACCTAAATGCCTAGACTATATATTATATAATAATGAAAATATATATTGGATTTCTGTTGTCCTTCGCCATTTATTTCAAAACAAACGCGTACGTGCGTTTCGCTGATTGCCTAGACAATGTCCTATAAACCATTTTCGCAAATCGTTATCGCTCACGAACCAGGAACTATTGGAATAGGTTGAAAACTGTCTATGGTCTGAGAAATGTTTACGTGCGCGTCCATCTCTTATGATGTATTACGGGGCGAATTGTATAAAATTTGTGTGTAAATAGATGCTAGATTTCTGTTTCTATCAGTTTTTAGCAATTTATTTATTTATTTAATTATCTATTAATTATTATTATTATTATTATTATTATTATTATTATTATTATTATTATTATTATTATTATTACTAAGTTTAAGAAAGCTATACTCTCTCTCTCTCTCTCTCTCTCTCTCTCTCTCTCTCTCTCTCTCTCTCTCTCTCTCTCTCTCTCTCTCTCTCTCTCTCCAACCCCCCCCCCCTAGCTGCACAGCGCAGTTGCTACCGCCACAGTTCCCAGTATAAATAATCGATTATCTGATTAAATGGATTATTTTCAAGACATCATAATCGATTATTTATTTCCATAATCGAACATCCCTAATATTAGTACCGGCGTAATTGTATACCAAACCCGACCGACGGTGGCCGTTTCATCATCTTTGACAATTCCTAGCCTCAGTTTTCGTGACTTGTCACATTACACCAGTTTATGCTTTTGGGAATTCGGAACTACGATTTAATCGAAAGCGCAATTTTTTTAATACAAAATCGATCGCGATGTTTCAAAGCAAAAATCGTGCAAGCCTACTTAAGTGCAATTAGAAAATGCTTAAAATTGTGATACAGTTATTAGTCTCACTACTTAGTTAATTAAATTTAAGTTGGGAAGCCTATTTAGTGAATCAATCATTCAATACACCATTTCATACGTACCTGTTGCGGAAATTGGCTTTTCACAATTTGAAAAAAAATAAAATAAATACAACAATCTGGTTTAAATAAAATAAATCTGATTTAAATCAAATAAATCTGAGGCTTTTTAAATTTAAAAAATCGGGAACCATGGTGCTATAGCTTCTGGAAAGTTCGTGGAACTGAATTATCACAAATAGCTATTCTACGTTTACAAATGTTACTAATTTTCGTACAGACAATCAGCTTGGCGAGCACGGCTCGCCTAAAACATTCATAGTCAGGTTTTATTGTATATCAACCCAACCCAGCACACAGTTTCACAAATATGCATGGAGAATAGTATAGATATAGAATAGGCATGTTATCCTCATTGACTAAATATAATAGAACCACCCATGTTGAATACGTATTATATGCTACACACGTGTTTATGTTATATATCAGATTTGCTTCTCAACTTATAAATAAAGTGGAATCAGGCTCTTTTCTTTGATGCATTGCATCAATGTGTACTTGTTTGTTATATAAACCGAGCTGTGTTATGGTAAATATGTGTGGTTTATCATTCTGATGCATGGAACAGAACAGATGTGTACGAGCAAAGACAACCTGTGACCTTTTTCAAAAAGTAGGTTACTGGTGTAGCGCGGATTGGCGGGACGGGTGCTGACCATCCCAGCTTAGCTGGGTACGGGAGAACTGTTCCGGGTACGTTACAAGCACGCCCCTCCCCCATGAGTAGGATAGTACATGTGTATAAAGCCATATGGGAGAGGTTTCTGTGAAACGTCTAAGTCCGTGAGATTGCGTAGCACGCATGCGCGCACGTCAGAGCTTCCCTGACAACGTGTCAGCGTTGGGAGAGAATGCATACTAAAGTGTACGGGGATGGTGCACGTAATCACTTGAAATTTAATTGTTCTCGTCGGTCTTGGTACATATCAGGACCGGAATGAGACGAGGATTCCAAAACTCTTTACCTCTTTAAAATCGGACCAGAAATGGCCGAGTTATCCTAATTCAGCTCATTGAAAGTATTTTCAAAATATTACTGGGACGTCGTAAATGCGTGTATGTACTAAATGAATGGGGAGGATGCCTATCGCGTGAAAGCATCCTCAGCCTTTCTAGTTTCACGCTGATTGGCTACAGATCGCCCACTGATTGGGTGGGTGTCCTGCCTATGATGGCACAGGTAGTATAAAAGGAGCGAGAAATCAATAATCGAGACCACACTTCGGCGAGAGAGAACAAGTGGCAGGTTGTGTGGTCAGAGCAGTGCAAATCGTGAGCAACTGCTTACAGACTGTGGCTCCCTATTAGCCGCAGCAGTGCCTCTCGGATTTCAGTTCTTAGTCTCTGACCTGCAATCGGAGCATCCACATCTAAGTTTTAGTAAGCCCTGAGACGGCCATTCGGGGGCAACTAATTAAATAGAAGAGTCTGTCACTTCCAACAATTCGGAGGAGCCATCCCGCCGATGGGCGTCGTGGCCCTGGTGTAATTTCTCCTGTATGTAGAACGAGTGGTGAATCTTGGTGGACGATTCGTAAGATCTTCTGAACCACACAAAAGTGGCGATCAAACTTCCACGCAGCATGTCGTGTGTTAATTAACTTTTAGGCCGCAGTCTGGTGGACTCTGCCTGGTATGCCTCAAGAGCTATGTAGTTTACCATGTACTGTGTACCGAGGAATGCACATGCATTGTTTAATTGTAAATTTCAAAAGTAGCCCCTAATGTTATGGGCACCCTTCAAACTTTCTATTTTTTCTGCTTAATTAATTGCATTAGCTATTATGACTATCTAGTAGACATCCGACTACAGTCGTTCTCCTTCACCGTCTTTGAGAGTGAGCTGCATCAACAGTTTGCCTGCATAGATTCCCCAGCAACTCCAGAATCGTGCCATCTCGCGTTCCTCATCTGTGACGCAGCATATAGAGTGATTTATGAACTTTTACCGTACCGATGACTAACAGGTACTCATTTAGCTATTGTTTTATTCATTTCTTTACAGGTACTGATGACTAACAGGTACCGCCCGGTCGTCTGAGACCGCATTTTATAATTTATATCTTTTACTGTAAATATTTTCCTTATTTTTGGCCTTATGACTATCAATACTGTGGTATATATGGCAATAGCCATCCTAGTTACTTGTTTAGTTTATTTTAAATAAAGCACTATGACCGCATTATGCTAGGCTATACTATACAGCAAAAATAGATCGGCATCACTTTATCCCCAGCATCAATTTTACACTGAGGTCACTGTTCATGTTCTCATTATGCGAACATGACATGTGATCGACTAAACCTGACTATTCTAGCTCGATAGAATAGGCTTAAAAGTAGTTAGGGACAACCACTCCTTAGGAGACATTTGTGTAAGCCTCTTTTCCAGATGTAGTGGATATGTAACACCGCACAACGGCTAGATTGTGTATAATTCGCCAGATACCTTAGGGTCTCTTATTATATTGAGTGATTGTCTCTTTCTACGCTCCTCCAGCCGCAAGGCTTATTAATTGTCTGGAATTCCCATCGACACGTTGGCATGATCAAACTTAGGAAACAATTGGGGTTTCCAAGCAGTGAAGACCAAAGTGCCCTCCTCCGTATCTTCGGATACCAGTTAGCATAGAGAACCCCGCCAAAGTAGGAAGCACTGTGAAAAGATATTATTTTCAACTGGCCAGCCCATCTCTGGGCATCCTGGATCTTAACCCAAATGACAGGCAAACGTTAGTTCCGCAGAGCCGGATCTCGAAATGATCCGCCCCCGACACACCAAGTGACGGATCAGAGGCAGATCTCCATCTAACTCAGTATAGTGACTGGGTGCGGGCCTGGAACCCACCACACCCTCACTGGAAGGTCACTGGAGATGGATATCTGCCTCTTATTCCCCACCATAAACTTGTATGCGCTTTTCAAATTGCTTGTGTAATATTGACTTGTCCTAGTGATGTTATATATGGTTGTGATGTGATATGTAACCAGACCATTATATGATTCTGAAGCTGCCACTCCGTAACATGACCTCTCGTTGCCTTTCTGAGGGAGATGATCTGGAAGGTGACCTTAGGGAAACTGAGCATCTTCGCCAATCAGGCTCATGTGTCAAAAGATAGGTAGAAATTCCTGCCACTTACGGCCAAAGCTAGTATATAAATCTAACACCTAACAGGTAGTTTAAGATTTAACAGAAGGACCACATAAAAAAACGCCAACTACCAATACAGTATCTTACATAAGATGATGGTGTTGAATTCTATGGAAATCATCAACCCCATCTTCACGTAAAACAGCGTGCATCACATTAATTTTAATTTCACTAGGTTGACTCACACTACACTTAGCATATGTTTGAACAAGAGAGTGGCCCTTTTTGCCAGTTCTCTTCCTCTGCTTCAGCGTTGAAGGCATTTTCCTGTGATGGAGGCCCGCACGAGGCACTCTCCTCTAGCAACAATAATATTTTTGTTAGTGGTATAATGGTTTATATTAAACTACATAAGTGACCTCGTTAGGACGCTCCCTTGCAGGGATAACTCACGGATATATATGGATCGGTGAGGTACCTCTGACAAATCCACATTAACAAGACACCAACTTTGTTCTATGTACTGTATATTTTCTCGCTCGTGCTAACAAACGAGTACCATTGCTTGTATAGTATATATTTTTCTTAATTATCATGTCTGGGCTCCTAAATTGAGTCATGGACCATCATACAGGTAACACTAATAGTTGGGATGAGACGGCGAGGTTCAAGCTCGGAGGCAATGGTCGCATGGCCCCACTGGAACATTATCATTTCACTTGCTCTAGAAGTCGGTCTTTGTACATCGCAGAGATTTGCGATATATCTGTAACACTGAGACCCATAGATAACCGCCCTCCCGTGCATCATGTACATGTGGTGCAATGGAGTGGAGCAGTAGAACAGACCAGCGCATACCTCCACAAGCTACAAGTGGCGCCCGATGTGGGGCTCGAATGAGACGCAAACCCACGCCAATCCTCAACACACATGCGTTTCAGTCTCCTTCATTCGACGAACAGCAATCCTTGGATATGGAAGTAGCATCATATGATGGGAGAACTGCATGCGTGCTCACCGACTATGCCAGAAATTTCCCAGGTGCGGAACCACCAGCACCGATTCAACACGAGTATTCACCGATCAGCGAGGGGACCTTCTGCGATGCCTCACAGGCGAGTACTCAATACATCACATTGTCGGTTATCCGCAATAGGCACCCCACACCTTTGCCAGATCGCGGTCAACCACGACAAAGACCCCTATGGGGGCACACCAGTTCTTCATAACCATTACGTTTACCCATATCATCAGAAGGTGAGCAATGGTCTGGCCCTCATGCACCATGTCCTGCATCTCCCCCTATCAGAAGATCATCACCTTATTATTCATCTGTACTGCGACACAAAATGGGGGATGCGGAACATCCTTTTCATTACTATGCCAGAAGAAACACCTCATCACATGGCATGCACCACCCCGTCAATCTCCTGGACCACCTCCATACAAAAAGTGCCCATCACAGCGATCTACGGAACATTCGCATCACATACATAGAACGTACCATATCATGGCCGTGGCCGAGTCATTCTCCCTCCAGAATTCAGAAGTGCCAGTTCGAGATCATTAGCTGCACAAACCTTTGGACGGATCAACAAATGGGAGAGTATCTGGCTGGAAAGCTGTTGGGCAAAGCATTACAAGTCCTGGCAGATTTGGGTTCAGACTCCAACATACACGGAGCTGGAAAACGTGCTCTCGGAAAGATTCGGAGACACCGCCCTCGGAGAAACGAGTCGTCTTCAGCTTAAAAACTTGCGTAAACCTTGCCGGAATTGGCAAGCTGTATCCGACGACTTGTTACACGCGCATACCCAGGAACAATCACGAGGGAGTTACGCATCTTCATCTAGATACATTCATCGACGCATTGAGCAGTGAGCTCCTCCCTAAAAGAAAAACTATTTCTGATCGAGCATAGCAATTTATAGTCTTTAACGGTGACTGCGGTCAGAATCAAGAACTTCTTGGAGCAGAAAAAAGCCAGTCACCGTCAACTGCATCCAATAAATGAAGTAAACGATGCGCACCTCCTAATCACTACCGACACCATATCTGCACCTGCATGGACATCAGCAACAGACCAGCGCATGACACAGCAACGCCCCCAGACGTGGAAACCAGCACAACAACAACAATCGACAAAACATGCACGATAGGGTGGAAGAGATAGCTAAACAGATCGCCACCCTCACTAATTTAGTCACCACGCTCAGCACCACCATCGCGAAATAAGAGGGATATGCTCCTCGAAGGGTTCATGACAACAGGCTGCAGTGGGCCCATGAGGGTCCAGAGACACGTAAAGCAACAAGGTGCTGTATGGTGCAGAGGAGATACTGAAGGCCTCCGTGTCTAACGAAGGATGAATTAACATCCTACTGTGGTACCGTCTAGTCGGAGCATTGTTCGTGCTGCTGAACTTGGTAATAGTAAGTGGACAACATGCATGGCACATGGATGATGGTCCACACCCAGGAAATCTCTAGCACACTAGAACTTCGCTTTGTTTGCTAGAGATGGCCTGCAGGCAAGGCCGGTAGTCCACACCCAGGACATCTCTAGCAGACTAGAAGTTTGCTGTGTTTGCTAGAGATGGCCTGCAGGCAAGGCCGTGGAAAATGGTCAACGTTCATATTCTGTTGAACTAGATAGGTACGGCTCAGATCGTCGGTTGCCCCTGAGCATGAGCTCAGATGGTGATCTCTATTGACTGGGTCGCCGGCTGGTCATCTTGATCATGTCAGTTCATCAACCCATTCTTGGTTATGAGTGGTCAAAATGGCTCAATGTACAGTCAGGCCATGGCAAGCATTCATATTGCGAGTCATGTCTCCTGTGATCATAGGTCATGAAAAGTGATTCTTTGGGAAGCAGGAGGGTGTGTGCATGAGAAGGTGTAGTCTGTCACTTGCTGGATGGGTGGAGTGGTCTGGGATCACAAGTACCCGCAGGATGATTGCTCTGGCTAGTACAATCTATGCAGGGCCTCTTGCTAAAATGACATCCAAAGACGATCTATGTGAGGCCCTTAGCTAAAATGATGTCTAGCAGGCATCACCTCCATGGTACGGTCCAGCCGGGCTGTGGCCCTCACTAAGACTGCGGATGCAGTGTACATGGTTGGCACCTACTTAGGTGAAGCCAGGTGTGTGTGGTTGTGTACTTAATTGGCATCCAGTACTGTGTCCACTTGGGTCGGGATTTGGCAGGGTGTGCCTTGACTCTGTCCCGGATTATGTTCCCCTAACTTGGACAGGTCTTTATCTCAGGCATATACAGAAAGGCACCTAGCCTAGGCTGCATCCTGTGTGTGGTACTTGGTGTCCGTCCAGCGTGGCTGGGACAGGAAACACACCGGGAAGGCCAAAGGGTTTAATGCGACACAGTCGACTACACGACTAGCTACAAGTACAGTAACACATACACAGCTGCAAAACACATGTTATGGATGTGGTCAGTCAGGCCATTCGAAAGAACGATGCCCAAATCAACCTCCATCAACAACTCCAACAGCTGTCCGACGTACACCGCAACATGAGTCCTGGTTAAACTAGAACGGGCACCTATTATAGAATCATTTTGGTGGCCACTCTCACAACCTGGCGCAACAACGGCCTCCAGACAACAACGTCAGATGGCGAGCACTACCATGCAAAATACTACTTACGCAACAGTACGCAACCGCACACACCTGGCTTCACCTAAGTCAGTGCCAACCATGTACACTGCATCTGCAGCACCGCCAATATCTCCCTCTGTGAGAGGCTGTGACCCTGCAACTTCAGCATCTCACAAACCTTCTTTCCTATGTAAAACGGCAGTGGCTGGTTCTAGCACCTCCACTGAAACAACGTTTATATAAACACCACGACCCGCCGCCAAAATACTTAACACACATTGCCGCTTGGTGGTTTGCAACTCGCAGATCCTAACAGCATCACCCACCGCATCTAGCAGTAGTAACAGCGACACAGACAGCGATCGGCATTCAGCATCATGGATCCACAAGAAGACGCATCATCCAAAGGGCAGCAAACCACAGCGCCGCCACTGCTTCTTTTGTGCATCCACTAAAGACCCAATGATGCATTGTCAAAAGTGGCTAACACAGCTGATCCTTATCCGCGACTGCACCAGTCCTGTCCAGACTGCTGTCTACACAAATTCATGGTACAACACACCAGCATCAACAACACCGCCATTGCTACCCCCAGCTCCGTCATCGCCTAAGCAATCACAGCAGCAGCGACGACGAGTTGGTCCCTTCCTCACTCAGCCACCAATTGCACTCACAAAAGTTATCCAAAAGCAAATGGACTATATACAGGATGATACTGCACCAAAAGAAATCCCTCAAGCAGTATCATTGGAAACTCTTCCACATGCACACCGCAAAGTAATATACAAGTGTGCTTGCCTGTTTAGTGGCATTTCGACCAGTGCCACCGTATACACTGGAGCTTCCATCACCGTTTCTAACAAGCGCTTGTATGAGAGCATCCCACCCCATAAAAAGCCACTGGAGCCGATATTACTGTGGCTGGTATGGTAAACCTCGTTATAAAGATAGAGGAAATGCAATTCATACAGTGAGTTGTAATTGCCTCTATTCAAAATGATGCCCTGCTAGGTCCTGACTGCTTCAGTGCCAGCGAATCCATCATCCATTGCAGATACTAGGAATTAGACATACACGGCTGATGCATACGCCTTGGACCGGAATCATCACTGTGCGACACATTTGCGGTGATTTTGGCATCTACGGCCACAGTTGAGCTGGGACAAGAGGAAATATTATGGGCCACTACTCCACAGTTAGGAAGCAACGCACACATAGCCATGCTGGAACCCAACCCCAATTATTGTCTCACAATCCGAAAGTCCCCGGATGATCGTGGACACCACCAACAAGGATCATATACCATTTAGAGTATTCAATGGCACAGCGGACCCAATAACACTAGTACTGGGAGTTCGTTGTGGCCATCTGGTGGATGTGATATCAATGGAGACACCCGCTACCACACCTACACCAGCAACAACTTCTGAAGATGATTTACCTGAACATCTGCATGACATTCATTTGGGCGCCACAGTTGGTTTAACTCAATCTCACAAACGTGATGTACGACGAATTTTACATAAGTATCGCGGCAGTTTTTTGGCTGGAGACATGGATCTGGGAGAAACTCACCTCGTGTGACACTTCATCGACACTGGAAATAATCGACCCATTCGACAACCAGGCCGACGTCTTCCCATTCACAAGGAGGTGGAAGCACATCAACAAGTAAAATGAGATGTTGCAGACAGGCATCATAGAGCCCTCGGCATCCCCCCTGGGCCAGTCTCATTGTACTAGTAGGCTGGAAGTTCGGGGATGATGGATCTTTGTGGTTTTGCATTGACTACCGCCGCCTAAATGATCTTGGCATCAAAGATGCCTATCCGCTTCCCAGATGGATTAGGCCCTAAATTCCTTGTCCGGAGCCAAGTGGTTTTGTACCCTTGACTTAGCTAGTGGGTATTAGCAGGTAGCCATGGATGAGACTGACTGGGAGAAGACCGCATTCATATGCAGAGATGGTCTTTTCCAATTCTGCAAGATGCCTTATGGCTTGTGCAACGCTGCTGGACCATTCAAACGTCTCATTGAGCAGGTACTGACTACCCTACAGTGGGAGATCTGCCTCTGTTACATCGACGACGTAATCGTGATTGGCTCTTTGTTTGAGCAGACCCTGTCCAACTTGGACACGGTTCTTATGCGGTTTCATACCACCAACCTGAAGCTCAAACCCAATAAGTGTCATCTTTCCAGACAGAGCATCAAGTTCCTGGGACACGTCATATCCATCGATGGAGTGACTACTCAACCATCAAAAACCAAAACAGTAGTGGAGTGGCAAATCCCCACTTCAGTCACCAACACCCAGAGTTTCCTTGGTCTCTGGCAGTACTATCGTCGACACATCCATCACTTTTGTGAGATTGCTTCCCCATTATTCCAAATCACCGAAAAAGATCGACTCCGTACAGATCACGCCTCACTACGCTGGCTCAGAAACCTAAAAAATCTGGAGGCCCAGTTAGTGAGGTGGCAGGAATCCCTGCAGGCCTTTAACGTCAATGTTGTTCATAGACCTGGCAAGCGGCATGGAAATGCTGATGCCTTGAGCAGAATCGCACTTGAGGATGAACAAGAAGTGGCCACCATCATGACACATACAACCCAGCCATCTCCCGTGTTCCCCGAACTATGGTGCAATCCGGAGACAGTCACTCACGAACAAGCAACAGATGTGCAAACATGGAATATATACACGTGGATCTAGGAGGGGGTATGACCTCCTAAGGAATCTGTTTCCCCACTTTCCGCAATGGCCAAATTTTACTATCAAAGGTTTGGAGAATGTCATATATAAGGTGGCATCCTCTACATTAATAACCAGATAGTGATTCCTGAGCATTATCATGTTATTATACTAGAACAACTGCACCACAATGCTGGACATTTAGACATAGGGCGTACATTGAACCACATCAAACAGAGATTCCACTGGATCGGGATAAGCGATAGTGTAAAGACATGGGTCACTAAATGTGTCCCGTGCCAAAGACGCACTGTTAGCCAGCACCATTTTGGACCACTACAAGTTAAAATTGTTGGTACACCATGGGAGCAAGTGGCTATTGATGTGCTCGGACCCTTGAATACGATGGATGAAGCAAACAAGTACATCCTCGTATTACAAGATTATTTTATGAAGTGGGTAGAAGCATTCGCTTTGCCGGACCAAGAGGCATCAGGATGTGAAGCGATGGGATGGTAGAGAGGTTCAACCAAAACCTGGCTGAGATGTTGACTAAGGAAAGACACCTTGATTGTCGTAATTAAGATTTATGATTTGCATACATGCTCATGGCATACCGCACTTTGACACATTACAGCATGGGTTATACCCTGCTCGGTAATGTTAGGCCATGAATTAGTCTTACCCTTGGACCTGGCCACGCCCAGGATTCCAGGATAGAAAAATTCACACCATCTCTCTACATAGAGCTCATGTGGCAATGGATAGAACAGGCCCATGAGCTAGTAAGAGAAGCATTATGCACTGCACATCGGCGTCAGAAAATGTGGCCTGACTGGCGAGTGCGTGGAAACCCGCATGAGGCGGGGAAAATGGTTTGGGTTCACGATTCACGACATTCTGCAAACGTGCCAAGTAAACTGAGTTACCAGTGGAAAGGCCCCTATGTGGTAGTAGGTAAGAAGTCGGACGTGACCCACGAGATTCGCGCCTCAGATGGCCTGACATCATGATCCACTTCGATCGACTTAAACTTTGTGTTAGTGATGACCCAGTGCCAGAGCTCGGACTGGGCATTCCATGTAACACCGGTACCCAGACAGATGTCTCTACAGAAACATGTATTTCCGACGTTAGTCCAGAGCACTGCGGTGCCAGTTCGACCCCCCCCCCCCCCTCTTCTACCAAGCCAGGAGTCCGGCGAACATGTGACGAATGCTGAGGACGATGACAAGCTACGTACTCGCCCTCTCCCTCCTCTGAACGGGTCTACACGACCTGGGAAGTCGTATCTGAAGACTTTCTCATTTGTGCTGTCCAAGGGGAAGGACGGGAAAGTTGTTTCGCCGACCTCTTCCCATTCCCACCTACTTCATGGTATTATACCCAATTATAGAGTTACCACTGGCACAAGCTGAGGCTGCTCCAGGCCATGCTTCTTGCAAGGTGGAACGTATAATAAATAGCATGGAAGTGAACAGACTTGATGAGGCCTTGGCCTGTTACAGAGAACAGGAAAACTGCACAACTCGGTACACTCCCCCTCCAAGCCATGAAATCGTGAGACCACCCCCACTCCATGTTGCACCCATCCACTAGCAACACCACCTCCATTCCAACTCGCATCTCTAATCTCCGCGCTGATCATCACACATCCTGTCCATTTCACACTCCACTCATCGTCTTTTGACAGTCAATCTTCAGATATGAGAGAGTCAACTATTTCAGAGGAGGTGGCATCCTGCACCACAGTCACCCCCATGACTGGTGGTGGGCAGGGAAGCAGCCTGTTCAGCAGACTCTCGGCTCGAATATTCCCGGTACTTAAAAACTGTGACAGAGTACCAACTGTCATGTAACGGGAGATGTCCATCCCCATCCAAAGGGCATGCCCGACCACAACTGCCCTACCAAGCCCCCCACCCCACCACAGCCCATGAACAGTCAGAACATCACACCAAGATACAGAAAGCCAGGAGCCTACAGAACACACTTGCCATCAATTCTTCATCGCGCGAACACTACATACATACCCGATTATATAGAAACTATAACAGAGACATTCAACACCATCAACAACATAAATAGCATGCTAAAGTTAAAGATTCCACAACATTTCCTACCACATGAATGCAATGAGTTCATAACCCACCACAACCCGACTTTCTGCAACTGCAACAGAATCGGCATTCCCCAGCTTGGGAAACTGGATCTGCCCACTTCACATTACACCAGCATCATACAGCAGCCCCGACTTCCCTACAACAGAACACTACCATCATCAGCACAAGTCAACATTTTCCGCAAGCACTCCTTATCTGGTAATGCGGGAAACTGATCAAATAGTAACAAGGAAAAGCATCACTGCAATCTACAGTACGCGCTACAATGGGCTCCCCCCCCCCTTGGAAACTCCGTACGTAAACAGCTAAACAAAGACACCTCAATCACACGTAATAACAGCCAACATTATTAAGAGAGCAAGATGACCACAGTCTGTCGTCGGTAGCTAGTACGAGATAGGCACAGAAAGTGCAATTCGATAATGGTCTGATTCAAGTACGACAGCACCCATCATGGTCATCTGCACTCTAAAGTAACTCTGTCCCATTCTAAAAAGAACTCGGTCATTGCAGAGTGAAATACATCATATCCGATAAAGTTGACACCACAATCACTGCAGTGCCCATCCCCCAACTGCAATACAAACTTTCACACTTCACGACAGCGCAAGATTCATCCACAGATAAGTAGCCATGCTTATCAATCAAATTCACCAACATAACAGAGACACAGACACTCAGGATGACTGTTTCACAATCTACATACGACGGTATTGTAGATTGTAAACTGGTGCATGCACTTTCCGAGCTGTACCGTAATAATTAAGTTTGGTCTAGGTGAGGTGAGACTAGTCTTACCCATAGAGGAGGATGCTTGGCAGTCCGCCCACCCAGAAAATACAATCCAGCTTGGCGGAGTCAGTAGATTGGCATCCGCAAGACATGGATCTGTTTAAACCAAACAATATATTACTGTCAGCTATACTGTCCTAATTTTGATAAAGAACACGACTGTTCTACCATGTATACAAATCATTAGCGTGCAGCCTGATGAAGCAGCATCAAAACCTAGATAGTATAACACTGTAGAGAATTTCAAATATTCGCTTATCTACAAATTCCAGCCAACAATCAACACAAGCTGGAATATATACACCATACACAGGATGCCCATGTTCAAGATCATGCGCATAAAAGGGACGCTGTTCTAAGGAACAGAGAAATTAAAACATATGTTTCTATTTTTTGCATCGAATACATACAGTCAAAAGCATCAATCTCCATCTATAGACAAATTGCCTAAGCTTCCGATCAACCACGTGCTTTCAAAACAAGAATCACGTGATCATCACTTCTATTTTCCAGTAAATCGGAGCAAAGGCTATAAATAAAAGAACCACTCTCCCACGACGCTACTACAATGTGATGAAGGAGGCGAGAGGTGGTGAGTCGGGGTCACGGCTGCTGAAGTCATCATGCTCCCCTACACCCCATAGGGCGTTTCAGCCTGAGATTTTAACAGGTGAGTTTATAAGCATCTAACTTGAGAAACCGCATCACGCTAATTAAAAGGTGAGCACCCACAGGAATAAATCGTTCCAGATTTTAACGTTGGTTGGAGACCTGATTTTCCGCCGATTCGGGATGAAAGTAGCTATCCTACCTTCTTATATATATATATATATTTACCTTCTTTTGATGAAGGGAATATATAATCGGACTCCAGGAGAACGAAAGTTAAATACATACATGGAGTGACCAACTCACTCGGGAACTTTGGGCATGGTCCTCCTCCCTCCTGTGACGGCACCAAACAGTATAAAAGGAGGAAAGCGTGCACTGAAACTTCATCTTCCCTTCAAACTCGACACCAGGAAGATCAGGCATTAGGCCACTTTCGTGTCGCAAACCAAATTCTCCTGTTTTCCTTATGATTATCATTTCATGTTATAATCGGCCAAGAAAGTATTGTGAAGAGATAGTAAAGTTAGGAAAAGTTTAGTTAGGCGCGTGCAGTTCCACATATAACGATCATGTGGGAGTAGTATCGCTTGCGGAAGATCCCGCGTTGTCCGACAGCTCGGAAGAATCGGCACCTGCGAACATCGGCAAGAAATATCCGTGTACTTCAACTTCGTATGACGGGCAGCCGTGCAAGCATGCATTTTCCAGAAATTCGGACTTGAAACTTCACATCAATCGTGACCATCTACTTCAGAGAGCATACTGTGTGGACTGCAAATACTTATATTCCACCACACGGTATGGTGTTACACATGGGTTATCATTCAAACATCATGTGCTGGTTGTAAATTTAAAACCGGGTGAACAGGGTGAGGATATAGATGTCCTCGCTCCATGCTTCGAAAGTAGACTTCCAATAGTATTAATTCCGACTGGGAAGATGGCTAAAAATAAACGCACAAAGAGATGACAACCTGACTTTGCACAAATAGCTTCAGAATCTGCATCAGCAACACAGTCAGCTGTCACCAGCACTCCAACAACCATTACCACAACACTGGCAGCACCATAGGGTCAACATTGGCAGCGCCTGCAGCATCGGCATCAACACCAACTGCAACGTCCGCACTGGCAGCATCCACAGTAACCGCACCAGCAGCAACCCCATCGCAACAACATCCGCATCTGTGATCGGACAGCCACTTTCGATAGTGATAACCACTCCTGTGACAATTCATGATCCAGTGTTACAGGACATTTCGGACAGGTCTATATCTCCACTCAGTTTAGTTATCGACGAGGAGATAAGTCTCACGGAAACCACCATCACCACTTCTGCGCCACATGCCAGCACTCCGACATCCACGTGCAGCACCATCGTACCAGTAGATCCTGCCATCCAAAAAGCTATCATGCCTGGCAGCCAGTACTCGGGGAACCCACGATTAGCTCATCAACCCGACATCTGAGCAGTACCTAGAACATCCGCGAGTAGACTTATTCAGGCTGTAAAAATTAGAAACCTATCCGCACCCACTAGAGCAACATCGCAGCACAGCATTTCTGCGATACCCAGCAGACCACGCGAAAGCATCATTACCACCACAGCCACCACCACAGTGATGACAGCAACTTCGGAATCAGCTGCCATCAGGTCTCTACACATAATCGTCACCACCATAGCAAGTGCATTAACCAACTTATCTGCAACTTCATCGCACCTCAGCACAGAGAACAATAACATGGACAATTTAATATCAGCACCAGTAGATCACCCTCCACGACCATCGTGTTCGGATCGTGGAACTCAGACTCACTGGGGCAACTTTTCAGCAGACACTTGTGGCCATTATTGTCGTACATGCAGCATAATGTTTGACTAGGTGTGCAGAAAAGTGAAGTATTTTATTTTTATTTTTGAAACATTTTCCTTCTTATTATATATGTTTTTAAAATTGAAACCCCAGCCCTTGGCTGACTACGGTCATCCTACACAGCTACGCAAATTACTGCATAGATGTGTCTCAGCAAAATAATCGCTGCGGATTCCTGTGTTGTAAACACACCCTGTGTGCTGTAGGTACACTACACATCGCAACGAATATGTCTTATTTCCCATTATGCTGTCCCAGCTATTGCTGGGGCTGCCTGATGAACCAGTTTTTATTATTATATACTATGGCGAGAGCTATCCGTGCGGACCTGCCAAAACGGGTCGCACTGTATGCATGCCCTCATATAATTGGCATGCATACGTAATTACTGTATTCATCATACTGTGATATGTATAAAATATATATACATATATACTGTATTTCTATATCTGTTTTCATATATATATATATATATATATATATATATATATATATATATATCTTAATTTGGGTAGGTTGGAGTTTGGGCGTTCTCGGCGGAAATTTAATTATCCATCACGAAGAGAACGCCAATGCGAGCTATTGTTTAGTGGAATCATGATAATAAACAAAAAAAGAGCACGCACCACAATGTCAAAAAAAAAAAGAAAAGGCCTGGAAAAATAAATACCAGGCCAAAAATCAAAACCAAAGTATGCCTCCTTCCCAAACTCTTTCGCGCCTCTATGTGCTCTTCTCTGATAAACTATGCGTCTCTTGCATCACTACTCCTCTCGGCTATGTACCTACTCAAGAAGCCTATAATTCTCACCTAGCGTGCTCCCATGCTTTCGATCTGCAATGCGTATTGTTTGCCATGGGTGTCAAACTAGGATGGGGGGGGGGGTTGTAGCGCGGATTGGCCGGACAGGTACGGACCATCCCAGGTTAGATGGGTACAGAACGACCATTCCGGGTGCGTTCCAAGCATGCCCCCCCCCCACCTGAGTAAGATAGTATGCATGTATATAAACGTCTAAGTCCGTGAGATCACATAGCACGCATGCGCGCATGTCAGAGCTTCCTTGACAACACGTGTCAGCGTTGGTAGAGAATGCATACTAAAGTGTATCGGGTTGGTGCACGTAATCCCTCTAAATTTAAGTCTTCTTGTAGTTATCAGGACCGGAATGAGACGAGGATTCCAAAACTCTTTATCTTTTTTTAAATCGGACCAGAAATGGCTGAGTTATCCTGATTTAGCTCATTGAAAGTATTTTCAAAATATTACTGGGACGTCGTAAATGCATGTATGTACTAAATGAATGGGGAGGATGCCTATCACCCTTTCTATCTGCACGCTGATTGGCTACAGACCGCCCGCTGATTGGTTGGGCGTCCTGCCTATGACGTCACGAGTAGTATAAAATGAGATAAAAATCAAAAATCAAGACCACACTTCAGCGAGAGAGAACAAGTGGCAGGTTGTGTGGCCAGAGCAGTGCAAGACGTGAGCAACTACTTACTGAATGTGGCTCCCTATTAGCCCCAGCAGTGCCTCTCGGATTTCAGGTCTTAGTCTCTGGCCCGCAATTGGAGCATCTGCATCTAAGTATTTGTAAGCCCTCAGAGGGCCATCCGTGGGCAACTAATTAAACAGAAGAGTCCCTCACTTCCAACACTTCAGAGGAGCCTTCCTGCAGATGGGCCTCGTGGTGCCGATATAATTTTTCCAGTATGTAGAACGAGTGGTGAATCTTTTTGGATGACTCATCAGATCTTCTGAACCATGCAAAAGTGGCAATCCAACTTCCGCACAGCATGTCGTGTGTTAAGTAACTTTTAGGCTGCAGTCTGGTGGGACTCTGTCTGGTATTCCTCAAGAGCTATATGGTGTACCATGTATGGTGTACCTATGAATGTACATTCATTGTTTAATTATAAATTTCAACAGTAGCCCTTCATGTTACGGGCAACCTTCAAACTTCTGATATAGTACAGAAATTTCTAACATTCTGCTTAATTATTTGTATTAGCTATTTTGACTATCTAGTGGACATCTGACTACAGTCATTCTTCTTCACCATCTTTGCGTGTGAGCCGCATCAACAGTTTTCCTGCTTCTTGAGAATATACATTGACTTGATGGGGCTACTAATAGGCTCGTGAAACTCATCAGGGAGACTGGCAATGTACTTGCTTTCCATCTTTTCTCGGAATCAGCCACATTCACATACGCGGGGGTAATGTGGCCAGTGACGGGATTGGAGAGATGGAGACAGTTATCGTCTAGTGGGTGAGGGTACTTATCGACATCTGCATCAATAAGACTCCGATCATCTGCATCCAACACACGCCGGTGCCTCAACTCTTCCATGCGCTGCCTCTCTGCAGACTAGCCTTTTAGATCAGTGGAGTAGATAGTGTCCGTGCAGTCTGACACATGCACAGTGATGGCAAAGGCATCAAGCCACTGGCAAACAAGCTCAGCAGACAGAATCATGCCTTTGAGAGCTCCCTTGCCAATCTTAATGGCAGCATGCTTACCAAACTGCTCAGCAGAGACACGGTTCTAGTATTTGTCATGGTGTCAACAGACCAAGCCACCAGACACAAGGTACGCCTTGGCCTCGGCATGGAGCACACGCATCTCAAATAGGTACTAGGTGAGATAGCGGGCACACTGCACATGACCAGCGAGGAAGACGTACTTCATCTTGCGCTCCATGGTCAGCTGCTTCAAATAGATGTCTCTCTCTCTCTCTCTCTCTCTCTCCCTCCCTCCCTCCCTCCCTCTCTCTCTCTCTCTCCCTCCCTCCCCTCTCTCTCTCTCTCTCTATTTCTCTCTCTCTCTCTCTCTTTCTCTCTCTCTCTCTCTCTCTCTCCCTCTCTCTCTCTCTCTCTCTCTCTCTCTCTCTCTCTCCCTCTCTCTCCCCCTCTTTCTTTCTAGAACTGCATGGGCTGGTACCAACATGTCAATGGAAAGATGGACATATCTCATCCCCATGTCAAGAAGTGATCCCCGCGTGTATGTGAGTCTTTTGAGGATGGTGTCTGGGTGAGATGGCGATATGCCAATCAGTGGACCGAACATATAGGTGCTCGTAGGGTTTAGAACGCCATGGCTCCTGATTATCTGATTGTTGAAACCATTCCACTCCATAGCATCTTGCCCTTGGTTCAAGCTCTTGAGCCACTGCGTGTCCTTCTCTTGGGAAGCCACAAGACTGGCCTGTCGAGTAGACGCCTCGGTGTAGGTAAGCTCTCATCTTTTTAGGTCCAGTATAGTACATAATTGTAATGGCCCTGTTATGCCATATAGAATTGGCCTGTTTGGACGTGAGGCGAGAGATTGCGAGAGTACTGACGGCGACCATTCGGAGTCCATACCAGCAAGTCGTAGTTGTTATACCATCCAAATACGAGTCCGATTGTTTGACTTAGCACGATCATCTGATGTAGCATGGCAGCATTGTCACTGATGTGTCTCGCTACTGAGTTTATGAACCGCAGCAATCAACAATCATCGAGTTCTGGTCAGCATACACATGCATTGTCCTAAATTCATCATAACAGCGCATATGGTATTGTGTTTCAGCTGCAATTAAAGCATGCACATTATTACAACGCATAGCAACTTCCCTACCCCACACATCATTAGGATCATCACAATAGTCTGATATGACACCCTTGAAAGGTGGAGCACCCGCGATACCCTTTCTTCCACACTGGATTACTCTGCCCCCACCTATCAGGATGTTTAGGATCAACAGGTTCACAAAGTTTAGCTCAAAGCAAACATTGGGGTTTTTTATTTTACGTGTGACACTCTGATTTTGGCAACCGGTGGTTCATCGCTATCTATTGAACCGTCCTTCCTCTTCTTAGCCACAAGGGTTTTGACATTTGAAAGAACAATAACAGTTTTTATGAGCTCTCCTTGAGAGTCTAAAATAGACTGCATTCTTGTATGGATTTTAACGCCATGCCCATCGATTGCACGTCCAATAACGTTCTTGATTCGTCGTAGTTTGAATGCTTGAAGTGGTCCTGACCTACTGCAGGTTGGGAGGTAGCACTTCCCATCATCATCAGATGCATCAGGCATCTCTAACTCATACAAAAGAAATATTAGAATTAGTATGTTATAGGAAGAAATTTGCATAAATTCGCCTTAATAACATTGACAAAAGTTAATTTTTCAAGATGGTGACCAGCAACCACCTTGGATTTATGCAAATTACCAGAGTTGCCCAAAGTTGTCGTTTCGGCAACAAAGGTGAATTTATTCTAGGACCCAATATGAGTGCAAATCACCAAAAAACTTCATAGGATGGAACATTTCTAGGTTGAGTATTGAGTACATATATACGTCAAATGGACTGCAAGCTCAACAGCGACACTGACACCAAAATGTCATACAAAAAGGCCCTCAGGGAACAGATAGCTAACATCGACGTCAGCTCTGATCAAAACGCAGCACTAACCAAAACACTGAAATCTATGGAATCATCAGCTACTAGGACCATAGGTGTTCAAAAAAACCCAGAACTAGGTACACTGAGGACCCTATCGTAGTAAAACTGTCAGCAGAACAGAAAGCATTATGACTGTGCATCTATCAAAGTGGCCAAAGTGAAGTTCACACCAAACTACGCCAGGAACGCAATAAGATTCTGCGCCACATTAGCGAATGCCTAAAAGATCTTGCTATCCAACAAGCAGACCCCCTAGCAGATGAAATCACTGCCACGGATGACTGCCACAAAATGTTTCAGGCAGCCCGGGCCCTGAGAGCTACTGATTACACACCACAACTCACTGTACACAACTCTGAAGGACACTTTATCGTGACTGACCAGGGCAAAGCCGAGGCAATTCGAGAATGGTTCAAAGAACAGTTCACTGACCACGATGACGAGGCCCTGCACCCATTCTCAGGAGACCCCAGGCCATTACTAACACCGATTAAAATACCAGAAGTTGAGAAGGCACTTAAAGCCCTGAAAAATAGACGTGCATCTGGACCTGATGGCATGAGCAATGAACTATTCAAATATACAAGTGACATTATCTCAAAACCGATCACGCACCTAATCAATTCAGCTTTCATGCACCACATTCCCATCGACGCTGTAGGCCAAGGTGCCCTTATTACGCTACCCAAGCCCAAGAAGCCACATGGGCCCCAGCCAATCTGCAGCTCATTGTGATCCTTAACGGCATACAGAAAATCCTATCTAATGTTACTCTATGTCGCATCCGAGACAAGATTGATGACTTCACCGGATCACATCAAAGTTGCTTCAAATGTGGACGCAGCTGCAGAGACATTGTATGGGCTCAACGCATGCGTGTGTCGGTAGTAATGTCCAAACACTGGGATTTCCACAAAATGGGCATTGACATGCCACGAGCCTTCGACACAATTAAGCGCTCAAAGATCCCAAATGTACTACGCCAGGCTAGTTGCAATAAAATGGGCTACTAGTGAGACTACTGCTTGCAGACACCAATCTGAGGGTACGAGTCAAGTCAGTGAAGTCTGTAGAGTTTGAAACATCAATCAGCTCCTCATAGGGAGATGGTCTATCCTCTGTGCTCTGTGAAATCCGTGCGGGAAAGTTCCACAAGACCAACCCCCCCCCCCCCACCCCCGGTGTCAATACTTGGCATGCCGCTAGGGTTAGAAAATGCCGACGATGTGGACTTTATAGATGAGGAAAAGAAACCCCTTGATGAACTTCATGTAGCGCGGACTGCCCTGTCCGGTACGTACTGGCCCCATTCGGCTGGGTATGAAATGGCCTGGTAGGGGATACTCCACGCTCAACCCCCCCCCCCCCACCCCCCTCCCCAAATGAGCACATAAGGCCCGCACATATATACGCCATTTGGAAGGAGAATAGAATGACAGAGTCCGTGAGATCACCCTAAGCGCATGCGCAGTCATGAGACATAAACAAATGCTGAAGCGTTAGTCTATGGATACTGGCAACTTATGTATATAGTCGCTCATATTATGGCACTTCCGTAATATGGGACCGTTCTCCACAATTTTGGTCTCTATTATTACCAGAATTGAACGGAGAATTCAATAATTTGAACAGAAATAAGATCGGTTCAGAACTGACAAAGAAACGCTAAAGTTAAGATGGACTATTGAGAGCTCTAGTCAAAGCATAGACATCGCCAACGCGCGTACATGATAGGGTGAGAGCCAGCCACTATTTCTCCAGCTAGCTCACCTCATACACAGCACGTGCTCTGATTGGCTGAGCCGGCTGGCACAGCCCCTCTAGCTCTGGCTCTAGCTCATTCCCCTGCCATTGCTGAACAGTGTGGTATGCTCTAAAGCTATGGAATTTCGTACCTGTTGGTGTTGGAGGGAGTGATTCCAACTTGAAACCAGATGAAAATAAGGGTGCTCTACGCATTGATCGAAAATACAAAATATAGCGATGTTTGTCCAGTGACTTTGCCTGAACTGCTCCAAAAAGTTTTAGCAGAAACAACTCTCCTACTCGTGAAATATCGTCATGATAACTGTCAGATTGAGAGAAGACGCTCAAGTAGTCCCAGTTGTCACCATCTTCCAACTATTTTAGAGCCTTCTTTTCCATTGATTATTGAGAGCCGATACAGTGTCACACCCACTGATCGCATCTACAAACATCAAGTGTTGTTTAATGTTATGGAAAGCTGTCTGAATTTCACCTATGCTGTACATTTGCAACGGGTTCCAATCACAGAGCATGTGTAGATCCATGTTCAGGGTGGCTTGTGCGACCATCAGGTGAATTCTGTGCTTGGACTGTATCTATGGCAATCGATGCAAACAACCGATCAGCATCTGCAATGAGTTGCTTGACAGTCAGCCCTATGCCCTCACATTTTTCTGTTATCATTTTGATTAATCGATCCTTGTTTTTGCCACTACCCAAGAATGTCTTTTTGTGATGTAGTGGTTTTCATTTCCTGTTCAAAGATAATATCAGCAGATATGTTCTGTTGTGCCCATCGCTGCTGTTCGGCAACTTTTGTTGAGGTAGCACTGCCATATCCGTCAAACATGACTACTGCCTCCGGACCATAGTGATTAAGTTCCATGGGACACATAGTGGTCACATACCTGGTAATATGTTACATCAGGGGGCCATGGCAAGCATTGCAGGAGGTGACCCCCATCAAGGATAAAGCATGCGCCATCAGGTACTGGAAGGTGGACATTCACTTTTGACTTGAGAATGCTTGCAAGGACACTCCTCGTTCTCTTCCTCATAATCCCTTTATCCAATAACGATGGTGGCTGGCTGGCAAACTCGTGAAGGAGATACGGCTCCATCTCTGAATTGGCCTTACTCACACATGTGACCCTCATGAATAATAATGTTGTATTAACTTCAACCTCAACACCACGCAAAGTTATCTAGTGTTTCTCACCACTGATGCTGGTGACCCGATCTTAGCTCTTCAACTTTACATCAGCATATGTTTTGCCAGTCATAGCCAAAGCAGCCTTGATGTTGAGAGCATATGATCGATCCGCATTTACACATTTTCCAGCAACTACACCGCTTGCTATACAGATCAGTGCGTCGTGGTCTCTATATGAGAATGGAGAGTGCAACTCAAGCCAGTGGAGAAAAATTTCATCGTCTTTAGTATCCCTGGCTGTGTTACTGGCGCGCAGGTCCACATGCTTGTCGGATGTGTGACTATGGTCCCCAGTGAAGTTTTCTAGGGCATTGCAGATCTGGATACAGCAAGGCATGGCATGCACCCATGTGATGAGTGTGCTGTCCGTAATACCTCGAGCCATACCTCCAGAGGTTTTCAGCAATCTCACTAAATCTTGTTCGACCGTTTGATCACAGAAGTTACCACTCCAGAATTTACCTGTTCTTCGAATGGTGAAGAAACCTCTCTTGGTGAAGTCACGGTATTGCTTTGCCAACATGATATCGATCAGTCCTTTCATAGGATCAAGCTAGAGGCGGGCAGATTTTGCGTATGCGATGTGACCAGCAGTATGAAAAAGGGGGATCATTTCACTGACTGTGTGAAGATGTAAATCCCTATCCCCAGTCCACTCTGTGCGGATGAAATTCCTAATGAGGGACACTGTTTCAAATATTCAACCCAAAGCTTACCAGTTCTACTTCGAGTGGCAGCACTTTCCATCAGATCATCAATAACCTGTGTGAGTTGTTGGACACAAACCTCACTTTCAGCACGGGCAGTAAGACATTCGCCATTCAGCAGAGATTTTGGTATAGTCTGGAGACCAGTAAGATTCACACTACTGAGACATCTGGGTGTCTGTAGTAAGATCGGTACAATGGCTAATGATAACAAAAGATGAGCATGTAGTGCACGAGCATACGCATGACCTGTCATCATATGGATTACAGTATTTGGAGCATAAAGAGTTTTCCACAGATCGTGTAATCAACTAGCACCCATAATGTATCCAATTCATCCCATATATGACATGATTAAGTCAGAAAACCCAAGTCTGATAGCAATGTTGTTAAGCTCTTGGTAAGATTTAACTATTTCCGTTGACTTGATATATAGTGGTTGATCAAATGTGACAGGACAAACACCAAGTCCATGCTTTTCAGATAAGTTCTGTGGAAAACATAAATCAGATTATATGGTGGCAGGTTGGGATGGGTCCTGGTTAACGAATAGCAAATTCTGAATCTGACTTTTTTCATGATTGTCTCCCCTCACAGCACATTGCATAAAGCCACGCCACGACGGACATTGTCACACAGGAATAGCCAAAGAAAAACTTGCTAACCAGACACTATTCAAGCATTTGGCAATTTAAGGATAGGTGGGTTTCGTTCGGGTTGTTCAAGTGGCCCAATCTTGATGGACTTAAATCCTGGTATGGTGGGATTTTTTTTAACTGATTTGTATGTGACCAAACTGTCCATTTTGGGTAACTCTGAGTAGACCGTGGGATGGCAGGCAGCAATGGCTCCTCACCTGGCGGCGTCTTACATGCAATACAACCTAGAACACGCTAGGTACCATGACCTGTGAGAGTTCCAACATTGATGTCAGCATTGCCAAATATAAAATTTACAAGATCATCCTCAATACCAGACAATTGTTCAACTGTAAGCAGGGCATCGTACAGACGCTGAAGCTCCCTGTAACTATCTGAAAATGACAAACTACTCAGTATATCAAACAGTTCTCGCGATTCATGCTTCCGAATAATGTAAACAGATACTGCTAACAGTATGGGCGATACAAAAGATCCAGGTCGACAGGAAGATATAATGCTACGTGCGATTACTGTACGGCGGCGTTCACAGACCATGACATTGTCAGATTTTGATTTTATTAATGCCACTAAGTAGGCGATTCAAAGACTCGGGTACCAATTTATTACTGTCCTGCAATTTGGCCATTGAAGGATATTCAGATTTGAAATACGCTATAGACCTTATATCATTTTGTATGAGTGCAGTGGCCATATCTATGATTGAGTCTTTTGTCATGGCACTTGATTCATAATTATCTCTAAGTATGAAGTTGCTAGAATCTAGGAAAGTATATATAGTCGGCCTTCCAATTTCACATATCTGTATAATATCCTCCCCAAACCATTCCTCTAATTTCTGTCCAAGCCTTCTGGGGTCGTACCCTACTTCTCCATCCAAATAGCCATCCATCAGCGATACAATTTCTGGAAGTGAATACTGGCATTCATCATTATCGCGTATATATTGGCACAACCTCTCGAATGACTCATGTTTAGTGGCATCGACAGGTCGACCCCGGCGTTTGCCATCACTATTACCCTCACTTGGAAATGGTTTGCCAGCATAAAAGAGGACCTGACAGTCATGGTTATACTTGGCCTCAGCAGCGATAAGATTAAACTTAGTTGAGACGCAGAGTTTGACAGCATCTCCTCACTCATCACCGCGATCATCATCTTACTCAATTGTTCTTTGAAGAGAGGCTTTCGTCATAGCATCGATCATGTGACAATACCCTTCGGTCATGGAGTATTTTTTACTCTAAATGGTAGTCCATTAACTTCCTGGTGCAATACAGACATTCTTCATTTTATATTGAAATCTGGTGTTCTGAACGCAGTTTGAAAGATGACGCACTACTATCAGATGCCATATCTTCTTCTCGTTGTCTTTTGTAAGAGTTAATGCTGCTAACACCCTGACGACCTTCTCCCAATAGCTGCAAGCAAACTAAAAATTGAGAACCTCTTTATGAATGAATCCAAAACAGAGTTCACCCACATATACCTATCTACAAAGCATGAAAATAAAGAAAATGACGATCCACTCCGTGGCGGTGAACCATTGAGGAAAAGTACAATCTTGGGCTCACCGCTTTGCAGTACTGCTGACATTGCTACACGCTGCACCATGGGGAACATAGCTTTCCAGTCCTCCTGGAAGCTATGGATTTGTAGATCAAAGATGCCCTTGGTAAAAAGACTACGTCTATACAATGCAACATGCATATCCTTGATGATGTATAACTGTGACAACTGGGCAGCTCCAAAGGCATCTCTAGACAAACTTGACACCGATGGCCAGAGAGCATAACTTCCAACGATGCACTATACAAGATGTGTAATACGCCGCCGCTGTCTGTAAAGGTCGCCCAGCAAAGATGGTCCCTGTTTGGCCATGTGCTAAGGATGCCAGAAGACACACCAGCACAGAGAGCCTTGGAATTCACCCTACTCGGAGCCAGGAAATACAGAGCCAGGAGAGGACGTCATTGCATAAATCTGCAAAGCGTGCTACGAGGTGACCTCAAGAAAGCAGGATTAGGTACACTCAAGACAAGACACAGTGGGCAAAAGCGAAGAAGGACTGATTGCAGCTGTAGGATGTTTCTACTACTACAGCCGCAGAATACAGTAATCATACAATGCTGTGTGCTCGAATGTACAATTTCCATGTACAGGGAAAGGCAGTTATGCCCTCTTTCTCTCCAATATATACTGAACACCATCTTTTCTGACGATGCTAGCTCAGATGAGTCCCTTGAGGCCTTTTTCACGAACCTCCATGCGATCGGATGTGCTATGTTTACCACAGGTAGGGATACCACAAAACTGCCATCATATGATGAGTATCATGTCACACGAAAACATGTGGAGTAAAAGAATTGCCTGCATTATTACATTATATTTCATACAGTTGTCCAGTCACCTGTATTAATAGAACATGGGCATTAACATAAACCTTCGAAAAAATAGTAGAAAGTTCTAAGGAGACCTCCGGAATATGAATGTATAGCGTGTCTTCCCCATCCTTTGTTTTCTATAAGGCTTCCAGTTCACATGGAACATAACACTATAAATACACTGTTTTCAATGTGTGCAACATTTTAATAAGTAATATTGTTTACTTGGGCATCCTTTTTTCACCAAACGACAAATGCGGTCAAATTAAGTAACAGAAATAAACCGGAGTTACCAGTTTTCGTGAATCGAGAAGGGCTAGAAACATGATATATCCAGAATGGATATGTTTTATAGCACCATTTTATTCAGAATAGTCTAAAACATCGATGTATACACTAAGATCTTTGTTTCAATGCCTCAGGTGGAGCCGTTATGACAATTTATGTGTTTTCGCGTTTATCACAATTTGCGATAGTGGCCATCTTGGATTTTGAAAATGCCACTGGGTTGAACATGTGGAATTTGCATAATTGACATTAAGATGATTTTTTAGATCTTTCCTGAAAATTTCAGATTTCTACTAATTTTTTCACGGTTCAACCCTAATGCTCCTGTGCTATTATCTACCTACTGTGTAGAGCTCGCGTTCTGCAATCTACACCAACGCAGCTTATTACAGTCAGGTTCCCTCTCAGGACAACCGTGCCCCACACTGCATTAAGTTTTTGGACTCTCCTGGTAGATCAACAGGGGCAGGACTCTAAATTAAAAGAAGGCTCTTTATTCTTACCACCGTCACCAGTGGTGCCTTCACTGCGATGTACGACTTTTGACTACTACCAGCCAAACCAGTATGTAAGAATGGTGGTGTTTGTAATGTCTCGCCAGACTTGCCGTACCAAGACAGAAACGGTGGTAACAACCAATGGACGCATCCAGCGTCACTGAATTTATGTTTTGAACATAGTCCAGACAAGGATATTGCTTTATGCGCCATAAGGGCTAAGCGGCGTGGATCGGCTTGTGCTGAGAAATGATTTGATATAATATGTACTTACTGTCTCTATACAATGGAGGCATCCATCACCCTCACAGCACAAACAGCATAACGGTCATACGGTGAACTTCTCATTATGTGCTATGTATCACAATCTATTGGTCACCAGTAATGGCTTTATTCTTCACTGTTTTTAGTATGAAACATACCGGCCATCATCCTGCAGCAATTCTTCAGGCGGCAGCTACACCGTGCATCAACTCACACCATAAGAAGACGGTGAAGACTACATGTGACATTTAATTTGCACTGATGACTAATAGGCGCACGACATAGGAACATACCATAGTTACGTTATACCGTTATTAATAAATAAAGTACTATACTATGTGGTACCGTAAGGTCGGGTGCGACCTCCGTTTTAAAAACGATATTGTATATAATGTTATGCATTGTAAACAGCGCCAGCAATTAAACGGCACCGTAGGCTAAGTTGGCCTTATACTTCAATGAATGTATAATTGTAATTAGGTATTCTACCTATATTATTAGATTAGCAGTAAAAACTAGAAATATATCTGGACCGCAGTACACCTAGGTTACATTATACATCAACAACAAATGCATCACCATGTTTTCTCCCTACGGCACCAATTTTATATTAAGGTCGCTGCCCATCCTTTCGCCAGAGAACATGGCATGCTATCATCAAACCTAGAACTATGATAGCCCGATAAGAATAGGTTTATAAGCTAGCCAAGGGCGATTACTCCACAAACTGAGAACGGTTATTAAAAACTCTTCTCTACTGTCAACGGTACTACTGATTTTCATAGTTGGCAATTCATATTAAGGCCTCCTAAATTAAAGTGGAGAGTAACTGCCTTTGACTATGCTTCTCTGGCCGTCTGGCCGAAATAGTTGTTTGTATTCTCACCGTCAGAATGGTTAGGACCGTCTGAAGGAACTACAGCAGAAAAAAGGGACGTTACTACGCGTGTAGAAGCCAGAACCCGGATGTGAGATTGGCGCCACGTTGGTGATCTAGGTGGTCTTATCGTTGAGCCGCAATCAACCCATCCTGGAGAGATGTCGCTACTGGCTTGCTGCTTCTATCTGCTGTGTACCTGGTGACGATTCGCCCGATGATACCATGACGCAGACGTTGGTGTGTGGTGGTGGAAACACGAAAACTGGACACGGAGGTCGTGATTGATGTTGCTTTGCTTTTGATGTAGATGCTGTCGCTCTGCTTTGCTCTCCTTTCGCCCAGCGAAGGATCAACATTTTATCATAAGTATGAAAGGATTTTTAGTGGCTTGACGACGTGACTAGTAGGCCCATTTAACTCCCAAATAGCGCCACCTGCATTCAACCTATTATTTCAAATAACAACAGGTTATAATTCTAAGTTAAATTTGGATATTTAGTTTACAAACACTGGATTTTAAGTTTAATTTTCCACGTTTATTTAATCACAGGTCATTATTTTAATTTGTTTATTCTTAGTTGATAGTATTATTCAGCTTCGTCATAATATTTTTTATTTAACATTTTCCTAATTCCCGTTTTGAGATTTTATTTTACAGACTGCCCTCTACCCCCATCCCACCTCCATGAGAAATAAAGTAATTCCCCCTCCCATCCCCTCCTCTACCCGGCATACCACATCAACACCTGCCAACAACAGTTCATTAGGCAACATCAGACAACACACTCCCAGCAACAACTTAATTTGTTGACTTTTTTCAGTTTTGACGTTTGTTTATAGCAACCCTTCGGGGGAGCAACGCAACCCTTCCGGGAAGCACCTCTCAGAGTGAGCCATGGCCCAAATACATCTAGGTGTGAGAGGCCAATAAACCAACTAACCTACCTACCTACCTACCTACCTACCTACCTACCTACCTACCTTGCAGGCCACACGGAGAGTCGATGCTAATCATAAATCTGGTCCACGGACCAAATCAACTCCTGTGGACCCTAGTAAGATACCTGTACCAGATACACCGCCTCCTCTGTCTTCAGATGAATTAACTCCCCTTCCACAGAGAGCAAAGGATGACAGAAGATCAACACCTTTGACTCAAAATGGTCTCAGTACCCCAGTGCCAGTGGCCAAACTACCTCAACCAAATTTCACCCCTACACCGTGTAGAAACAGCACCAATCATCAAAATAAACCCAAGAAAACTACACACTTAGAAGCTAATTCTTTCTGGAAATTTCGGTATGAGGTAGACCACAAAAATGAATGGCGACTCCCTGTCTTGACGAAAAAAATCTTGATCCTTGGCTCCTCCAATCTAAGCCGTATAAATGTGAAACCCCATTCAGACACCCAGATAGCTTGCTATCCAGGGGCAAAATTGTGCCATGCTAGGACTATTGTCAAAAAATACATGGACTCCTATCAGCCAGAGAAAATCATCATAAACATTGGCATAAATGATAAGGATGAACATATGTCTGTAACTGCCCAACGAGATTCAAAGGTTTATTTCACTAAACTGAACTACTCTCAACATCTAACTGCAAAGCAGAAAAGGACCTTAGCATTTATCAATTCATCTGTAGAATCCCTGCGTATAAAGGTCTCTGTCATCCCTAGTCTACCAATTTCTGAGTTTGAAGTAGTCCAGGATAATATCCATTGGAGTGAAAAAACTGCTAATGCATTGTATTATAGCTGGTTAACTTTTCTTAATTTAAACTAACTGAGGGTCAGGGTACTAACCACCCCGGTATCCGGCTGGGTAGTGATATTGTTAATCTCACTGGCGCCACATTAACTGAAGCAGAAAAATCAATACTCAATCATGGCCTAACATTTGTACCAACTCCTAGGCCCAAATTAGGCATAGATGCACTTTTAGATAATGGCTCAATGGAAGTTCTTGAATTTTCCCACCGTGTCAAATTAGCCGACTTTTTTCGAAACTCGAAAAGTAATATTCTGCCATTCGTTGAAAGAACTGGGTGGGCACCAGACTCAAAATTAGTCGACCCAGCGATCTCCGACAGTATACAAATTGTAAAAGAATGTATTGAAAATGTTGAATTTCCGAAAAATCATAAAAATTTGGCATATGAGGAACGTCAAGCCTTAACACGATTGCGTAAAAACAATGACATTGTCATTAAACCTGCGGATAAGGGATCTGCTGCTGTAATAATGCTTAAAGACAACTACATTCGTGAAGCGCATCGTCAACTCAGTAATCCAAAACATTACCAAAAATTAGACCAACCAATCTGGCAAAATAACTGCGACAATTTTAATGAAATTCTCCAAAATATGGTTGATAACAAGAGTTTAACGCAGAAACAGTTTAAATACCTCGTTGCGAAACGCGACTCGAAACCACGTACATTTTATCTGTTACCCAAAATTCATAAGCCTATTGATTCTTGGTCAGATCCTATGATACCACCAGGACGACCTATAATATCGGATTGTGGCTCTGAATCCTATAGGATCAGTGAAATCATTGATTATCACCTACAACCAATTGCGAATAGACATTTTAGCTTCTTGAAAAATACTGACGACTTTCTGTCACAGGTCTCTGAGATCCAGATACCTCCAAATTCATTTTTGATTACGCTCGACATCGATGCAATGTACACAAACATTGACATCGAAAAGGGTTTGAATTCTGTCCGTAAAGCGTTTGAAAAATACCCTGATAACAATAGGCCCACTGGCGAAATATTAGCTCTCTTAGAGCTAAGCTTAAAGGGCAATGATTTTCAATTCGCGGGTGAAACATACCAACAGATTTGCAGCTGTGCAATGGGTAAACGTGTCAGTCCGAGTTTTGCCAACATCTATGTAGCAGAGTGGGAGGAGGATGCGCTTAGCAAATGTCCGAAACAGCCTCTCTTTTATCGCAGGTACCTCGATGATATTTTCATTATTTGGCATCATACAAAGGAAGAATTTAATGAATTTTTCACCATTTTGAACAATCATGACCCGAATATCAAGCTAAAAGCCAACATTGACCAAATGTCCATAGACTTTTTAGATTTAACGCTTTACAAAGGTGTAATGTATGACACAACGGGACACCTTGATTATAAAGTATATTTTAAGCCCACAGATTCTCATCAACTACTTCACAAGAAATCCTTCCATCCACCTCATACCTTTAAAGGAATTGTAAAATCACAAATCATCCGTTTTCATAGAAATTCGAGTGATAGAAAAAACTTTGAATCTGCATGCTCTCTCTTATTCAAGGCCCTCAAGCCGAGAGGCTATTCATCTAGATTTGTGCGCAAAATTAAGTCTGATACTTTACAGGATTTGGAAACTATCCCTGATAATGCTGCGGATCACAGGCCTACCAAGATTCGTCACAATCGTCCAATCACAGGCGCAGGAGAATCTCGGAAATGTGGAAAGAAAAGGTGTAAATTAGACCAACTTCTTCCAAATCAAAAAACGTTTTATGAGCTTTCAAAACAAAAACAAATTTCAAATTCAGTCTAATTTAGATTGCGATTCCGAAAACGTCATTTATGTAATATCTTGTAAATTGTGCCAAAAGCAATATGTCGGTGAAACCAAATGCCCATTAAGATGGCGAGCTACTAGACACCTTTGCGATATTAGACATGAAAAAGACACGCATGTCGCTGAACACTTTAACCCTCCTGGCCATTCAGTCACTCGGGACTTCGAAATTATACCCATTGAACAACCACCTCTCTCAAATACCACTGACGAAACTGATAAACAAAGGAAACTTAGAGAATCATTTTGGATTAAGCAATTAGAAACAGAATGGCCGAGGGGCATAAATGTGGACCCCGGTCTTGCTGATCAGCGTGAAATAATTCCATTCACTCTGACATATAATCGAAAAAATGTAGAAATTGCCGAAATTTTGAAAGATGAATATCATAAATTACAGAATAATCTAAGACAGCCTCTCAATTTGCGCCCAGTAATAGCATTTAGGAAAAATCCGAATCTACGTGACATATTGGTAAAATCGAAATTAACTGGACAAACATCATCATCTTAAAGTTGTCCAATATTTATAAGGCCATCTCGCCTCTAGAAAACAAAAATAACAAATCTCAGGCAATAAAATAAATAAAAAATATTTTCAATTTTTTGAAAATTCTGAGCCAGCGCCTTAACCATATTACTACCTACCTACCTACCTTGCAGGCCACACGGAGAGTCGATGCTAATCATAAATCTGGTCCAAGGACCAAATCAACTCCTGTGGACCCGAGTAAGATACCTGTACCAGATACACCGCCTCCTCTGTCTTCAGATGAATTAACTCCCCTTCCACAGAGAGCAAAGGATGACAGAAGATCAACACCTTTGACTCAAAATGGTCTCAGTACCCCAGTGCCAGTGGCCAAACTACCTCAACCAAATTTCACCCCTACACCGTGTAGAAACAGCACCAATCATCAAAATAAACCCAGAAAACTACACACTTAGAAGCTAATTCTTTCTGGAAATTTCGGTATGAGGTAGACCACAAAAATGAATGGCGACTCCCTGTCTTGACGAAAAAAATCTTGATCCTTGGCTCCTCCAATCTAAGCCGTATAAATGTGAAACCCCATTCAGACACCCAGATAGCTTGCTATCCAGGGGCAAAATTGTGCCATGCTAGGACTATTGTCAAAAAATACATGGACTCCTATCAGCCAGAGAAAATCATCATAAACATTGGCATAAATGATAAGGATGAACATATGTCTGTAACTGCCCAACGAGATTCAAAGGTTTATTTCACTAAACTGAACTACTCTCAACATCTAACTGCAAAGCAGAAAAGGACCTTAGCATTTATCAATTCATCTGTAGAATCCCTGCGTATAAAGGTCTCAGTCATCCCTAGTCTACCAATTTCTGAGTTTGAAGTAGTCCAGGATAATATCCATTGGAGTGAAAAAACTGCTAATGCATTGTATTATAGCTGGTTAACCTTTCTTAATTTAAACTAACCGAGGGTCAGGGTACTAACCACCCCGGTATCGGGATAGGTAGTGATATTGTTAATCTCACTGGCGCTACATTAACTGAAGCAGAAAAATCAATACTCAATCGTGGCCTAACATTTGTACCAACTCCTAGGCCCAAATTAGGCATAGATGCACTTTTAGATAATGGCTCAATGGAAGTTCTTGAATTTTCCCACCGTGTCAAATTAGCCGACTTTTTTCGAAACTCGAAAAGTAATATTCTGCCATTCGTTGAAAGAACTGGCTGGGCAGCAGACTCAAAATTAGTCGACCCAGCGATCTCCGACAGTATACAAATTGTAAAAGAACGTATTGAAAATGTTGAATTTCCGAAAAATCATAAAAATTTGTCATATGAGGAACGTCAAGCCTTAACAGGATTGCGTAAAAACAATGACATTGTCATTAAACCTGCGGATAAGGGATCTGCTGCTGTAATAATGCTTAAAGACAACTACATTCATGAAGCGCATCGTCAACTCAGTAATCCAAAACATTACCAAAAATTAGACAAACCACTCTGGCAAAATAACTGCGACAATTTTAATGAAATTCTCCAAAATATGGTTGATAACAAGAGTTTAACGCAGAAACAGTTTAAATACCTCGTTGCGAAACGAGACTCAAAACCACGTACATTTTATCTGTTACCCAAAATTCATAAGCCTATTGATTCTTGGTCAGATCATATGATACCACCAGGACGACCTATAATTTCGGAGTGTGGTTCTGAATCATATAGGATCAGTGAAATCATTGATTATCACCTACAACCAATTGCGAATAGACATTTTAGCTTCTTGAAAAATACTGACGACTTTCTGTCGCAGGTCTCTGAGATCTCGATACCTCCAAATTCATTTTTAATTACGCTCGACATCGATGCAATGTACACAAACATTGACATCGAAAAGGGTTTGAATTCTGTCCGTAAAGCGTTTGAAAAATACCCTGATAACACTAGGCCCACTGGCGAAATATTAGCTCTCTTAGAGCTAAGCTTAAAGGGCAATGATTTTGAATTCGCGGGTGAAACATACCAACAGATTTGCGGCTGCGCAATGGGTAAGCGTTTCAGTCCGAGTTTTGCCAACATCTATGTAGCAGAGTGGGAGGAGGATGCGCTTAGCAAATGTCCGAAACAGCCTCTCTTTTATCGCAGGTACCTCGATGATATTTTCATTATTTGGCATCATACAAAGGAAGAATTTAATGAATTTTTCACCATTTTGAACAATCATGACCCGAATATCAAGCTAAAAGCCAACATTGACCAAATGTCCATAGACTTTTTAGATTTAACGCTTTACAAAGGTGTAATGTATGACACAACGGGACACCTTGATTATAAAGTATATTTTAAGCCCACAGATTCTCATCAACTACTTCACAAGAAATCCTTCCATCCACCTCATACCTTTAAAGGAATTGTAAAATCACAAATCATCCGTTTTCATAGAAATTCGAGTGATAGAAAAAACTTTGAATCTGCATGCTCTCTCTTATTCAAGGCCCTCAAGCCGAGAGGCTATTCATCTAGATTTGTGCGCAAAATTAAGTCTGATACTTTACAGGATTTGGAAACTATCCCTGATAATGCTGCGGATCACAGGCCTACCAAGATTCGTCACAATCGTCCAATCACAGGCGCAGGAGAATCTCGGAAATGTGGAAAGAAAAGGTGTAAATTAGACCAACTTCTTCCAAATCAAAAAACGTTTTATGAGCTTTCAAAACAAAAACAAATTTCAAATTCAGTCTAATTTAGATTGCGATTCCGAAAACGTCATTTATGTAATATCTTGTAAATTGTGCCAAAAGCAATATGTCGGTGAAACCAAATGCCCATTAAGATGGCGAGCTACTAGACACCTTTGCGATATTAGACATGAAAAAGACACGCATGTCGCTGAACACTTTAACCTTCCTGGCCATTCAGTCACTCGGGACTTCGAAATTATACCCATTGAACAACCACCTCTCTCAAATACCACTGACGAAACTGATAAACAAAGGAAACTTAGAGAATCATTTTGGATTAAGCAATTAGAAACAGAATGGCCGAGGGGCATAAATGTGGACCCCGGTCTTGCTGATCAGCGTGAAATAATTCCATTCACTCTGACATATAATCGAAAAAATGTAGAAATTGCCGAAATTTTGAAAGATGAATATCATAAATTACAGAATAATCTAAGACAGCCTCTCAATTTGCGCCCAGTAATAGCATTTAGGAAAAATCCGAATCTACGTGACATATTGGTAAAATCGAAATTAACTGGACAAACATCATCATCTTAAAGTTGTCCAATATTTATAAGGCCATCTCGCCTCTAGAAAACAAAAATAACAAATCTCAGGCAATAAAATAAATAAAAAATATTTTCAATTTTTTGAAAATTCTGAGCCAGCGCCTTAACCATATTACTACCTACCAGCCAGTGCCAGTTCTATTATTTTATTGACTTACTAACCAACTAATTATGTGCACCTATCTATACCGTCGGGCAAATCTGTCATTCCACTCATCAATCAATATGGTCTGTCTTCTCAAATTGTGGTTTTGTAATTGGGAGTTGGATGGGATGGATGGATGGATGGATGGATGGAAGGACAGGTGGTCTGGATGGATGGATGGAGAGATGGATGGAGGATCTGGATGGATGGATGGTCTGACTGCTGGATGGATGGATGGTATGGATGGTTCTGGATGGATGGGTGGGTGGCTGGGTGGGTGGGTGGCTGGATGGATGGATGAATGGATGGAGTGATGGATGGAAGGACAGGTGGTCTGGATGGATGGATGTGGGAATAGAGGATCTGGATGGATGGATGGTCTGACTGATGGACGGATGGTTAGGGATGGAAAGATGAATGGATGGATGGATGGGTGGGTGGGTGGGTTGGTGGATGGAAGGAAGGATGGATGGATGGAAGGAAGGATGGAAGGGCAGGTGGTCTGAATGGATGGATGGAGGGATGGATGTAGGATCTGGATGTATGGATGGTTCTGGATGGATGGGTGGGTGGTATGGATGGATGAATGGATGGATGGAAGGACAGATGGTCTTGATGGATGGATAGAGGGATGGAGGGATGGATGGATGGAGGGTCTGGATGAATGGAATGTCTGACTGATGGATGGTTCTGGATGGATGGGTGGATGGGTGAATGGATTGATGGATCAGACTCCTCCTTCCTTCACTCCACTCCTCCTTCTTTCAGCCCTTCATTCCCTCTCCTCTTTCCCGTCCTTCCCTCCAATTTTCCCCAGTTTGGGGAAAGATTTTGAAATTAGGTTTACTGAAAGTTTTATTGCTGTGAGAAACAACAAAATACATTCAGCAGCACAATACTCAAAATTAGTTTTTAAAGAATTTTCAGTATTAAAATTAAAAAAGAAATTCTTAATAAAATTGACAAAATCATTCCCAGTTTAAAGCTTAGTTCTAGCTGAATAAATCAAACATTGAAAACAATACCAATCTGGCGCCTTTGAAGAATAGAAAACAATTCACTGAATTAATGGCCTAGGTTTGATCCTTTGATCAATGACTTCTCAATCAAGCGAGTGACACCAAAACCTCACTCGGAAACCCTAGAGCTCAATCACTAGCAAAGGGCATAACACAATCGAATCTAGCACCTATTGTGGCCTGAATCTTTATTGAAAATAAGTTAGCCAACTTCAAAGCAATTGGGTAATTTTCGAAGACAACCCCCTAAAGCCAGCCACCCTAATAAATAGACAGAAATTATGATGGAAGGACAGATTTGTTCTCAAGGCTCTGGAAGAAAGGATGGATGGATGGATGGATGGATGGATGGATGGATGGATGGATGGATGGATGGATGGATGGATGGATGGATGGATGGATGGATGGATGGATGGATGGATGGATGGATGGATGGATGGATGGATGGATGGATGGATGGATGGATGGATGGATGGGTGGATGGATGGATGGATGGAAGGGCAGGTGGTCTGGATGGATGGAGGGATGGATGGCTGTAGGATCTGGTTGTATGGATGGATCTTGATGGATGGGTGGGTGGTATGGGTGGGTGAATGGGTGGTATGGATGGATGAATGGATGGACGGCACGACAGATGGTCTTGATGGATGGATAGAGGGATGGAGGGATGGATGGATGGAGGGTCTGGATGAATGGAATGTCTGACTGATGGATGGATGGATGGTTCTGGATGGATGGGTGGATGGGTGAATGGATTGATGGATCAGACTCCTCCTTCCTTCACTCCACCCCTCCTTCTTCCAGCCCTTCATTCCCTCTCCTCTTTCCCGTCCTTCCCTCCAATTTTCCCCAGTTTGGAGAAAGATTTTGAAATTAGGTTTACTGAAAGTTTTATTGCTGTGAGAAACAACACAATACATTCAGCAGCACAATACTCAAAATTAGTTTTTAAAGAATTTTCAGTATTAAAATTAAAAAAGAAATTCTTAAGAAAATTGATAAAATCATTCCCAGTTTAAAGCTTAGTTCTAGCTGAATAAATCAAACATTGGAAACAATACCAATCTGGCGCCTTTGAAGAATAGAAAACAATTCACTGAATTAATGGCCTACGTTTGATCCTTTGATCAATGACTTCTCAATCAAGCGAGTGACACCCAAACCTCACTCGGAAACCCTAGAGCTCAATCACTAGCAAAGGGCATAACACAATCGAATCTAGCACCTATGGTGGCCTGAATCTTTATTGAAAATAAGTTAGCCAACTTCAAAGCAATTGGGTAATTTTCGAAGACAACCCCCTAAAGCCAGCCACCCTAATAAATAGACAAAAATTATGATGGAAGGACAGATTTGTTCTCAAGGCTCTGAAGAAGGTTATTCTTAACCGAACCCGGTCAGCCAAGCACGACGGTATCATAAAATTGTGAGTTATATATTAATTGCTATTATTGTATTGATTGTATGTTTAAATATTAAAATGCTACTAATCCTTCATCTTCCATTTCAGGTATAGTTAAATTATGTAGGCTTGTAAACTTAGTAGGCTTGTGGCTCTATGTAGGCTTGTAGATTTAATTATTCATCACTCAAGTGTCAGGTTTTAATTTTTAGATCAGTCCTTTAATTTAAACTAGACAATTGTTGGTTAGAGCTTGATTATCTCCCTTGCTTAGATTTGTTGACTGGCCCACTTGTTGCTAAATTTGTTGGTTTTTAATCATTTATTAGAGCATAATATCACCATGGCTAGAACGAGCAAGGGCAAGAGACGGAATGTCAACCATGAGGACTGCAGTCCGTCTCCTCCCCAGGCTCGACTATGCAAGTGCTTTTATATGATAATACAATGTTTTCACCACATAGGTGTCCTAACCAGCAATTTGGGCTCCAACACCCTGCCAACCGGTCTGAGCAGGAAGGTGAGCGAACTCTGCCGTTTCATTAAGCCAGCTATGCCAAATATAGAGGTAGTAAGTGACATCAAGAAAGTTAACTTTGTTTGGCCAAATTTCATCATTCAAGCTATGATAGACCATTAAAATTTCAGCTTAGGCACCATCATGTCCGAAATTATCATAGCTCAGACCGCGCCAAACCTTAATTTAGGTAAGGCAAAATCAACTGCCATTAGATGGGCAAAAGCCAACTATGGCAAAAAACTTCACGTCAAATCAATCAAAGCATTCTATCAATTCATTAGGCCTTTTGTCCCACACTTTCAACAGAAAGTGCAAAATTGCCGAGTTACCACCCCTACTGCAAGGTCATCCGAGACCGTACCAGTCATTCCACCACCTTCAGAACTCAGGAAACGGCTCAGGTCACCGACCGATAGACCCCCACCAGTGAAGAGAACGGATACTCGGTCATCACCGATATTCCTATTAGACTCTCCTGTGGACCCTCTTCAGATTCCTCTACCTGACTCCCTACCACCCTTCTCTCCAGAGGAGTTCCCTCCCCTTTCACGGAGAGTCGATGCTAATCAGAAATCTGGTCCAAGGACCAAATCAACTCCTGTGGACCCTAGTAAGATACCTCTACCAGATACACCGCCTCTTCTGTCTTCGGAGGAATTACCTTCCCTTCCACAGAGAGCAAAGGATGACAGAAAATCTGGTCTAAGGACCAGATCAACACCTTTGACTCAAAAGGGTCTCAGTACCACAGTGCCAGTGGCCAAACTACCTCAACCAAATTTCACCCCTACACCGTGTAGAAACAGCACCAATCATCAAAATAAACCCAAGAAAACTACACACTTAGAAGCTAATTCTTTCTGGAAATTTCGGTATGAGGTAGACCACAAAAATGAATGGCGACTCCCTGTCTTGACGAAAAAAATCTTGATCCTTGGCTCCTCCAATCTAAGCCGTATAAATGTGAAACCCCATTCAGACACCCAGATAGCTTGCTATCCAGGGGCAAAATTGTGCCATGCTAGGACTATTGTCAAAAAATACATGGACTCCTATCAGCCAGAGAAAATCATCATAAACATTGGCATAAATGATAAGGATGAACCTATTGTCTGTAACTGCCCAACGAGTCCAACTCCTATTCGGTACCATTCGTTCAAAATTTCCAGATGCAAAGGTTTATTTCCCTAGACTGAACTACTCTCAACATCTAACTGCAAAGCAGAAAAGGACCTTAGCATTCATCAATTCATCTGTAGAATCCCTGCGTATAAAGGTCTTTGTCATCCCTAGTCTACCAATTTCTGAGTTTGAAGTAGTCCAGGATAATATCCATTGGAGTGAAAAAACTGCTAATGCATTGTATTATAGCTGGTTAACTTTTCTTAATTTAAACTAACTGAGGGCCAGGGTACTAACCACCCCGGTATCGGGCTGGGTAGTGATATTGTTAATCTCACTGGCGCTACATTAACTGAAGCAGAAAAATCAATACTCAATCGTGGCCTAACATTTGTACCAACTCCTAGGCCCAAATTAGGCATAGATGGACTTTTAGATAATGGCTCAATGGAAGTTCTTGAATTTTCCCAACGTGTCAAATTATCCGACTTTTTTCGAAACTCGAAAAGTAATATTCTGCCATTCGTTGAAAGAACTGGGTGAGCACAAGACTCAAAATTAGTCGACCCAGCGATCTCCGACAGTATAAAAATTGTAAAAGAACGTATTGAAAATGTTGGATTTCCGAAAAATCATAAAAATTTGTCATATGAGGAGCGTCAAGCCTTAACAGGATTGCGTAAAAACAATGACATTGTCATTAAACCTGCTGATAAGGGATCTGCTACTGTAATAATGCTTAAAGACAACTACATTCGTGAAGCGCATCGTCAACTCAGTAATCCAAAACATGACCAAAAATTAGACGAACCACTCTGGCAAAATAACTGCGACAATTTTAATGAAATTCTCAAAATTATGGTTGATAGCAAGAGTTTAACGCAGAAACAGTCTAAATACCTCGTTGCGAAACGGGACTCAAAACCACCTACATTTTATCTGTTACCCAAAATTCATAAGGCTATTGATTCTTGGTCAGATCCTATGATACCACCAGGACGACCTATAATATCGGATTGTGGTTCTGAATCCTATAGGATCAGTGAAATCATTGATTATCACCTACACCAATTACGAATAGGCATTTTAGCTTCTTGAAAAATGCTGAAGACTTTCTCTCACAGGTCTCTGAGATCTCGATAACTCCAAATTGATTTTTGATTACGCTCGATATCGATGCAATGTACACAAACATTGACATCGAAAAGGGTTTGAATTCTGTCCGTAAAGCGTTTGAAAATTACCCTGATAACAATAGGCCCACTGGCGAAATATTAGCTCTCTTAGAGCTAAGCTTAAAGGGCAATGATTTTGAATTCGCTGGTGAAACATACCAACAGATTTGCGGCTGCGCAATGGGTAAACGTTTCAGTCCGAGTTTTGCCAACATCTATGTAGCAGAGTGGGAGGAGGATGCGCTTAGCAAATGTCCGAAACAGCCTCTTTTTTATCGCAGGTACCTCGATGATATTTTCATTATTTGGCATCATACAAAAGAAGAATTTAATGAATTTTTCACCATTTTGAACAATCACGACCCGAATATCAAGCTAATAGCCAACATTGACCAAATGTCTGTAGACTTCTTAGATGTAACGCTATACAAAGGTGTAATGTATGACACAACGGGACACCTTGATTATAAAGTATATTTTAAGCCCACAGATTCTCATCAACTACTTCACAAGAAATCTTTCCATCCACCTCATACCTTTAAAGGAATTGTAAAATCACAAATCATCCGTTTTCATAGAAATTTGAGTGATAGAAAAAACTTTGAATCTGCATGCTCTCTCTTGTTCAAGGCCCTCAAGCCGAGGGGCTATTCGTCTAGATTTTTGCGCAAAATTAAGTCTGAAACTTTACAGGATTTGGAAACTATCCCTGATAATGCTGCGGATCACAGGCCTACCAAGATTCGTCACAATCGTCCAATCACAGGCGCAGGAGAATCTCGGAAATGTCGAAACAAAAGGTGTAAATTAGACCTACTTCTTCCAAATCAAAAAACTTTTATGAGCTTTCAGAACAAAAACAAATTTCAAATTCAGTCCAATTTAGATTGCAATTCCGAAAACGTGATTTATGTAATATCTTGTAAATTGTGCCAAAAGCAATATATCGGTGAAACCAAATGCCCTTTAAGATGGCGAGCTACTAGACACCTTTGCGATATTAGACATGAAAAAGACACGCATGTCGCTGAACACTTTAACCTTCCTGGCCATTCAGTCGCTCGGGACTTCGAAATTATACCCATTAAACAACCACCTCTCTCTAATTCCACTGACGAAAGTGATAAACAAAGGAAACTTGGAGAATCATTTTGGATTAAGCAATTAGAAACAGAATGGCCGAGGGGCATAAATGTGGACCCCGGTCTTGCTGATCAGCGTGAAATAATTCCATTCACTCTGACATATAATCGAAAAAATGTAGAAATTTCCGAAATTTTGAAAGATGAATATCATAAATTACAGAATAATTTAAGACAGCCTCTCAATTTGCGCCCAGTAATAGCATTTAGGAAAAATCCGAATCTACGTGACATATTGGTAAAATCCAAATTAACTGGACAAACATCATCATCTTAAAGTTGTCCAATATTTGTAAGGCCATCTCGCCTCTATAAAACAAAAATAACAAATCTCAGGCAATAAAATAAATAAAAAATATTTTCAATTTTTTGAAAATTCTGAGCCATCGCCTTAACCATATTACTACCTACCTTGCAGGCCATAATCATTCTGTCGTTCACATACATACCCCGTATATCTTCGGATACGTATTAAGCAAGACTTTTTATGCTAAAGTAGGAAACACTGCGAAAATATAAATAATGCAATTTTATTGCCGTCTCAGCAGTGTTCTTTGGGCAACTTTCTCCAAACCTAAAGCAGCCAAACGGTAACGCCAGGGTACGGATCTTATACGGTCCGTACTCGAAACATTAGGTGACGGATAGAAACATGGATCGCCATCTAACTCATAGCGGTGACTGGGTGAAGCCTTTAGAGCTCACCACGCCCTATGGGAAAGCCACCATAGATGGAAATACGTTTCTCTTTCCCCACCATAAGTAAACTAAGAACCGCTTTCTAAAACATGCTTCCGTCAATGTGATGTGTCCATGTGTTGTTATTTGAGGTTGTGATGCGGTATGTGGAGGGATCGCTCTGCGGCTCTGAAGCTACCACCAGATAACATGTTGCACGCTGTCGGAGAGATGCTCCGTGGGGTATCGGCAACGGTACCGAGCATCCTCACCAGGAGACATATTCGACTATTATGTGTTAAAGACAATTGGTGCTACGGCATTTACGGCATTTACGGCCTAAAAATATGTGTTTGGACTCAAAACTTAAATGTAGGCTTAGGCTCACACAAGGTACGCAAAACTAAGAACGGTACCCACGAATATAGATCTTTACCTCACATAAGATGACGGTGCTGAATTCCATAAGAACAAGCCACCCCATCTTCACATATGCACCGTACACAGTAATATTAAACTAACTACATTAGGATAAATGCACACGCTAATTTTTCTCTTTCTTTGTAGGATAGGAGGGCGGCCATTTTTACCGCTCTCCTCCTCCGCTTCGGCGTTGAAGGCATTTTTCTTTTTGACAGAGGCCCGCGGGATGCATTTTCCTCTCGCAAAATGTTATATTCCCAACCTTGTAGATGTTGAGGATAACATAATTTTCCTCCTCATTTTGTAAAATAAAGTGGTATAAAAAAGCGGTAGTCATAAAGTGCTATTGGTTCCCCATTTTTTCAGGCATCGTTATGGTCGGTCGTCTCTCTCTCTCGCTCCCTCCCTCCCCCCCCCCCCTCCCCCTCCCTCCCTCTCTCTCTCTCTCTCTCTCTCTCTCTCACTCTTGGCCGCTCGGTGCTGTACCATCGTATATTTCCTCGCAGGCAAACGGTGAGAATGACGGAGGCCCGCGTGAGAGACTTTCTTCTCACAAACCAATAATTATTGGCCGGCCGGAGGCAGATATAGTTTATATTAAACCAACTGACGGTGCTCTGCCCAGACTGTCCCTCCACGGGGGTACCTTTCTCGATACCATCTATATATGACTAGATCGGTTAGGTACCGCTGGATCAGTCTTCTCGGATGGGACTTTAAACTGAGGTCCCGTCATACAGTGCCCATCACTGTGTGAACGTGAGCTAGGGTTAGGTAGGCAAGAAATTTCGGCATAGTCAAAGTAAACCGGATGCTGAATGGATCCCTCCTCGGATGGAACCACGCAACATACGGATTACAAAACCAAAACCAAATTGCTAGAATTAGAATCTTTTAGAGGGGACTATGGAGGGATGTAACCCGGATGACTGATCGAGTTTGTCCTCGGACGGACACAGTCACCATACGGGCTACCTAACCAATCAAAATCAAACAAGTGCGCGCTGGTGCCTGCTCGGATGATGGCCAGAAGACCAAATGGGTCCCAGGACCCGAAAGACCCCACACCCCAACCTCCCCACTCCCCCCAAAGGGGCCGGGAGGTCTCTGACCTAAAGCCCCCCCCCCCCTTGGGTGCATCAGGTCATAAGACCGTACGCACCTCCCCCGACCCAACACCTACCCCATCCCTTACCCACCCCTGTTAGGTCCAGGTTAGGCCATCCCCATTACATACGCCCAAGCATGAGGAGCAACAAAAAAGCCATGGAAAAGAACAGCAACATGAGACAAAATCGAGAGACAACGATCAACACACACACACACACACACACACACACACACACACACACACACACACACACACACACACACACACACACACACACACACACACACACACACACACACACACACACACACACACACACACACACACACACACACACACACACACACACACACACACACACACACACACACACACACACACACACACACACACACACACACACACACACACACACACACACACACACACACACACACACACACACACACACACACACACACACACACACACACACACACACACACACACACACACACACACACACACACACACACACACACACACACACACACACACACACACACACACACACACACACACACACACACACACACACACACACACACACACACACACACACACACACACACACACACACACACACACACACACACACACACACACACACACACACACACACACACACACACACACACACACACACACACACACACACACACACACACACACACACACACACACACACACACACACACACACACACACACACACACACACACACACACACACACACACACACACACACACACACACACACACACACACACACACACACACACACACACACACACACACACACACACACACACACACACACACACACACACACACACACACACACACACACACACACACACACACACACACACACACACACACACACACACACACACACACACACACACACACACACACACACACACACACACACACACACACACACACACACACACACACACACACACACACACACACACACACACACACACACACACACACACACACACACACACACACACACACACACACACACACACACACACACACACACACACACACACACACACACACACACACACACACACACACACACACACACACACACACACACACACACACACACACACACACACACACACACACACACACACACACACACACACACACACACACACACACACACACACACACACACACACACACACACACACACACACACACACACACACACACACACACACACACACACAGAGACACAAGCTAATGCACAAACCGACGTCACAAGAATTCACAAGAATTCAACAGAAACCATAAAGGCCAGGCGTGAGTCTAGACCCTAGCATTGGGAACTAGCATATAAACGCCTCAAATATTACAACACACACAGGTACCGCTGGCGAGACATAAAACTAGCACACCAGTTTTTCTGTTTTTACATACACCGTTTCAATTAGCAAGTAAACAACAAAAGACCGTTTGCTGCTTTTTAAAGTAAGCGAAGTAAAATGTGTGTGCTAGCGCCGTTCCTTCCTCCATGGAGATGACGGCTAGACAAACCGAGGACACGAACAGCCGAGATGATACGGTGGTGTTCAATTTTCGTAGCAATAGCTGCACGAGCCCATTGGAACGTGAACGTTCCACCGGCCCTGGAGGTCGGTTTTTGTGGACACCTGAGATGCGCGGCAACGGCTCCCCAACCCCAAGGCTGACTGACCAGCAGCAGCAGCAGCATCAGCAGCATCAGTAGCAGTAGCTGTGGCGGCAGCACCGCCCGGCAGCAGTAGCGGCGGAGCCACACGCGCCCCCGGCAGATACATTCTCCCAATAGCTGCAAGCAAACTAAAAATTGAGAATCTCTTTATGAATAAATCCAAAACAGATTTCACCCACATATACCTATCTACAAAGCATGAAACTAAAGAAAATGACGATCCAATTCGTGGCAGCGAACCATGGAGGAAAAGTTAAATCCTGGGCTCACTGCTTTGCACTACTGTTGACATTGCTGCACGCTGCATCATGGGGAACATAGCTTTCCAGTCCTTCTGGAAGCTATGGATTCGTAGATCAAAGATGCCCTTGATAAAAAGGCTACGTTTATACAATGCAACCTGTGTATCCTTGATGATGCATAACTGTAACAGCTGGGCAGCTCCAAAGGCAGCTCTAGACAAACTTGACGCCTGCCACCGCAAACACCTACCAAGTGTCACTGGGCACCAATGGCCAGACAGCATACTTTCCAACGATGCACTATACAAGATGTGTTATACGCCGTCGCTGTCTGTAAAAGTCGCCCAGCAAAAATGGCCCATGTTTGGCGATGACGCTAAGGACTAAGTGGCCCATTAAGGGCTAAGGGCTTAATGGGCTAAGGATGCTAGAAGACACACCGGCACAGAGAGACTTGGAATTCGCCCTACTCGGAGCCAGCAAATACAGAGCCAGAATAGGACGTCATTGCATAAATCTGCTAAGCGTGCTACGAGGTGGCCTCAAGAAAGCAGGGCTAGGTACACTCAAGTCAAAAATGGACCTGAGGAAGTTAAGGATTTGGCTGAGGACAAGACACAGTGGGCAAAAGCGAAAAAGGACTGATTGCAGCAGTAGGATGTCTCTACTACTACAACCGCAGAATACAGTAATCATTCATTCATTCATTCATTCATTCATTCATTCATTCATTCATTCATTCATTCATTCATTCATTCATTCATTCATTCATTCATTCATTCATTCATTCATAGAAGTGCCGGCTATAGTTTGGCAATCTGGTATAAAAGTAATCATACCGGTAAGCTGTTGAATTCTTTGAAACTAATTTGACTGGAAGTTGTTGCTGCCATAGGCAGCAAGAACTTCCAGTCAAATTAGTCTCAAAATATTCAACATGATGAGTATCACATAATAAAGAAAGTAATGCATTGACACTTACGTGACATCACACGCTATCGCTTTAAGAGACACAATGGGGACGCTCACTGTTCAACCGTTACTCAATATTACAAAGCAGTTGGATATATGGGCAAATCTATGTTCTTAATCATGAGAATTGTCCACTTGTATACAGGTAATTTTAGGAGATTACAGAACTCTGTTTCATTAATCACAATTCATAAATCCAGTTTCTCCGTAAGTTAGGATATATGATGTCATAATCATTTACGTGACGTATAGGCTAACATCATAATCAATTACGTCATCAGTGACTCGATTTAGTCCGCCTTAAACGCTTAATAGTCCGTCAGGTTGTACAAATTGTATGTCTTTACTATTTAGTAAACATGCTGTTGAATATTTTGAAACTAATTTGACTGGGCACTGTTTTACAAAATAGTCGACCTAAAATTTATTACGTCGTGTTCTTACTAATACATTTCTGGGTTTTTATTTTGGAAACATTTTAAGTTATTTCTGAGCGGTAATGTTCTAGAGCCATGCGCTAGCCTAGAGACAGGAACATCACCCAACCTAATTAGTTTCAAAATATTCAACAGCTTACCCGTATAGTTTTCTAGAAATTCATCTTCAGAGAGTGCAGGGATCGATCGATCCCAACACGGCCAAAGCGTGTGCGGAGGTTAGCTACAGATGGACAAGGCATAGCTAAGACGGGATTACTCCATGTCGGAGTGTTTCAGCTAAGAAATGCGTATGGCCCTAGTACATTACAGCTCGGAAATAACTTAACACGCATCCAAATCAATAAACATAAACGTGTCCGTTTAAGAACGCGACGTAATAAATGTTCTATCGAATATTTTGAACATACTTGGATTGGATGGCATTGCTGCATGTCTAATCTAATTATGTTTCAAAATATTCAACAGTAGATTGAATTTTGATTTGGAGACATGACTGTGAGGTTATATCTTAGCTGAGCCTACTTCATAAAACTCGCCGTCACATTCACCTAAGAATCACCTGTGAACCAAGACATGCTCTATCGTGTATGTTCTGATCAATGGCATGATACAAATCACGATCCACAAAAGGGAAGCTATAAATATACAGTCTTTATTGTCAGATTTCACGAAATCCCTTCAGACGTAGCAGACGTGGATTACACACAAATCGTATCAAAATGTTCAAATTACCTGAACTTTTTTATCGACGAATGATTGTTTTGGATTTCTGTTCGCTATTTATGGCTCGTTTTATTACGGCCCCCTATTGCTGCGTATAGCGTTTAATACATTAGTGGCATGTCAAATGAGTAATCTATTTCTACCTATTCCCCGCCAATTCGTAACTAAGCTCCGCCGACTTTGCTCGTGGTGGGATCGATCGAAGCCTCATTTTCCCTGAATCTCAATCTCTAGAAAAGTATACGGGTAAGGTGTTGAATATTTTGAAACTGATTTGACTGGGTGATGCCGCTGCCTATGGCCGCCAAAATTGTATTCATAATAATCATTTTACCGTCATACAGGGCTACTTGAATGACAGAGTGAATTCATCATTAGCATATTAACACAACAATGTCTGAATCTATTTATGTGTGGATTAGTGTAGCATAGTGGAAGAAAAATGATACTCCGCCATTTATCTATCTTCCAATTCGTCTTTGATCTTTGACATTTCTTCTGAAAGGATGTATCCATGCAATGCCGCGATGAACTAAGGAGTATATCCCCATTGAACTATATTTTGCGGATTAGCATTCAATGGCAGACCGCATTTCATGTATGTTTATTTCAGTTATAATACGACAGAGGCGGAAAATTGGAGAAATGAACCAGTTTTATTTAAGCAAAATCGTCTTTAAGGTAGTTTTAATTCCTACGTTGTCAAAAGGATTGCCACCTGATAATGGCGCTGTATTGGCGTGTAGGTAGACGGAAGTGGGTTGGTTGGTAATAACTTTGCCGAGATTGATATAAGAAAGCTGACAGTACAGATATCGGGCGATCCTGTCATGAAAGGTTACATTATTAAAGCGAGTGATTCTGCTACGGAATGAGATTCCTCAAGCGAGTGCTTTCGTACCGAGGTCAATAGATGCTGCTGCATTGTATGACCTTCCGCCCATTCACATTGCTTCGCTGAAACGGGAGCGGAGCGGGAAGGCGAGGGCCGCGCTATTAGGTCAATGACCCTGCCTATGCCATAAACAATTTATTAAGACGGCCTTAAACTAAAATATTCATTTGAACTTCTGCCTTTCTTGTCTTGTAGAGTGTGCTAACTCTGGCACCGAGTACAGATCAGAAATAGATGGATCGAACAATGCATATAATGTAATGAAATGAACCGCATAGTATGGCAATATAAATAGATGATGGAATAATATTTAATAATAGAGACTGCCTCGTGCGCGCGCAGGGAACGGTGAAGAAAAGCCGCTTCGCGTAATCAACGTTGCATGAGCCTTTGTGCAGACTTACTAAATCAATACAATAGCTATGATATTCGTTATTCAATAGTCAGGGAGCCAATGACCCATTTTATGGAAAAAAATCAGGCCTCTCTTATAAACTTTCTGAGCTTGGTTCATCATGGGTGATTTCAACGCTCATACTGCCAACCTAAGAGGTATCATCGAATATCGAATCATCGACAAAGATAGCATAAAAACTATCGTTACCGATACAGTTTCGGCACTTACTAACGCTGGCAGGCTACCGGGCTGCATAAAAGGAGGCAGTAAGACGAAGCCGTAGCGCCAACAAAACAGAAACCCCTTGGTTCAACAAAAGCTGCCAAGACAAAAGAACTGAATTTTATAAAACAAAACGGGTGTATCTCCGAAACAAAAACGCTATTAATAAAGAAAGAAAACAAATTGCAAGCAAAGGCTACAAAGTAGGCTTCATAAACAGTACAAACGTTATTTTAAAGGTTTTCCAAATAGATTACGCAATATGAAAGGCCAAGACCCCAAACAATTCTGGAAAATGCTAAAAGCTCAAGATCATACATACATGGAATGTGTGCAAATTTCTTAAGAAAGCCTCACTGAACAGTTTAAGAAACTAAACGAAGCGACTAACGATGATGATATGGACCGCGATTACAGAATATTAGCAACAACAAACAAAAATGACGTATTAAACAAACCATTCTCAGTATTATCGTTCCAATGAGCTTACCCAAAATATAGCAGTAGAAGGGAGAAACATCAACAATGTGGTCAAGGAATTTAATTCAAGTATCCTCAAGGCTGCCAACGAAGCGATTCCTCGAGGGTTCAGGAAAAACTACCGCCCCTACTGGACGACAGAACTGCAAGCAGCACATGATAAACTAGACAAGGCCAGAGAAGATGCAGAGGGTAATCCCTGTCATGAAAACCACTTCACGCTACAACAAACTAAAGCCAGGTATCTAAAGACCAAGCTGGAGGCCAAAAGAAGAAGCTGGAGGGAAAAGACGGCAGGGTTTAATTTAGAGAGACGCCATAAAGCTATGGAGACTGCTTAAAGCACTGAATGATGAGGGTGTCGGGGGAGAGAAAATTACTCTTGAAGAAGATGGACAAACACTGTCAGGAAAGATGGCTGCAGATGCGTTTGCGAAGGCATATGCAAAAGAAAGCAACATTTCTATACCACGAATGCGTCAAGAAGAGGTTAGAAAAGAGCAAAAGGAAAGAACAGACACCAACACTCACGATGCAATGAAAGTTGACATTAGTTTAGCAGAACTGAAGAAGACTATCCGCCAATTGAAGAAGAAGAAATCTCCCGGGCCAGATGGCATTACGAATGAAATGACCCAACACCTTGGTAATGCATCTCTCCGCAAGTTGCTAGACATCTTTAATCTCAGATGGACCAATGGAGAGGTTCCTCAGTGATGGAAGGAAGCCAGAATGGCTCCTATTCTGAAAAAAGGGAAGAACAAGACGAAAGTGCTGGGCTACCGTCCTATCAGTCTTACAAGCCGCATATGCAAGACCATGGAGTGCATCGTCAACCAGCGGTTGCAGTGGTACCTGGAGTCGAAGAACATTATAGTTTCAGAGCAGGCCGGCTTTAGAAGATACAGGAGCACAGAAGATCAAACAACACATCTTGCACAGGTCATAGAGGACACTTTTCAAGCCAAGAACGTGATGCTAGCTGCCTTTATCGATCTGCAGAAGGCATTTGACAAGGTGTGGAAGGATGGCCTCCTCGTGAAGCTCCGGCGCACAGGCATCGGTGGCAACATGTTCCGATGGACCAAGTCATACCTACACAATCGCAGAACTAGGGTGCTGGTGGATGGACAATCTGGACAGAATGTATTGCTGAGACAATGGGTGGCACAAGGCGGAGTATTATCACCAACTCTGTTCATACTCTTCATTAATTACATTATAGCAGAGCTGCCCAATGGGATCCAAGCAGCCCTCTATGCAGATGTCCTCGTACTCTGGTGCATCGAGGGGTACACAACGACTGCTACGTACAGAATGCAGCTCGCCTTGGACAAAATTACAGCTTGGGCCAATCGCTGGTGTATTACCATCAACAAAGAAAAATCATCAGCCATGCTATTTTCACTGTCCACCAAAACCAAGGTTGGCAATCTAACACTGGGCGGTACTCCACTCGAGTACGAGGACCAGCAGACATACCTGGGAGTCACCTATGACAGAAGATTAGCATGGAAGGAGCACATCCAGAGCGCAGAGGCAAAGGCCAGAAGAAAGCTAAACATCATGAGGAAGCTGGCAGGAACAAAGTGGGGTGCCAATAAAAGGATCCTCAAGACCATCTACCTAGGTGCCGTACAACCACACCTTGAGTATGGATCCAGCTCATGGATGACAGCAGCTAAATCTCATCAACAGAACCTCGACAGAGTACAAAACCAGGCACTGCGCATCATCACTGGTGGAATGAGATCAACACCAATAGAAAAAATGGAGCAGACAGCAGGGATCCCCCCACTTAGCAAAGGAAGGGAATGCAAAGCACTGATCCAAGCTGCAAAGTTCAAATCGTTCAACAACCACCCGATGAAGATCAGGCAAGCACAGCTGTCATCAAGAAGACTTAAAAGATCAAGTTTTGTGAAAGAGACAAAAGCACTTCAAAGGAAACGCCAAGAAATGTTGCCAGCACAAATAGACGACCCAAACCACACCCTTGATCCTCCACCATGGGAAAACAAACTAGAGAGCATAGCTATTCGCACCACAGTACCTCATCTCACAACCAAAGATGAACACAGTGATGTGAGCAAGAAGGCCCCGACCCTAGCCATGCTGGAAGAAATGTACCCTCCGGAGACATGGATAAGGATCTACACAGATGGATCAGCCAAAGATGCAATTAGGAGCGGAGGTGCCGGACTGCACATACAGTATCCAAACGGACAACATGAGTCAGCTGCAATACCGACAGGCAAACACTGCACAAACTACAGAGCTGAAGTCGAAGCACTGGTCCATGCAGCTAATACCATCAGCAGAACAGCAGACCCTATTGCACAGATTGTCTTTTTATCTGATGCCCGCTCCGTCCTTGAGGCTATCACCAAAGGTAAGCTGCCACAACTTGAAGAAGCACTACAAACCATCAAATGCTTTCGGATAGCATTGCAGTGGATCCCCTCACACTGTGGAGTCCAAGGAAATGAGGAAGCAGACAAGATGGCAAAGATGGGTGCAGAAGAGAATCAGACAGAAAACAGGGTTACCCACACAGAGATGAAGCCTATCATCAAGTCACTCTATAGAACACCTCAATCAGAAGATGCCTACCATCATCTCTCGAGGCCATAGCAAGTGACCATTTTTCGTCTCAGAACTGGACATAACAGACTAAACCAACACATGTACATGCGGTTCCACCTTACGACATCGCCAGCTTGGCCTTGTGGAGAAGCAGAACAGACCACAGAGCACATACTTCAATGTTGCAGTACGTATCAGCTGCTGAGAGAAGAGATATGGCCTTTGTCAACCTCTTTTCTTGAAAAGCTGTATGGGCCTGTGGTAGAACTGCAGAAAAGCACAGATTTCATCTTGAGAACGGCTCTCCAAGTGTGATACCAGCGACCGAAAAGAACAAGAAGAAGATGTAGATGAGATAAACTCTGCTATTGACAGGCTCAAAATCAATAAAGCTTGTGGCACTGACCTAATAATAAACGAAATTCTAAAAGCATCGAAAGGACTTATGCTACAGCTATATACAAAATTAATTAACGCAATTTTGGAATCCGGACATATATACACGAAGAATGGACAAAAGGTATTATATTACCATTTTATAAAAAATAAAGGATCAAAGCTGGACCCCGAAAACTATCGAGGTATCACGCTACTCAGCTGCTTCTCTAAGCTATTTACAATAATGGACCTTTCCGGTTTTAGCGATGCCCCGCCCATCTCTAGCTAAGCTCCACCCACATCTCGCTCGTGTTGGGATCGATCGATCTCTGAACACCATGACTATCAATTTTCAAAAACCTACACAGGTAAGCTGTTGAATATTTTGAAACTAATTGGACTGGGTGCTGTTGCTGCCTAAGATGTCAGAGTTAGTAAAATATTATATCTCTCCTCGTTTATTGCGATTGAAGTAGACCTGTATTTTCGCATTAAATAAACACTCGTACTCGTAAATCTCAACAAAATTATGACGTCATAATAAACTACGTGACGTGTAGGATGACGTCATAATTAATTACAAAATGAATGACTAGATTAGGTATAAACGCTTAGAATAGGTTGTACATATATGCGAAGTGTGGGTGGAGCTTAGCTAGAGATGGGCTAAAATAGCTAAAACTAGAAAGGTCCATGGATTGGTCGCATAAAAGTTTGGATGAAAAGGTTGGATGAAATCGATACACACGGTGCAATTTGTTGTATACAACCTGTTGGGTGAAAATTTGGATGAAAATAGAACACTGTTCTATATTTTTATCCAACTTTTTGTTGCATACATGCTGTATACAAATTGTTGTGTCGTGTGTATCGACCTTTAGATAACATCTTTTCCTTAAAGTCTTTAATTGACATGTATTTATCAAAGCGCAGGCGATTGTACTGTGCCTTCGTTGACTACAAGAAGGCATTCGATATAGTTAACAGAACTCATCTTTGGACTAAACTATTGCTCAATAACATAAATGATCAGTTGTTTTTATTAATTTGTAATCTTTATGATGATGCTAAATCGTGTATCAAAGATGTGACACACGGACTTTCTGATTTTTTCACTTGCTCTGTAGGCGCGCGACAGGGTGAAAACTTGTCCCCTTTACTCTTTGCACTGTTCCTAAACGACTTGGAAAGCACGATGTCCACAACACACAATGGGCTTTCCGAAATTACACAAATGGCTACAGGAATGAACGAAAACACAGATTATGTAATTTATTTTAAACTATTTATTCTATTGTATGCCGACGATACAATACTAATGGCAGAATCTCCTAAAGAACTACAAAATGTATTAGAAACATTAAACGAGTGTTGCATAACATGGAAACTTTACGTAAATGTATCAAAAACTAAAGTACTAATATTCTCGAGAGGTAAAATCAGAAAACTACCACATTTAAAACTGGGCAACGAAGATGCGGAGATCGTCGATGATTATGTATATTTGGGCGTTAAATTTACATATAATGGCAATCTCACCAGAGCAATCAAACATAACCATGACAAAGCCTGTAGAGCCATGTTTTCACGACTCACAAGAGCTAAAAGCCTTCATCTGCCTATTGATATACAGCTAGAGTGCTTTCACACAAATGATCGTTCCTATTCTTCTCTATGGGTGTGAAATTTAGGGCTTTGAAAATATTAACCATGTCGAAAAACTTCATAAGCGCCTTTATTTCAGTTTATTTACACCCAGATCACAAAGTGGCATATGGGGAACAATGATTTTACAGGATTTACACGTTATGGCGGCTAGACATTGTGATAGTTAACATCATATTGGTCATAATTCATCAATTGCATTGTTGTCATTTATATTAGCAGTATCATCATATCCATCCACATTGACATTGGCATTAATTAACCCTTTTATGACGAGGCCGGTCGTAATCGACCGCTGCAGTGGTATCGATGAGTGTCCATTTGTTGGTCAGGGGAAGACGATCGTCAAACATCACCTAAATGACTGGCTCCATGTCCGAGCCAGACATTCCGGTGGTAGATTTCTCAACAATAGTCCCCGCCAGTCAGTAAACGGACACTCGATGTGCAAAGATTTAGCTTTTTGACCACACATTTAGACATTAAAAAGGCTAATGATTATATTTAACAAGCCACGTCGTCGTCGTCGCGGTCGTCGTTATCGTCATCCTGATTTGTGTTCTCTTGCATTTGGGTACTTATTTGTATGCGTGATATGGTGTCGGTATTATGTATAGGATTCGTCAACGTTGGAACTGTTCATTAATTATGCCAATCATGTGGCATAGTTTTATAAGCAGATTTTTGTTCTTGGTTGAGAATAGTTTAAAAAAATTAAAGAAGTTTGGTCTATTACAGTAATATTTAGGTAGGATTTCTAGACGTTTATCTCTAAAGAATTCGCACATAAATATGTAATGGAATTCGTCTCCCATTTCGTTATGACTGCAAAGAGGACAAATCCTTTCTTCTCTGACGATTCTTTCCTATCGTCCCTTTTCTATCGGAAGTCGATGATTACTTGTCCTGAACCTTGTAAATAAAATTCTGTTGCGATCATTTAGCTTTATAAGATAGTCTTCCCGTTCCCAATTTGGCTTAAAACAGTTATATACGTCCTCTTCCAAGAGTCGCTCATCTGTGTTTGCCATGTTTGGATATATTGGTCGTCAAGGCTTTTCGTTATTCTTATTTTTATTTCATTAAAGTTATTTATTACTTGATTTGTCCAGAGGTAACTGTGTCCTGCTGTGTCTAGTATTGTTTTTATGGAGTTTAGCAACTTGGCACATGCCGTTGTTTCGATGATCTAATAGAATATGGGTGTATAGTCTGAATGCAGGTTTTGTTTGTTCTCCAGAAATAAGCTTAAGCCAATATGTTATCATGCGTTTCCTTATAACTATTTGAATTGGAATTTCTCCGAGCTCGCCATATATCATATGCTTCGGTGTACTCTTTTTAACTTTTAGAACATATCGTAGAAAGTCTAGATTTACTTTCTCTAGTAAGCTGCAATTTTCTATTCATATTACTTCAGCCCCATATAATAGAATCAGCTCGATCATTTGATGGTACAATTTAACGTAGCAGTCAATTTATAAGTCCAATTCCCTGGCGCGGCAATGCAGTGTGAACGTGTCCTTGCGAGTTTGTTCTGATATGTTCTTTTCTGTTAGGAGGAGACGAATATTATAAGAAAAGTATATCCCGAGATATTTGTAGCTATCCACTATTTCTAGCTCTTTCGCCTTTAAATAGAAATTAAATTTGATATAATATCTTAGTGCTGCCAAAACTATTACTTTTGTTTTGTCTATATTAATCTTAAGATTCCATATATCTCAGTATTCGTCAAAAGCGTGTAGGTTTTCCTGTAGATCATGTGTGTTGTTTGCTAGCATAGCCGTGTCATCAGTATACAGCAGGACTAATAAGGTTAGTAAGATGTTTAACTCTTCTTCCTCATTTCGCAGCTCAATCTGCTTACATTGTCGGTTCTGAAGGAAGTGCTCTAGATCATTAAGGTAAATTGCGAATAATATAGGTGAAAGTCTCTCTCTCTCTCTCTCTCTCTCTCTCTCTCTCTCTCTCTCTCTCTCTCTCTCTCTCTCTCCCTCCCTCCCTCCCTCCCTCCCTCCCTCTCTCTCTCTCTCTCTCTCTGTCGGACTCCTCTTATACAGCTTTACTTGTTTTTAATTGCTTAATAGATTTGGAAATTTCTTCAGTTGTAATAAAGAATGTATTGCATTGTGTTCGTCTGTGCTGTCTGAGGTGTCTTCATTGATCTATATACGTTCTGGGTCTGTATCATAGACTACCTCATTTATGGACTTGAAGAAGCATACATTTCTTCTGTTGTTATTGTAGATGATTCTTGCGTTTCTTTTCGTTTTATCAGTTTCCAAATGGCTTGCTGCTATTCATTGCTCTGATTTCCTTATGGTGCTTATATTTATATCGGGCAATCGACTGTTTCATTACATTTTTTTAATTCTTGCTGGCGTCTATCATGTGCTGGTGATTTATTTCTCATTTTCCGCGTCCTTACGTTACCGAATGTTTCCACAGCTGACTCGTCAAACATTTTAGAGATGGCCATTGTTACTTCATTAATGTTTTGGGCATTGCAATTACCATTTGCTATATTATTGTTTAGTCGATTTACATCAGCCAGAGCTTGATGATTTAGTATTCTCTCAGTAAATACATTGAGTAGGTCAGCTTTCCATTTTCGCGATATTAAATTTACCTTGCTAATACCATTATTACTTTGTTCTATTGCTGGAGTATTTATGAGCGATAGCGCTAGCTGCAATGCACAATGTATATCGGATATGATAGGACAGTAATCATGGACCTCAAATTTGGATATGTGATTGAGGAGCCCGGATATGGATAACCCATAGTCTATAACACTATTATTTCTTTCGTTACTTTGCCTATGTTTGGGTCAGTACCTACTCTGCTGTTAAGTATATAACGGTTATTATATTTCCATAGGTCAAGTAGCCTATGGCCATAGTTATCCGGCCGATTTCTGTCTTGTGATATGCGTTTTGGGACCTCAGCTTGCGGGATAGTTACTATATTGCAGGGGGCAATGCCTACAAATCGGAGAAAAGCTTCGTCGGTTCTTAGAAAATCATCTAGTTGACCAGTTTTTTGCGTTTATGTCGCCTATTAGGAGTAACTTTGATCTTGTTGAAAACATAATGATATCGCGCTCTAATTCTTCGAATGCATCTAAAGATGAATACGCTGAAGTTTCTGATGGCATATAAACACAACACAAAAAGTAAGTCCTATTAGGAGTAACTTTGATCTTGTTGAAAACATAATGATATCGCGCTCTAATTCTTCGAATGCATCTAAAGATGAATACGCTGAAGTTTCTGATGGCATATAAACACAACACAAAAAGTAAGTCCCCCCCCCCCTCCTAAATTTGACTCATTTCAAAATTCACAAGGTTGTATTACCAAACAATGATAACAATAGCAATAGGAATTCATTAAAATCGCACGGAAATTTCATTGAATAACAAAAAAGTTCATAACCGATAGCACATAAGTTAATATCACACGTAAATCTACAGAACAGAGCGACGTCGAAATTAACAATCGCAGGTAAAAGATTTCATTGTGAAGTAAATCATAACAAATTAGCGTGGTCGCTCTATCGCTGACTTCAATAACGCGTATAACCGCCATGTCGTTGAATAACCTGTAGGCATCGATCTCTCATGGTGTTCATAAGACGCCTGATCCTTTCTTGCGGAATGTTCTCCCACTCTTCTTGTAACAAGCGTGGCAAATCTGCAACAACGGTGTCATCCCCGATTCTGCGGTTCACAGCCCTCTTCAATTGATCCCATACATGTTCAATCGGGTTGAGGTCTGGAGAATTTGCCGGCCACACCATCCGATGAATACCATGATTGTTCAAGAATTCGGTAACTACTCTCGCTCTGCGCGGTCGGGCATTGTCATCCATGAAGATGAAGCCAGCAATTGGTAGCAGATTCGGTTCCAATACATCCTTGCTATAATGATCGGCAGTCAGATTTCCATTAATGTGAACGAGGGCCGTCTTCACTCGTGTACTCACACCGGCCCATACCATTACACTGCCGCCTCCAAATACTGTGACTGGTTGAACGGAACATTCTGCATGTTGCTCGCCACGTCGACGCCAAACACGTTTCCTACCATCTGTGTGACGGAGACATACCCGGGTCTCATCTGAAAACAAAACGTTAGCCCACTGATTCCGCGTCCATCGTACGTGTTCCCTGGCCCATGCCAACCGTGCTCTCCTATGGCGGACTAAGAGGAACTGCCTTTTTCACAAGACGGCGGGCACGTAGTCCAGCGGCATGAGCACGATTCCTCACAGTCTGGACACTGATCCTCCTGGCACCGGCCGCAGCAGCTGCATGCAGTTGATCGCGGATCTGTATTGCTGAAATGAATAACAATCAGTTAATTACCAATATTAGGATAAACAAATGGTACATAAACGGCTTGTTTGATACAGTGCAAACTTTGCAGAATCTCACCTGAGATTGTTCTGTTCCGCAAAGCCAAATGTCGAATGAAGCGATCCTGTCGAGGCGTTGTGACTTGGTCTACCTGATCTTGGCAGATCCCTCACTTCAGCAGTCTGCTGAAATTTATGTCTCAACTTTCTTATTGCCTTTGGAGTCACGCCTACTCTGCGGGCTACCTGCTTTACAGGGACATTGCTTTCCAAAAGCCCAATTGCTATCGCCCTATTTTGTATTGATAAGCGAGGCATTTTAACATACAGCACATTGGAAGTAACATTAATTTTACACAAGCGTACTGGAGGAATCCGCCAATATTTTTGTCACCAAGACTTGCGATTTTCTCAATTGGTTAGTTTCGCATTTGATACCTGCTCACTCATGTGTAATGGCATGTGTGAGGTAATCGATTTCACCAATTGTCTCGGACATCGGCCCCGGCATGTGAGCCAAATATCACTGCAATTGCATGTCCACCTTTAAAAATATTAACAAATATTTAAGGGGGGACTTACTTTTTGTGTTCTGTTTAGATGCAGCCAATTATTATTTCATTATTTAATTTAGTACATGTTTGAGATACCGTGATCCATGGAACATACTCGCTCTCTGTATCTAGTTCTTGAGTATGTTTGGATAACTTATTTTTAATTAATATGGCAATCCCTCCTGACTTACGTCGCACTTCTGATCGACATTTTAGGATAGCTGTATAGTTATCTATTTTCACAGTATCAAATTCATCTAAGTTAGTTTCAGCTATTCCTAAGATATAAAACCTGCTTATAAACTCATTCATTTCTGGGTATTTTAGTTTATTATTCAGACCACACACGTTAAGGAACCCAACATTGATTTCGTTGTTGTTGTTGTTGTTGTTGTTGTTGTTGTTGTTGTTGTTGTTGCCGCCGCCGCCGCTGCTGCTGCTGCTGCTGCTGCTGCTGCTGCTGCTGCTGCTGCTGCTCTCGGCGTGGTTGTGGCCGTCGGCCGTATTGGTGATGGTGGCAGCGGTGGTGGCAGTTGTTGTTGTTGTTGTTGTTGCTGATGTTGTTTTTGGCGGTGGTGCCGGCGGAGGCAGTTTTGTAAAATTCTATTGAGTGTAAAGAATACTACCCATACAGCGATCGTCTATGGTGAACTGGGCCAGTATCATCTACGCATAGCGATAGACAAAAGTTTGGTACTATTTTGGGCAAAATTAATAGCAGACAGGGAATCAAAAATTTCATATAAACTGTATAGATTACTTCATAATCTGTTATCAAATAGCACATATAAGTGGCCATGGATGTTGCATATTAAAAATGTTATATAATACCGGGCCTGTCGATAGTATGGACAAATCAAGACCCGTGCCATACAGACTGAATAAAATCAGTATTAAATCAACAGCTCTCTGATCAGTATATGCAAGAGTGACGTGGGGAAAGCTTCAATAGCAGATTATGCATCACATATAGGATTTGCAAAGAAGATTTAAAACTGGAAAATCATCTAATCTCTCTCCCAGAAAAACTATCAAAATACTCTGTAAATTTCGAACCAGCAACCACAGACTACCAATAGAAGAGGGGATGTATGCGGGTATCGTTCCCAGACATGCGCTTTTTTGCAATCTATGTGACCTAAATATACTAGGCGACGAATTCCACTATTTATTTGAATGTCTTAAAATAAATGCAGAGAGAAGAATGTATCTTCCTAAGTAGTATACATTTCGCCCAAATACACATAAAATGTATCAGCTTTTCAATACAAAAATCCGCAAGACAATAATAGCTCTCTGTAAATATATTGACATCATTATGAATAAGTTTAAAAAGAAGAAATTACAAATTGTGTAATTTCCGGTGCATAAAGCTTACCATACCTATTGATCCCACAAATTTATTCACCGGCCAGCGAGTGGCGGTGTCAGTACTAGTAGTAGTAGTAGTAGTAGTAGTAGTAGTAGTAGTAGTAGTAGTAGTAGTAGTAGTAGTAGTAGTAGTAGTAGTAGTAGTAGTAGTAGTAGTAGTAGTAGTAACTATACAGTATTCATACTACCCGCCGTCATCATCATCATCATCATCATCATCATCGTCATCAGTTTACGACCACTACTATCATCACTTTTATTTATATCATTGAAAAACATAAACACCTATACGATTTAATTATGTATATAACATATGTAACCGCCAGTATATGTATATTTCATGTATATGGTCAAGGGTACCTGTTTCTAACAGGGTTCCATTTCTAACAATTGCTCCTTTTTGTGTTCTCCCGCACTCGTTATTTTGGTGACATCTTCAAAACATGTTTATTTCAATAGATACATCATTTTTACGCAATTTAAAGATTTGATCAAAATGTAGAAGAAATAAGTAATTATTTTACCTATCATTTTATTTGACGTGTGAAAAACATGTGTTTTCACTATTATTTTTTTCAGGGTCCATAAAAATGTTCATAACTGGTAAAGAAATGAAACAAACTAGTCCAGTTTTCGCATCAGACGACATGCTAGTTGCTGTCGAACACGGTTTGTTGATTTCACCAACATAACAATAGTTATTTTCTACGGATGCGCCCAATGGGCATGGGGTGCTTATATTGTTTTCAAATCTAGATTGATTTTTTCACGCACATGCCCAATTTACACAAGACGTGTAAAAAAGGTATTACCTTAACATAGTCAAAACATGGCCATATTTTCTATATATGATAAAATCAAAAATAATTGTAACGTTTTATAACATGCATAACAATCCTTATTCTCATTTTAAATACCAGTTTTACTAGTTTAAAAATCAAGGATACAGAATTTAGATTTTGAAAATCGGATTCCTGTTGTCTTATGTATACTATGGGTACCGAAGTTCGTGAATCTAAGCAAGCAATGCACTCGTGAAAGAAAACTCTTAAACAGATCTGGGCAAAAATTTAACACAATGTAAAATAACACTTCCGAACACAAATGCAAAAGTTTCAGCACAAACCTTTAATTTTTAAACAAATTCCAAGCATCTGAACTGACCCACCTCGCCAGGTTATGTGTGAAATGGCGGTACCGAAGTTCGTGAATTGGTGATTATGCATCTTCAGCCGTCTGGTACATGCTTGTAAATCCTTAAATATCAAGGTATTGGTTTGTTGAATGTTTCAACTGCTAATTTCCCCCGTTTTAACCCATAAATTAGTCCTACAAATGAATGTATAAACTATAAAAGCAGTTTATACATTTGAAGAGAAGAAAAAAACCCAAATGGATGCCGCTTTCGTTAGGTAGTGACGTCACATGAAATTCATAAATATTAATGAGCTGAAGAAATGAACTAACGTTAGGGTCTTTAAAACATGTTCAGCAGGCATAAAAGGAAGAATAAAAAAAATTTCTATCGTTAACAAAACCACGTGTGCACTTTATGTTAATTTTGACATTTTGGTAAATCATTGATATGCACCCACCCCTTCCTCTAGAGCCTCTCCAATAAAATTTAGACGTGCTACCGTCAATCAGTCTAATCCGACGCGGCGGGAAAATGTAACCAAAGCAGGTGGTAACTTCGGATTGTGAAAATTGCTCATTTTAGGTGCTAAATAAGCGCAAGTAAGTAATCTAAGAAAGTGCATTAAGGAATCTTGCAATTTTTATCACTACCATCAGTAATTGTATGAAAAGTTTCTTGTTTTGACCGCATTTTGCTCAAAACTTTGTCAAAAGGTTCAGAACTGTCAATCAAAAAGTGGCTACTGTGTAGATGCGTTCCATGCCACGTTACATCATAGTGCGAGAGCGATAAAAACAAATTCACGAATTTCGGTACTCACGAATTTAAGCAACTCGACCATATACCGGGTATTGCGAAAAATTGAATTTGCACGGGTCTGGATTTACTTAACTTAAATTGCGCTCACTTTTTAGCGGTGTTCGTATCATTATTTTTGCTGACAAACTCTCCCGTTGTCATATCATAGACAGTGATGCAATATCACCATCTTCTCGCTAGACAAATAAGAATTTACATCCATGTTAGAAACTGGTACCTAAGTACACAAAAACCCTCTGAAAACCGATAATGGGTATTTACACACGGTAAATTTATTTGGATGAATTAAAACTTTCAATGCATGTATTATTTCACTGAACACTTGCACATTACTAAATAGAAGTCATTTCTTGGCAAAAGCTTTACATTTTGATGCAATCAGCAAAACTGTCTCTACCCTGTTAGAAACCGTTATTCGGACCATATATGTTTCGTAGACTTCTGAAGAAGTTACCCAATAAACCTTAAATTGAAAAATTGTAAATTAAATGTTGGGCAACTTGATTCCCTTGCGCACCATTGTGGCAGCGATTTTAAGGACACTACCCTCAAGATAAAATTTAGCATTTTCGGGCACGGGCTTATATGTGAAAACCGTTTGATGAAAGACACTAAGGCATTTACTTTATTTGCAATGCTTAACCTATATTTCTGTTTTAACCCTTTAATGACTAAATTTCTTCAAAAAATGTAAATGATTACTTATTGAATCTCCATTTCCAGGCCAAGAGAAACCCATTTTTGAAAATTTACCACTGGAATGACTGGCTCGGTTATCGAGCCAGTCATTCCAGTGCTAAATCTTCAAGAATAGTCTTCTCTTGGTCTGCAATTAGACATTCGTCAAGACCCCTACAGAGGCCGGTTTTGGCCGGCTTCGTCGTGAAAGGGTTAATATCAACTTTTAAAAAACATTACCAGTTAGCCAAATGAAGAAGTTCGTGACCAATAAATAACAAAGTCCACTTTTTGTCTGCTTTCCGACCACCCGATGTATGAGAGCAACCTTGAATAGACCTTCCCTGAATGCATCCCCCATACTGCTATAGCCGACGCGCAAACAGCATTACATTACTACTGGAATCAGATACAGTGCACTTTAGGCAGTGTATATGAAAAACTATGTTCATAATATTATTGAAGTCTTACATCATTAGAAAGCTAAGCCAATTTTCCATACATTTTTGTATTAATTTTTATAGTTTTATAAAATTTAATACAGTTGATTGCAATTTCAAAATATCCCCTATTGTTCACTTGATTTAATGAATCTAAGTCGAATGGTGTATTTTATATACGCAAATAGCTCAATGAAAACGTTACAAAATATAAAGAATAATGTGTTAATGTTTCGGCAATTGAATGCGCTTTCAAATGATATATGATTTAAATAATATAATGATTTTAGTTTATCATAGGAACGGTTTAGATTGCGGTGTATTTTAGTGCAAAACTAACTCAACGCGGGTCAGCGGCTTGTTGGCAGCGGTACCTGCCAGCAGTTTTGCACTGGGCAAAATTTGTTTATGGGAATCCCGGCGTAATGACGTCAATGTGGGAAAGGTGTATTACACTATTTATACTAAACTGAAATAATGTGCAATCATGGTGTTTCTTCGAAGTAATGGACCTTTCCATTTTAGCTATGCCCCGCCCATCTCTATCTAAGCTCCACCCACACCTCGCTCGTGTTGGGGTCGATCAATCCCTGAATTCCTTGACTATCGATTTCCAAAAAACTATACAGGTGAGCTGTGAAATATTTTGAAACTAATGTGACTGGATGCTGTTACTGGCTATTGCGCCCAGTCAAATTAGTTTCAAAATACTCAATAGAATATTTATTAAATACTAGACACAATTCGTACAACAACGCATAATCCGTCTTCAATTATCCATTCATGGCGTACTTATCTACGTCATCCATGACGTCATAATGACGCCGTTGATTATGTTGTCATTCTACACATCATGTAGTTAATTATTACGTCATATGATGGATGGATAAAGAGGAAAGGCCTATAGTTATCGAGAATTGTCAGATAAGCAATACTTATGATTCATTTTAAACAAAATCTGCAATAATACCAGCAATATAAAAATATTTTTAAGGAAATGATCAGGGAACTAAAATATGCTCTTGAATAACAGCTTCATATAATAATCAAACTAAAGCCACTAATAAATTAGAATAATTAGTCAAATGCGGCTAAATACCATTTATGTCATTCTGGCGGGAACCAATTAGTGACGCGGCTGGACCTATGCGCTCTGGCGTATGCCCAGCGATTAAATAAAACCCGCTATAGACGGTCATGGGCCTATAATCTCAGTAATATTCGTGCAAAGCTGATTAGCTACTACGTCCTACAGGTAAAATACTGTTTAGTTTTAAAACAATTTGACTGGAAGCCGTTGTTTCAAGAGACAGGGTCTACATTTAGTCACACAAATTTCAAAATATTCAGTAGGCATCATGTTGCAACCTTGGCAACCAGCAGTGTATTTTGAAATCATTTTGACTGAACCTTGTTACTTCAACCAGAAAGGTGACTTTCAAATATAACGTTTTCAAAAGGATCAATATTGAATTGGCAGTAGTGAGTTAATCGCTCGACATGGGCGCCTATAGAGAATACTATTCATATCGCTTACAAAATATATTCAAGTGTGCTTCCGTTATATTCAGGTAGTCCCATGCGGTATACCTGCACACACAGTTGACACACGGCTGAGGACGAAGCTCCAGCGAAGTCATCGCTCCAGGTTAACCGCGTCTAGATTTAGTAAATGCTTTTTCTCAAATAATCCCGATTCATTTCCATTTTTTACCGATGGTAGTTTATTTAATATTGTATGAAATTACCAATAAACATCATTTGTTATTTCCCTTTTCCCTTCCTTTAAACATCTATTCTCAGTCACTTATCTAGCTCTTTACATACAGATTGTGGATAGATATCTGGGAAAACAATTATAATTAATACTAATTTATATATCCCAAACAATCCGAGAGTTATGCCTAATGGCAGTAAACTTAATTCATAGCCCTACAGATTAAACCTGTACTTTTTTTTTAATTTATTATCTTAGAACCTATATATTTTATCTCTTTAATATGTTGTTAAATGTTTGTACGATGGCGTGTATAATGTCAATAAAAGGATTGATTGATATAAAAGAATGAGTAATTACTCTTTTAATGGTCACGATTGGTAAAGATAATAACAGATTCTGCGTAGCAAATGTCCATTTACAGGCCAAGCAATGGCTATTTTTGGCAATTTACGTTGCCAGATATACAGCCATGTATTCCAATAATACATTTTCAAAAATATCTTTTCCACCAATTGCACATTTCTTAAGATCATGGCAGAGCCATGTTTTGGCAAATTTGTCCACGTTTCCAGAGTAGCCATCTATCATCTGCCGTCAAGTGACGTCATAATCCGCTAAGCAGCATGTAGGATAACGTCTTAATCATTACATCATACATGATTCTATTAGACCCGTCTTTAACTCTTAATAGTCCGACAGGTTGTACGAATTGTATGTCTCCACTATTTAATAAACATGTTGTTGAATATTTTGAAACTAATTTGACTGGGTGCAATAGCGCCCAGTCAAATTAGTTCCAAAATATTCAATAGCTTACCTGCATAGTTTTCTGGAAAGAGATAATCAGGGAGCTCAGAGATCGGTCGATCCAAACACGAGCGAGGTGTGGGTGGAGCTTAGATAGAGATGGGCGGGCCATAAAAATAAACGGAAAGGTCAATTGAATGGTTACTCACTAGTTTAAAATATTGTGTATACTAGGTAGGCATATGATCATATATAAATAACTGTTTATGCAGATATATACCGTAAACATAAGATAATGGCTTACATTTTAATATCACGATTTGGTGTTAAATAAAGAACGGGATGTGTGTGTAGTAATTATAAACCAATTAGTAATTAATATAGAGAAAGATAAGAAAACATTTAGCATATATAGCAACACATTATAAGATAAAAGATCAATATTCATTTTCTGATGATGAAATATAAACAGTCAGTTCTGGCACAGGCTTCAGATTCTACGAGGCAGGCACACGGTACAGAGCAAGGACGGGATGCCTTTCATCAATAGCAACCTCGTAGACATTTCTTATACCAGTCGAATTGATACTTTGCTGTAATGTGCATCATGACAGATACACATTTCCCATCTATTGTCTTGCGACCAAATGCTGTGGGATATCGTAATGAAGGCTGATTCAAGAGTGGTCATCTACACAAGGCTATTTGAAACAATGCTCGCAGCAAATGAAACTGAAATTCATCCTGAAATCTGATTTGCTTTTTGCAAATATATGATGACGAAGCATGTTCAGACAATCAGACAGTACCACTTTGAGCATAGAGGTTGGCAATGTACTCCCTATCCTCATTTGCTATTGTTGCTGTCACTTTCAAGGTACTGCCATTGCCAAATACTGCAAAATGAGCCAACTCTCCCACCATAATTAGCGCAACCTTTGCTGTTCTCCACTTAGCCCGGCTAAATGGATACCTTACTGTGTCATATCTACTTAACACATGTGTACACAGTATGGTGGCTGTCAGTTCCGGAGGCTCTTCTCACTCAGTAGGTTGCTGAGATCGTGGACAGGAATGTAATTAACTCCCATTTCCATGAATTCAAATTTCTTTCAGGAAGTCTAAACGGCAAAGCTTTTACATACAGAGCATGGTTTTATTAGGATCTGTCCCAGGCGCAACATGCTGTGTATGTCCAAAAGGATTTATACAGTAAACTAGGTGAGCCATAATCATTGTGTCTGCTTGGTTCACGTTTCCAGAGTATCCATCGATGATCTGAACATTTCAATTTGCTTGAAAACTCTTGACAAATGAAAGACTTTTGAGCGCTTTGAGGCTGACACACGAGGGGTTAAATATCCACTTGCAGGGGTGCGGGGCGGTGGGGTGAGGGGAGGGTGTGGGTGGGAGGGGGGGGGGGGATCAGGCCCTATCTTTTTTTAATTTACGACTGGAATAACTGGCTCAACAATAGTCTTCCCTTGGCCTTTAATAGAGGAATATAATTTATTGATACTAAATAATAAGAAATTATTCGAAAATGAAAAGCTGAAAAGGCGATTAAAACAAGCCTCTTGACGCTACGTGTCGTGTTGTTGTTGTTGTTGTTGTTGTTGTTGTTGTTGTTGTTGTTGTTGCTGCTGCTGCTGCTGCTGCTGCTGTTGTTGTTGTTGTTGTTGTTGTTGAGGTCATGATCAATTCACCTTTACAGAGTATCCATCTATCATCTGACGTCATATGACGTTACAATCGTCTAAGCGCCGTGTATGATGACGTCATAATCATTACGTCATAGATGATTTTATTTGGCCCGTCTTAATAGTCTGACACGTTTTAAGAATTGTATGGCTCTACTATTTAATAAACATGCTGTGGAATATTTTGAAAACTAATCTGACTGGGCGCTGTTGCTGCCATAGGCAGCAACAGCACCCAGTCAAATTAGTTTGACAAAATATCCAACAGCTTAAATTTATAGTATTCTGGAAATTGATAGTAAGAGACCGATCGATCCCAACACGAGCGAGGTGTGGGTGGAGCTTAGCTTGAGATGGCCTGCCCATAGCTAAAATGGAAAGGTCCGTTATGCTCACGACAGATATATAACAGTACTTGGCATGCTCCGCTTAGAGCCATAGTCATTCCATCTGGAAGAGAATTCACATTTTCGAGTTGGTAATTCTTACGAATTGGCTTCGTTCTTGAGGCTTTGAATGAACAGTTTCCAGTCAGAAATGCTTCGATTGTGTGCTACACATACTCATCTCTCTCATATCAAGTTAAATTAGTTTCGAAATATTCAACAGCGTGTATGGAGCTTAGCTCCATTCTCAACACCCACAACGAAAATGGCGAGAATGGCACACACATATATATAACCCTAGAACCATCATTAGGTAGACTTTGATTAAAACCCCTCATTAGGCAGGCCACTTGCATATTAAATTTTGAATGAAAAATGGATTTAGACTAACACATAGAACACATTTACGACTAAAACCAATAATAATAATAATAATAATAATAATATATATCAGCAGTGGTCTGCAAAAAATAAATATGGACAATACCATCATTAGGCAGACCAAACTATACATATATGTATATGCATATTTTTCAGCATCAAGCAGACCAAGATAAAACGCCATCTTTAGGTAGAACAAAATAAAGATTTCAATACTAGGTAGACCAGCATGCAGATATGCATATACTGATCCTAAGACCTTATAAATACCATTACAAAAGTCCAATATCTAGGCACTACAGATGCACATATTTCATCCCAATATCAGGCTTATGCGATGTATATCCAAAAGCTAAGACCAATCCTATGAAAGGTGTATCCAACACATAACCGCATATTTAGAACTGATCCAAATTGCATCATCAGACGAGCAGAGTCATAGTATTAGTATTAGACAGACTACTTGTCAATTTCATACATTAGGAAGACCAGAATGTATAAGCATACAGCAGACCATCTTGTATATATAGCACCACATTGTGTAATATATTTCTTAGTGTAAATGAGTTTAGACTAACATACAGAACGCATTTACCTGTAAATTCTATAATTAAACAAATACTTGATCTGCATTTTGCATAAAGATATGCAAAACACACCCATTAGGCAGAGCATGTTGTACATATATGTATGTATGCATATTTTCCAGCATTAAGCAGACCACGCTAAAATACCATCAATAGGCAGACAGACCACGATATAATTTTCAGCATTATGTAGACCAGCAGAGAACTGACTGCATTTCCTTCAGATATTATCATCTATATCGTGTTGCTCATTATATGTCCTCATCCATAAATTTAATATACAGCAGAATTTAATTAGTCTACCTAATGATGGAATTAACGCATTTGTATATATTTCCCGATATATGCGACTTATTAAGAAGACATCGTTTTCACAATTAAATTAATAATTTCATCAGGTCTCTCAGTTTACAACTATTATATAGAGTATGAATGTGAGCATAAAAGATGATGGGGTTTGGTACTAATGTTGTATCACTAATCAGAGTGGCGACGCCATAACCAATGGAGGAAACCAGCTTTAGCTGCGCCCCACTCATCTCTAGCTAAGCTCAACTCACGCAATTCCCGTTTGGGGGTCGATCGATCCTTGAACTCCCTGTCTATGTAAGCTGTTGAATATTTTGTAACTAATATGGCAGGGGTGGGGTGTGTGACGGCGGGGTGAGGGGAGAGGGTCAGTCAAATTAGTTTGAAAATATTCAAAAGCAGGTTTATTAAATAGTAACAACATACAATGCCCTTGTCATTCCCGATAAAGTGTCCTTCAGAGTTGTGTACAGTGAGCGGTGGTGTGTAGTCAGTGACTCTCAGGGTCCGGGCTGCCTGAAACATATTGTGACAGTCATCTGTAGCTGTGATTTCATCTGCTAGGGAGTCTGCTTGTTGAATAGCAAGATCTTTTAAGCCTTCGCTAATGTGGCGCAGAATACCATTGCGCTCCCGGCGTAGCTTGGTGCGGTCTTCACTTCGGCCACTTTGATATATGTGCTGCCGTAATGGTTTCAGCTCTGCTGAGAGTTTGACGACTAGAGGGTCATCAGTATACCCATCGTCCTATTGCACGATCCTCACCCTCCCACTAAGTTCCCGTATCGAGCACCATGCCTGCAGGCCTTTGATGTGTGTGCTAAGTTCACGAAGCTTCATACATATTAATGAACTGGGGTCAGTCAACTTGCGCCAATGAGATTGCTCGATAAGAGATCAGGAAGTAGACAAAGTTACACATGTGCGTAAACCAAACCAACGGTTTTTGTTACCGAAAACCAATCTATACATTTTCTGTTCCTCAGATCACTTATTTAGAGCAAAACTATAGTAAACTTTTGCAAATGTCTCTTTCCAGATCAACAGCATCGCAATCACCATTGTTTTTGTGATTGTAAATTAGGTCACCAGACGAACTCTCACCTATCGCGTGAAGTAGGCAGAAATCTGAGTGGCTAGCAACCCACTAGCGTTTCACATAGCGAGAAATCACAGGTCTGCAAGTACGGCCTCGAACATCATAGCTATGTGAGTGGGCGTATGTTAGTACGATGCAGTATACCTAGTTCGGTTGTTTCTAAGAACAACTATGGTACGGGTAGCTGATGATTCCATAGATTTCAGTATTTTGGCTATGGCTTCGTCCGGATCGGAGCTGATGTCTATGTCAGCTATCTGCTCCCTGAGTGACATTTTGCATGAAATTTGAGTGTCAGTGTCGCTGATGAGCTAAGGTAGGTTGTAGGTGACTCTACCTCTCTTGCCTGGGATGGTGTTTATACATCAGGTAGAGATCGTTCATCTGAAGGCGTGTAATGACTGGCTTATGATCAGCATTGAGGTCTTTGCCTCCATATAACGACCATTCCGAAGTAGGGGTTTTGCTTTTGTCTTGCATAGTATGAAGTCTATCTGATAGAAGATAGCTGTTGTAGCCTTAGAATATTTAGGGCTTGGCGATCTGCAATGCGTCCCATTTTCAGGAGACCCCAGGCCATTACTAACACCAATTAAAAAAGCAGAAATCGGGAAGGCACTTAAAGCCCTGAAGAATGGGCGTGCATCTGGACCTGATGGCATGAGCAATGAACTATTCAAATATGCAAGTGACATTATCTCAAAACCAATCATACACCTAATTAATTCAACTTTTATGCACCACCTTACCATCGACGCTGTAGGCCAAGGCAGCCTTATCGCACTATGCAAGCCCAAGAAGCTACATGGCCACAGCCAATCTGCGGCCCATTGTGCTTGTCAACAGCATATGGAAAATCCTACCCAAAATTAATCTATGTCGCATCCGAGACAAGATCGACGAGTTCACCGGATCAGGTCATCAAAGTGGCTTCAAACGTGGACGCAGCTGTGCAGACATTGTATGGGCTCAACACATGCTTGTGTCGGTAGTCATGTCCAAACACTGGGATTTCCACAAAATGGGCATTGACATGTGATGAGCCTTTGACACAATTAAATGCTCAAAGATCCTAGATCTACTACGCCAGGCCAGTTGCAATCAAGATGAGCTATGACTAGACATTGTTTGCAGACACCAAGCTGAGAGTACTAGTCAAGTCAGTGATGTCTGCAGAGTTTGAGACATCAATCGGCTCCACACAGGGAGATGGTCTATCCCCGGTGCTTTTCACCTGTTACCTTGCTTATGCATTGAAATCCGTATGGGAAAGTTCCACAAGACCATCCCCCCCCCACCACCCCTACCTCACATCCACACACACACACACACACACACACACACACACACACACACACACACACACACACACACACACACACACACACACACACACACACACACACACACACACACACACACACACACACACACACACACACACACACACACACACACACACACACACACACACACACACACACACACACACACACACACACACACACACACACACACACACACACACACACACACACACACACACACACACACACACACACACACACACACACACACACACACACACACACACACACACACACACACACACACACACACACACACACACACACACACACACACACACACACACACACACACACACACACACACACACACACACACACACACACACACACACACACACACACACACACACACACACACACACACACACACACACACACACACACACACACACACACACACACACACACACACACACACACACACACACACACACACACACACACACACACACACACACACACACACACACACACACACACACACACACACACACACACACACACACACACACACACACACACACACACACACACACACACACACACACACACACACACACACACACACACACACACACACACACACACACACACACACACACACACACACACACACACACACACACACACACACACACACACACACACACACACACACACACACACACACACACACACACACACACACACACACACACACACACACACACACACACACAAACACACACACACACACACACACACACACACACCGGCCATCACCAAACTCCCACCCCACCCACACACATCCCCATCCCACACACACCCACCCCACCCCTACCCCACACCCCCAGTGTCAATACTGGGTATGCCGCTAGAGATGGAATATGTCGATGATGTGGACTTCATAGATGAGGAAAAGAAACCCCTTGATGAACCTCTCCCAATAGCTGCAAGCAAACCAAACATTGAGAATCTCTTTATGAATGAATCCAAAACAGAGTTCACCTGCGTCAAACTAACGTGGCAGTGAACCATGGAGGAAAAGTACAATCCTGGGCTCACTGCTTTGCAGTACTGCTGACATTGCTACACGCTGCGTCATGGGGAACATAGCTTTCCAGTCCTTCTGGAAGCTATGGATTCGTAGATCAACGATGCTCTTGATTAAAATGCTATGTTTATACAATGCAACCTGTGTATCCTTGATGCTGTATAACTGTAACAGCTGGGCAGCTCCAAAGGCAGTTTTAGACAAACTTGATGCCTTCCACCGCAAACACCTACGTACCATCACTGGACACTGATGGCCAGACAGCATAATTTCCCACGATGCACTATACAAGATGTGTAATACGTCGCCGCTGTCTGTCTGTTCCAGCAAAGATGGCCCATGTTCTAAGGATGCCAGAAGAGACACCAGCACAGAGAGCCTTAGAATTCTCCCTACTCGGAGCCAGCAAATACAAAGCCAGAAGGGGACGTCATTGCACACATCTGCTAAGCATGCTACGAGGTGACCTCAAGAAAGCAGGACTCGGTACACTCAATTCAAGCTAAGAATTATGGCTGAGGACAAGACACTGTGGGCAAATATGAAGGACTGATTGCAGCCGTAGGATGTTTCCACTACTACAGCCACAGAATACAGTAATCATACATACATACTTACAATGCGTAGAACACTTGAATGCTTAGTCCGTCATCAATTAAGTGCTCGTGATTAACTTACCTACGTCATTCATCATACAAGGCACTTAGTTAATTATGATTTCATATAATTGATGGATAAACTGGAAAGGTCAATACTTGATCACACGTGCATAACAAGAAGAGTTCTATGTAATGTCGATTCCTGCACGCCCGATTGGCTGGTGCAACTCTATTCATGGCGAATAGTAGTGTCTTTTCAGGCTATTTTATTAGCCTTTTGGACCCGTTCTGTATGGGCTTACTTTTAGACAGTTGCTGCTCCCCGATCCATGACAACCAGGAGTAATGCTGAATAAGAGCTCATGTTCGTTTATAAGAGGTTTCCTTCTCATTCCTGCCATATCCGACGAGATCTATCTACGAGGATTCAGCGCCCCATATCGGCACGTAATTGTAGTTTCGTACATTTAGATGACCTAACGACACACTCACACACGCACGCACGCACGCACGCACGCACACCCTCACTTGCTTGCTGACTCACCCCACCCCACCCCTGCACAGGTTATCTGTTTTATGATATGTATGATTACCATATTCTGCTGCTGTAGTAGTAGAAACATCCTACAGCTACTATCAGTCCTTCTTCACTTTTTTCAACTGTGTCTTGTCTTCAGCCGAAATCCTTAGCTTCCTCATGTCCATTCCTGACTTGAGTGTGCCGAATCCTGCTTTCTTGAGGTCACCTCGTAGCACGCTTAGCAGATTTATGCAATGACGTCCTCTCGTGGCTTTGTATTACCTGGCTCCAAGTAGGGAGAATTCTAAGGCTCTGTGCTGGTGTCTCTTCTAGCATCCTTAGCACATGGGCCAAACATGACTATCTTTGCTGGGCATCTTTTACAGACACTGGCGACGTATTACACATCTTGTATAGTGCATCGTTGGAAATTATGCTGTCTGGCCATCGGTGTCCAGTGATGGTGCATAGGTGCTTGCGGTGGCAGGCATCGAGTTTGTCTAGAGCTGCCTTTGGAGCTGTCCAGCTGTTACAGTTATATAGCATCAAGGATACGCAAGTTGCATTGTATAAACGAAGCCTTTTTTTTTATCAATGTCATCTTTGATCTACGAACCCATACCTTCCAGAACGACTGGAAAGTTATGTTCCCCATCACGCAGCGTGCAGCAATGTCAGCAGTACTGCAAAGCAGTGAGCCCAGGATTTTACTTTTCTTCCATGGTTAGCCACCACGAAGTGGGTCATCATTTTCTTTAGTTTCATGCTTTGTAGATAGGTATATGTGGGTGAACTCTGTTTTGGATTCATTCATTAAGAGATTCTCAATTTTTTGCAGCTATAGGGAGAAGTTAAAGGGGTTTCTTTTCTTCGTCTATGAAGTCCACATCGTCGGCATATTCGATCCCTAGCGACGTACCCAGTATTGACACTGGGGTGTTTGGTCTTGTGGACCTTTCCCGCACAGATTTCAATGCAGCAGCAAGGTAACAGGTGAAAAGTACCGGAGATAGGCCATCTCCCTCTGGGGAGCCGATTGATGTCTCAAACTCTACAGACTTCACTGACTTGACTCGTACTCTCAACTTGGTGTCTGCAAACAGTCGTCTCACTAGTCGTAGCTCATCTTCATTGCAACTGGCCTGGCATAGTACATCTAGGATCTTTGAGCACTTAATTGTGTCGAAGGCTCGTGACATGTCAATGCCCATTTTTTGGAAGTCCCAGTGTTTGGACATGGCTACCGACACAAGCATGTATTGAGTCCATACTATGTTTGCGCAGCTGCGTCCACGTATGAAGCCACTTTGACATGATCCGAAGAAGTCATCGATCTTGTCTCGGATGTGGCACAGAGTAACATTGGATAGGCTTGGGTAGTGCGATAAGTGTGCCTTGGCCTACAGCATCGATGGGAAGGTGGTGCATAAAAGATGATTTGATTAGGTGCGTGATCGGTTTTGAGATAATGTCACTTGCATATTTGAATAGTTCATTGCTCATGCCATCAGGTCCAGATGCACGTCCATTTTCCAGGGCTTTAAGTGCCTTCTCAACTTCTGCTGTTTTAATTGCTGTTAGTAATGGCCTGGGGTCTCTTGAGAACAGGTGCAAGGGCTCATCATCATTATCAGTGGACTGATCCTTGAACCATTCTCGAGTCGCCTCGGATTTTCCCTGGTCAGTCCTGATAAAGTGTTCTTCAGAGATATGTACATTGAGTGGTGGTGTATAGTCAGTAACGCCCAGGGCTCGGGCTGCTTGAAACATTTTGTGGCAGTCATTCGTGGCATCTGCTAGGGAGTCTGCTTGTTGAATAGCAAGATCTTTTAAGCGTTCTTAAAGCGATCCATGTGACACAGAATGTTACTGCGCTCCCAGTGAAGCTTGGTGTGGTCTTCACTTTGGCCACTTTGATAGATGTGCAGCCGTAATGTGTTGTGTTCTGCTCTGCTGACAGTTATACTACTAGAGGGGCGTCAGTATACCTAATTTCGTTGTTTTTAAGAACACTTATGGTGCTGGTAGTGGATGATTCCATAGATTTCAATATTTTGCGTCAGTGATCGCATTGCATTAATCGACCTGGCTATACCTACGTGAAAACACACCACCACTAAGTGTCGAATTGTCAATACATATGGCCCAACTACCGAAAAAGCCAAAGAGAATCCAGCAATGTTAGATTCCTTCAACGCAGAACTGAGCTCCGCCATTATAATCCCAGCTAGATGGCAACTGTTCGTGTGTGGAGATTTCAACTCCAAGCTGGGTAAACTCGGAATTGCAGACAAGGGTTCAGGACTTGGCTTATGCATGGGATCCTATGGAGAGGGCACACGCAACAGCAATCGAGATGCACTGGTGGCATTCTTTAGTTCCAATGGCCTATTTGCCCCAAATACGGCTTTTAAACACCCATGCCGTCACCGGACAACATGGACCAGACACATTGCTGATCGCAAAACCCTAAAAGATTCTAAGGCTACAACAGCTGTCCTCAACCAACTAGACTTCATACTATGCAAGACAGAAGCAATCCCCTTGCTCCGGAACGCTCGTTCGTAAGGAGGCACAGACCTCACCTCTAACCATAAGCGAGTCATTACATGCCTTCAGATGAACGATCTCTACATGTATGATATGACGCCAGGGGACAGCATGTCGCAATTGTTCTGTATTAAGAGCTAGACTGCCAGCGATTAAACACAACGCAATTTAGTGCTGATATTTTAAAGCTAGGAAAAGTTAACCCTAAATATGATTACAATATATGCAACATGTTATTGTGGCAGGAGAACTGATCACGCAATTATGGAAGCCAACTTATAAACTGATCCATTTATAGCAATGCCACGCCCATGTATAGATAGGCTCCGCCCATTGTGCTCATGAGTTGGAATCCATTTAAAACTTTGACAGCCGCATTCTCAGAATCCAAATTTCAAGGTAAATAAACAGGGATATTGTCGAATATTGATAACTAATTTGATTGGGGCTGCTGTCGTTTATTGCAGCAACATCTCCTAGTCAATTTACTTTCAAAATATTCATTAGAATATTTATTAAATTATAAAATCATCAAATACATACAATCCATGCACTTTCGTGGCAGGTTTACGTTAATTTGATTTGACGTCAAGTGATGCATTTGGTTATGACGTCAGATACCTGAAAAACAGATCGGATCCATCCATTCTATACGGGGGTGGGGGGGGGGGGTTGCTGCCAAATGATGGCGATCTTTTAAAACTACCCGATAAAAGGAAGTTCGAAACGTTGCTCGAACAAGATTAATAGAATCTCGGTAGCTGCGGTTTCCCGATTTTTCAGATTTTCCATATTTCTTCGGAGTTTCCTTATATTGTTTTTTATCACGCACCACATCATGGACGCTAATGTACGCCCACATCCGTTCCGGTGTTATAATCTGAGCCAAATCGGACCAGTAGAGATACCCACAGATCCGGAATTTGATCCAATCCGAAACCACGTTCTTTTATCCAAAGTCTGGAAATTCACTTGGAGTACCTTCGTTGTGTTAAAATTTGGCTTACTCAGTACTCTTCCAGTAGTGGCTGAGATTCACAAGAAAGCTTTCATCCAGCTAAGAAACTTGGTCGCTGACCCATCACGCCGTGAATATACCATCTTGTTAAGACATTTTGCTAGGAAATCCATGTCCAGCAATACATAGCCCTCCTATGTTCAGAGGCTACTCCTGAAATACCAGCTGCCTTCAACCCACAGCTTATTGGTACAAGTACGTACAAAAACAGCATGGAAGCGTAGAGGCCATTAGGCAGTCTGCAAGTTCTGGAAGAGCAAGGTGTATCATGCTGCATCATCCATGTCTTCACTGCAATTCATATCAGCTGCGATGTGTGAACTGCAAGGCATCCCTGCCGGTCTGAATCTGCGGAGAGCCTGCATGAAACTGAGATAGCAACCATTAAGGAAAAACCTCTAGCCGGTGCATATCAACTCAAGACTGTACTTGCGAGAGGTGATAGACGAGGCAAAGTCATATCAACGTGTCAGCCTTGCAACTCAAGTCAAGAAGAGAGCATTGCATCATGCACAGCTCTATCGGCAACTCGTCAGCCCCACATACTTGCGCTGGATGACGCAACCGGTAGCAACCGAAACCTCTCCATCCTTCTTCATTAGATATGAACACGAGTACTATCTCATACATAGAACAGATTAGCAGAGATGGCATATTTGCCTGCCACAAAGAGGAGGCGTCTATTGCTTACATTGTCCTGATGTTACATGACTTCCTGTTCGTACTCACTGTATAAATCTATTCTCGCCCGCTGATTTACATATTGATGAACTTTCGTTAACTGTTACGTACTGAGTTTTTTGATAATAAATTCACTGCACACATCTAATGGGTCGTTCCACTGTATCCGTCCATCAATTTGACGTCATAATCAACCACGTGAGTATAGAATGACATCACAATCAATGACGTCGTAACGACATCATGAATGACGTAGAGAAGTCCGTCACGAACGCATAGTTGAAGACGGACTATGCGTTGTGCACGAATTGTATGTCTTTACCATAGGCAGAAACAGCGCCCAGTCAAATTAGTTACAAAATATTCAACAACTTACCTGTATAGTTTCAGGAAATTGATAGTTAGGGCACTCGGGGATCGATCAATCCCAACACGCCGAAGTGTGGGTGGAGCTTAGCTAGTGATGGGCGGGGCATAGCTAAAACTGGAACGGTCTATTGCTTCTCCATGTCTTACATATTGATGAACTTTTCTTAACTGTTACCATATCATAGACTTCGGCTGTTGTGTATTTCATGTTTTAGAGAATATATTGGTTATCTTCGCATATGCTGTATCTAGGGACAATTACTCCAGAAGGAGGTGCCTCGTGAAGTGTGTGTGGAGGGGAGGGGGGGTGCATGTAATAGAAGAAGAGATAAATTAGATCTGTAGTTTTTTAAGTACATCCCGGAATAAGCTTTGTGCGACTGATTGAGTAAATCCGGGGTCACACGATAATCGACTGTCACACGATGTCTACCAACTATGCACATGTTTTTGCCTGATAATCGTGTAAGCAGATTTTCCAACCGATACTCGGTGTCGTATGGAAATGTCGGCGACAATGAAAGGTCCGACACGATAAACTGTTTTGCTTATGATTGTCGATGGTCGTGTAGTGTGAGCGACATTTCGATAATCGGTATGAGCAATCGGTCAAATCTAGCAATTCGGTAGCGTGGCCTTCGATCACGATATATATATACACCTGTGCAAAAGTTAAGCACCAGCAAAAACAATAGAACGTAGAAACATGATGGTACAACTAGGCTGCCATACTTTTTGTCCCCGCGTTAGCTGACATAATTACAAGTACGAAATGCGCATGCATGCATGACTTCACGCCGCTTGATGTCCGTGCGTGGCGGGAAACAGCACACGTGTTCAGTTATGTAAAAGTCCAGTTTGAGGTGTAGAACATTACATACAGATTTAGGCGACAAGATTAGGAATTTTGTGTTCATGACCGTGGTTTATTTGTACAGAGAGAATTAGCTCTTGATTGTGAACCGCTATGGCAAGACGAAGGTTAAGTGATCGTGTGAAATGGCAAATCATAGGCATGCATACCACTGGTATGTCATGCAGAGAGATTGGCAGACAGCTGAACATTAACCATACTGTAATCAGTCGTTTGATTGCAAAACATGGGCAAACTAACAAGGTGAAGGACAGGCCTAGATCTGGAAGACCGAAGAAGACTACTGCCCGTGATGATCGAGCCCTAGTACGCCTTGTTAGGAGATCTCCATTCACCAACAGCAGAGTGCTCAGTCAGCAATGGGAAACGCGCAATAGAGTGTCAATGTCTACCGTCAAAAGGAGACTGTATGCTGCTGGCATGAAAGCTAGGAGACCTGTCAGACGTCCTCTCCTCACTACACACCACAAAGAGGAGCGTCTGAGGTGGTGCAACGAAAGAAGACACTGGAACATGAGATCCTGGAGACGGGTACACTGGTCTGATGAAAGTCGGTTCCTGCTTCATGCCACAGATGGTCGAACTCGTGTATGGAGGTCCAGACGCACGGCGTACGACCAACGTAACATCATGGAAGAAGTTCCATTTGGTGGAGGTTCCGTTATGATATGGGGGTGCATCTCATTTGATTGTAAGCTGGATCTGTTGACTGTACCTGGAACACTAAATGGACAAAGATATCAAGATTCCATACTGGATAGAGTTGTGGTCCCTCATTTTGTAAAGCATGCACCTGGAACCCACCCTATATTCATGGATGACAACGCCCGACCACATCGTGCTAGAGCTGTGCATGAATACCTCCGCCAGAATGCCATCGAAACCCTACCATGGCCAGCAAGGAGCCCTGACATGAACCCTATTGAGCATATCTGGGACATTCTGGGAAACATGGTGAGAAGGAGGGATCCTCCTGTGCAGAACCTACAGGAATTAACAGACGCACTCCATCTTGAATGGCAACGAAAACCACAATGGCGTATCAGTCGGTTGGTGACCAGCATGAGACGTCGTGTCCAGGCCGTCTTCCAGGCACAAGGTGGATATACCCGGTATTAATAATGACAGTCTCAAACTCGTGCACAGATGTTAAACTTCGTTTTCAGACACCATTAATGACAATCTAGCCACGTGTGTCAACTGTAGGGCAATAGTTGTCAGTTGTGTCAACGTAACCATATTCAGGCCTCGTTTTCAAGTTCAAACAAAAACATACAGTGTTTCCCCACCATCATAATCAGCATTCCTCTAGTTGCATTATTACCTCTTGCACTAAGATGGATGGGTACATAGATCTTTATGCTATTGCTTTCTTCATAGCACATGAATATACCCTCGCATGTGCGTAAAAATAGGGTGGTGCTTAACTTTTGCACAGGTGTATATATATATATATATATATATATATATATATATATATATATATATATATATATATATATATATATATATATATATATATATATATATATATATATATATATATATGCGCGCGTGTGGAGGCGGCGTACGCGCGTGTGGAGGCGGCGTACGCGCGTGCGTGTGCGCGTGCATGTGCGCGCGAGTGCGTGCGTGCGTGAGTGCGTACGTGTGTGCGTGCGTGTGTGAGAATGGACCTTTCCAGTTTATCCATCCATCAGCTGATGGCATATGATGTCAAAATTAACTCTAAGTGGCGTTTAGGATGACGTCATAATTAATTATGGCACGGCTAACTTGATTTAGCGCTTAATAGTCCAACCCGTTGTACGAATTGTATGTATTTACCATTTAATAAACATTCTGTTGAATATTTTGATACTAGTTTGACTGGGCGCTGTCAAATTAGTTTCAAAATATTTAACAGCTTACCTGTATAGCTTTCTGGAAATTGATAGACACGTAGTTCAGGGATCGATCGATCTCAGCACGAGCGAGGTGTGGGTGGAGCTTAGATATAGGTGGGCGGGGCATAGCAAAAACTGGACAGGTGTATTATAAACAGTCTACAGTGGCAATATACGTATTTCCTGCTCAGTAAGCCGTGTTAGCAGGGCCTGTTTGCTGAAGGTGTAGGTGCTTCGTTGTCCATTGCGTCATAATATTGGCTTCTCAACATGTAATGGGTATATAGTTGTGAACTGAGTTTATCTGTCTAATAAACTATCAGTAATGAACTGCCTACGTTGTCAAACATTCCTGTTTAACACACTCTGCGTTCAAATAATACCAACTCAATTACGGTAATTACACGGGCAAGCTGGTGAATATTTTAAAACTCATTTGGCTGGAACCTGTTGCTGCTTCAAAACTATTCAACAGTAGGCCTAAATTAATTAAATGAGAAATGAATTCTCGAAATCGGTATTTCGGATTTTACTGGTTAAAAGTGACTAATATTCTAAAATTTGAATCAAGATGGGCAACCCATGACGAAGTCTTTAAACCCGGGGGCGCTAGACTTATTTAAAGTTCTCAGGACCCATTAAATATCAACCTGTTCGAACAATAGTCTCACCGAATATTGTGGCCAATAGTTACAATGAATATGGATTCCCGGCATATCTTATCTCGTTTAACAGTTTATCTATATAATGGGACGCGATAACCTTTAGATGAGTATTTACTAAGCATGACAATTGATAGATTTATTTTTTTAGCAGAGACACGAACGCGCCAAGAGCGCGTGTGACATAGGCGGAAATTTAAGATATAATCTTTTTAATAATTTTGGCATTTCCTTCTAGAATAACTTAATGTAAATAGCATAATTCAGCCGCTATCGCATTTCAATTGTAGGATGACAGTCATGCCTTTATATGGCGGCCATGTGCTATTGGTTGCCACGCGACGGAGTGGAGTGGGGCCTCTTTAACCCTTTAATGGTCGAAATTTGCAAAGAAAATAAAATATTAGTTATTAACCCCTTTTGTGTCCACTTGTGGTATATAATGGTAAAACTGGCCAATACTTCCACTGCAGCTGTCTTGAGGACTGTCTATTTGCAGGCTAAGAGGAGACTATTTTTGAAAATTGACCCCTGGAATGACTGGCTCAGTTACCGAGCCAGTCATTCCAGTGATAAATTTTCAAAAATAGGCTTGTCTTGGCCTGAAAATGGACGCCGACTAAACAAAAAATTGGATTTTCTTGACCATTAAACGATCAAAACACCTCTTTTTCGATTTTCCTAAATTCCAGTTATAAACTTCCAAACAACCAGTCTTCTCTTGGCCAGCAAATGGCCTTTCACTGAGCAAACATTTCAATTTGCTTGAAAACTCTTGACAAATTAAAGACTTTTGAGCGCTTTGAGGCGCAGCTGACACACGAGGGGTTAAATATCCAGTTGCAGGGGTGCGGGGCGGTGGGGTGAGGGGAGGGGTGGGTTAGGGGAGGGGGGGGGGGGTAATCAGGCCGACTACCTTTTTTTAATTTACGACTGGAATAACTGGCTCAACAATAGTCTTCCCTTGGCCTTTAACAGAGGAATATAATTTGTTGATAATAAATAATAAGAAATTAGTCGAAAATGAAAAGCTGAAAAAGCGATTAAAACAAGTCTCTTGACGCTACGTGTCGTGTCGTTGTTGTTGTTGTTGTTGTTGTTGTTGTTGTTGTTGCTGTTGCTGTTGCTGTTTTTGAGGTCATGATCAATTCACCTTTCCAGAGTATCCATCTATCATCTGACGTCATATGACGTTATAATCGTCTATGCCTCGTGTAGGATGACATCATAATGATTACGTCATAGTTAATTCTATTTGGCCCGTCTTTAACTCTTAATAGTCTGACACGTTTTACGAATTGTATGGCTCTACTATTTAATAAACATGCTGTTGAATATTTTGAAAACTAATTTGGCTGGACGCTGTTGCTGCAACAGCGGCCAGTCAATTTAGTTCAAATATATTCAATAGCTTACCTGTATAGTTTTCTGGAAACTGACAGTCAGGGAGTTCAGAGGTCGATGCATCCCAACACGAGCGAGATAGGCGGAGCATAATTAAAATGGAAAGGTCCATTACGTCACAGGTAAGCTGACGTCACAATCAGAATATGTCATGCGAATCTAAGTCCATCATGAACTCTTTATAGTCCGCTAAGCTGTACGGATTGTACGTCTTTACTATTCAATAAACGTTCTGTTGAATACTTTGAAACTAATTTAACTGGGCGCTGTTGCTGCCATTCACCCGGTACAAATTGGTTTTAAATATGCAACAGGTTAGTTGTATAGTTACTATGAAATTAGGATTCTGGGAATTCAGAATTCAGAGTATATAAATCGATCCCAACACGCTCACGACATGGGCGGACCTTAGCTAGAGATGGGCGAGGCACAGACAAAAAGTGGGGGCTATTCACGAACTGGCATTCTTAAACTCCACTACGGACGCCGTTTGGCTGACTTGACCATTAACGGGTTAACAGACGGATCAATTTCTAGCTAAGCTCCGCCAACACTGTGCCTGCGTTGGGGTCTATCGAACACTGAATTCCCAAAGTCCCAATATCAAGGCAGCTATATAGGTAAGCTGTTGAGTATTTTGGAATTAATTTGACTGGGTGATGCTGCTGCCTATGATAAAATATTCAACAGGTTGTTCATTAAATAGTGACGGCATTATACGATCATGACGGACCTAGATACATCATTCATTAGCCATTTTGTGCTTGACGTCATCCTACGTGTGACGTATTTCATTATGATGTCATATAATTGAGTGGCAGATCGGATCTATCCTCTGTCTTAATGAGCCACCGTCATTTGATTATAAGTCTTATTTACTACACGAAATCTTTAGTAGTGGGCGGTGGCGTGTGTGTGTGTATATATATATATATATATAAATATATATATATATATATATATATATATATATATATATATATATATATATATATATATATATATATATATATATATATATATATATATATATATATATATATATATATATATATATATATATATATATATATATATTTATATATATATATATATATATATATTTGGCGGTGGAGGGGCAAAGTACACCCCTCCCTCCCATCCACCCACCACCCTGGCCTACATCAACTCATTGTATGGACCTTTCCAGTTCTTGCTAAGCTCAGCCCACCTCTACCTAAACTCCACTCACAGCTCGCTTGTGATGGGATCGATAGATCACTGAACTCCCTGACTATCAATTTCCAGAAAACTATACAGATATGGTTAAATATTTTGAACCTAATTTGACTGGGTGTTGTTGTTGCCATAGGCAGCAACAACGCCCCCAGTCAAATTAGTTTCAAAATATTCAACACAATTTTTAATAAATAGTAAAGACATACAATTCGTACAACAACGCATAATCCGTCTTCAATTCTGTGTTCGTGACGTACTTATCTACGCCATTCCTGGCCTCAAAATGACGTCATTGATTTTAACATCATTCTACACGACATGTAGTTAATTATGACGTCATATGATGGATGGATAGAGTGGACAGATCTATTGCCTGAATAATCTGTATAAAGTGCATCATCACCACCAATACATAAAGTACAATGCCACAATCTCTAGCGACAAATAACGAACATTCATGTTTCACGTATAAACCCACCATCACGCTCTATTAATTTATGGCTTTTAATAATAATATAATTTTATTATTTCTAATATATTTTACAAGTCCGTCTTTAATTAGACTAAACATTGCTTGTGTATAATAAGAGCGTGATACTAATAGTATCGTTCCCCGATAATGCGGGTTACTGGGCCGGTACTGGACCAATACCGGACCAATAAGGTAAGCTGCGTTATCATGTCCCAACACCCAGCTAACTGCTAAACATGAACATCTGGCATCGCGAATAATTGCCGTTTTTGTCACATAGTAAACAACCCGAATTTTCCAAATTTTTCAGGATTTCAAGATTTTTTGGATCACGATCAACGTTATGGAGTCCTAGTGTACACGCCATTTATTGTGGTCAAATTTGTCAAATTAGACCAGCAGTTTCTGAATTATCCGAGATAGGTCCAGAATTTGATCAGATGCGGATCCGTGATTTTTTATATTGATTTGTGGGTTTGTTAGATACAGCTCCGAACAGACGCACGCACGCACGCACGCACGCACGCACGCACGCACGCACGCACGCACGCACGCACGCACGCACGCACGCACGCACGCACGCACACACGCATGCACGCACGCACGCACGCCCACACGTACGGTACACGCGTACGTAGGCGTGGGTATTATACACACGTCTAACAATACGGACACACTCACCGACTCACATACTCTCTCACACGCACGCACGGACGCACGCACGCACGTGCACACGCACGCATGTCATTTGGCAGGCACAGCCTACAGTTAAATTAATTTAAAAAATAAACAACAGTTTATTTGCAGAGTTACATTCAAATTTAAATTGTGGGAATTCAGGTCTCAAAGTTTCAAATTGTTCCAGCGAAAATATGAGTGGAGAATAACTAGAAATGTCTCCCTCGATTGGTATGTTGCTATCTGTTACAAAAACCATCGATGACGGGTATAATAGGTTAACTGTCTGCAAGCCACCAAACAATAATTTCAATGGGCAATAATTCTGGACCTACTGAATGTTGGGAAAACAATTTGATTGAAAGTTGTTGGTGGCTTAGTCACCAACAACTTTCAGTCAAATTATTTTCAAAGTATTCAACATATCCAGAGTTAAACCACATGGTAAATTAGTCTGCCACACAGTTCATTTTCTCTACGAGTAGACTGTATAGACTATCGTAGGTCTATATGTAACTTTTCAAAGAAAAATCGGATTTGTACCGCCAAATTACGGCTATAGTATACTCACTATAAATCTAATTTACCAATAAAAACATTTATGAATAAAGTATTCTCACTGATATTTTATCTTATTAAATTTTTCGTTTGTCAAATTATGCCATAGAGGGCGATAAAAATAGCAACGTGTAATATAAGCAAATTTCATAGTGTCAGTGATATTAAATTAGAAAATGTAATTGTCTAATTTTACGATGTATCGTTTTTACACGCTTTATGAATAGTGCGCGCGTGCGTTTATACGAGCGTGTGCATACGTGTGCGTGGGCGCGCGTGCGTGTGTACGTTTGATCAGGCGGGATGGTAGGCAGACACGGGCGGATGGGCAGGCAGGCGGACATGTGGACAGGCAGGCAAGCGGGTGAGCATACAGACGACCGGGCATGTGGGCAAACGGGTAGTCTGGAGGGCGAGCGGGCGTGCTGGCGGGTTGGCGGGCGTGTGTTCCCGAACATGTGCTCATTTTTTCTGTGATATAAGATGGCCGTTGTGCTAGAACATTCGTAGATAACTCAGCTTACTGGGCCGATGCTGGGCTGATACCGTGACGATACTTTCAGTATCGGCCCGGTATCGGCCCAGTATCGGCCCAGTAAGCTGCGTTACCCTGGTTGTTTCTTCAAAATATTGCAGTCACTTGTGTCCTCCGGATATAGTAGCTGCTCGTTTGTGTACGTTCCAATGGCCCCCAAACTTGTCCATACACATTACGTATATATATTTGTCAAGCGGACGATTACATCTCAAAACAATTGCATCTGAAATCGACTGTAGAATGCAACGGGCTGGAATCTGTTATGTAATTTTATCCCTGTAATATAAATGATTTTGGGAATTGATATTGGACGGATGGTACGTGGATATTGTTTCTTGAAAGAGCGTGTGAGATGGTGATATTAAGCCACATTGAGTAATGGACCTTTTCAGTGTTAGCTATGCCCCGTCCATCTCTATCTAAGCTCCACCCACACCTCGTCCGTGTTGGGATTGATCGATCTCTGAACTCCATGGCTATCAATTTCCAGAAAACCATACACGTAAGCTGTTAAATATTTTGAAACTAATTTGACTAATTTGTCAAATTAGATTCAAAATATTTAACAGCATGTTTATTAAATAGTAGAGACATAAAATTTGTACAACGTGTTGGACTATTAAGAGTTAAAGACGGGCCATATAGAATCATTTATGACGTAATGATTATGATGTCATCCTACACGCCGCTTAGTTGATTATGACATCATACTGACAGATGGATATTCTGGAAAGGTGAATTCATACAACGTGTCGGACTATTAAGCGTTAAAGACGTCTATATCGAGTCATTCATGACGTCATGATTATGACGTCATCAGACGCGTCAAGTAGTTGATTATGACGTCATATGAGGTAATATGATGGATAGATAAACTAGGTATTTTCTTAGCACCGATCATAAGGTCAAGCTGAAGATCAGAGAAGAGTTCCAAGCGAGTGTGATTAATATCGATGCACTGTGAGGAACATGGTCTATGAAACGTGTGAGTCTAAGAAAATGACGAAGAAGAAGAAGAAAAGGAGGAAGTTGGAGGAGGACGATAATGAGGAGGTTGAGGAAAGGAGGAGGATGAGTAGGGTGAGGTGGTAGTGGTGGAGGAGGAGGAGGAGGACGAAGAGGAAGAGGAGGGAAGGAAGAAGTAGTAGTGTCGGGGTCAAAATGATACCACCTACCTCAGAGCATGCTCGAAACTTTCCATTTAGACAAATGGAAAAGGACCACCTCCCTCAAAGCATGCTCGAAAATCTCGATGTAGACAAATGGAAACGGCTGGGGTCCGTGGGGACCAGATAGACATCTTCTTCCAGCGGAAACACTTCAAGCATAACAGGGCCTAACGGGCCACCTACGACGGACAGACGCCGTTCGGCGATCCGTGGCCCCTACCACCCTCTCAATCCCTGGGGCATAGGTTGCGGGGGCCACCACGGGTCGCCAAACGGCTGCCAGGGAGGTAGTATCACATTACTACTACCTGGGTCTGAACGCCCATTTAGAGACAAGCCTCCACAGCGATATACACCACTGATCGCCATCAGCCACACGCATCGGGCACCGCCTTGTGATCAACCCCAGACACATCTGAACGCCCATTTAGAGACAAGCATCCACTATCACATAGACACGACGGGCCCCCCCCCCCCCAACCTCCACAGGTACTGATCGCCAGCACCACTCATAATATGGTCTGAACGCCCATTTAGAGACAGGCACCCACAGGGATATACACCACCACCCCCACCCCCCCCCCCCACCCCACAGGTACTGATCGCCAGCACCACACATAATAGGGTCTGAACGCCCATTTAGAGACAGGCATCCACAGGGATATATACCACCTACAGGTACTGATCGCAGCACCACACATAATAGGGTCTGAACGCCCATTTAGAGACAGGCACCCACAGGGATATACACCCCCACCCCCCACAAGTACTGATCGTCAGCACCACACATAATAGGGTCTGAACGCCCATTTAGAGACAGGCATCCACAGGGATTTCTACCACCTACAGATACTGATCGCAGCACCACACATAATAGGGTCTGAACGCCCATTTAGAGACAGGCATCCACAGGGATATACACCACCCACAGGTACTGATCGCCACACATAATAGGGACTGAACGCCCCTTTAGAGACAGGCATCCTCAAGGATATACACTAGGCACAGGTACTGATCGACACACATAATAGGGTCTGAACGCACATTTAGCGACAGGCATCCACAGGGATATACACCATGATTACTGTTGCACAGCTTCGCGCTATTGCAAAGCAATTCGGCCTTAGAGGCTACTCTAAGGCCAAGAAAGCCGACCTGCTCCAGATGATCGGACAGGTCCGTGCCGAGGAGTGGCAGAAGCGACTCTCCCGAGCAATGACAACGGGAAGGTTGTCAGCGCTTACCGCAAGACAGTCCTGAGAGAGGGGAAGCTGAGAGCCTCTGGATGCACGCTTGTGGTACAGTGGGAGTGCTGTATAAAACGCTGCCCAAGCGTCCCTAAACGAGTTCGGACTGTCCCATACCCACACTTCATAGTTTACGACTTTGAAGCACTCATAGATGGTATCAAGACTCATCCTACAGAGACTCTCACGATCGAGAGTACTCACATACCTACCTCTGTGTCAGTTGGCTGCTCCTTAGAGGGTGCCACGAGTGAGCCCACCCACCTCTGCAATCCTGACCCCAAAGAACTGATCAGAGAGTTCATGCTGGAGATCCAATGGCGAGCATCTCTAATCCGGACAAGGGTTAGGGCACAGTACATACCGACTGAACTCCAGTACAGGCATTTGGTCACACCACTCGTTGATCAGTCGCTGCTGTTGCTTTGGGAGCTTGTCCAGATGCTGAAGGGTGCTGTTGTTGGTGGTCCCAGCATCGTGTTCACCAGATACCATGAGGCCGGTGTGACTCGAATCCGCCAGAGTGAGCGTGTCTGCCAACGTCTACTCGGCTATGATGCAAATGCTCTGTACCTGTCAACGATGGCCAAAGAGATGCAATGTGGTAAGGAGAAAGTGCGCCATTGGTCCGGGGACAGTGGGGTAGCTAGCTTTAAGGAGGCTCTCCTAGCAGACAGCTGGTTTGGGTTTGCTGAGGTGGATATAGAGGTCCCAAAGGCTCTGTGGGCAAAGTTCGACGAAATGCCTCCTCTCTTCTATAACCGCGAGATCCCAGTAGAGGCAATCTCGTCCCTCAAGTGGTATATAACCCATGGCCTGGAGATCACTGCTGTCTACCACACCAGAGACTATGAGGCCAAGCGCCCATTCGAGTGGTTCGTGGAGAATGTTATGGAGGCCCGCCGCTCGGGAGATGTAGATAAGAGCCAAGCGCTCTTGGCAGATCTCGTCAAACTCCTCGGCAACAGTTCCTATGGGAAGCTCATCGACGCCCTAGAACGTCATAGCAACACCAGCTTCATGAAGGATGAACGCGTGGTAGACAAGGCCCTGCATTGTGCACGGTTCAAAGATCTCGAGGAGATCGGTGAGTCATACGAGCTCCAGAGTCGCATGCCGAGAATCACAATTCGAAGGCCCTTCCAGGTGGGGATAGCCGTTTATGAGCTCGCGAAGCTGCGAATGCTGGAGTTCTACTACGACTTCCTCGATCGCTACGTAGCTCGTGACAGCTTTGAGTACCTGCAGATGGACACTGACACTGCGTTTATTGCTATAGCAGGCTCCAATCTCGACGACGCCATTCGCCCTGAGATGCGAGCAGAGTACCAGGCTCATAAGCGGGACTGGATAGCTTGGGAAAACTGGTCTGGACGGACTCCGAGACTGTTCAAGCTCGAGCATAAAGGCTCTCGTGGCATTGCTCTCTACTCCAAATGCTACTACGTGGAGAGCGCAGCTGCAAGTAAGTGCTCGACTAAGGGAATGTCAAAGCGGCAGAATGAGGTATCTTGGCAGCGGTTCTACAGTGCCCTACATGGCGGGGTGGACAGAGCTAAAAACCGAGGCCTACGCATGCGCAACCAGGATATGGTGACGTATGCACAGGAAAAACTTTGCTATGATAAGCGCCATGTGCTACCAGATGGGGTCCATACCGAGCCCATCGAGTATCATGTTAGCACCCCAGGGGATGGTAGCTGTGTGTCTTCAGGGATTAGCTGAAGCTCTTCTACGACAAATGGTCGCCTAGGAACTCCGTGCTGGCATGCCAGGTAGTACAGTGTAGGCCGCCCCTCCATCTCCACATACCTGTCAAGCCTGTGAACATCTATTGACCAGTTAGGATCTGTTGCACGCCGTCGACCACCTTCCAGCCCACCAGGCTCATACAGGTACTGAACCAGAGCACCAGGTGGTAGGCACTCCTCTCCCTTGTTCTCTCCTCTAGAGCTGTGACCAGCAGAGTGTCTGATAGCCTCTACCAGTTTCTTCCCAATTAGCCTAGTAACCTTGGCATTGGATCTCTCCACCACAGCAGGCAGCCCTCGCACCCATACTCTAGAACGTTCACTCGGCGCGGCCATTTCCTGGGTGTATTGGTGTGGGAACAGTCTCTCTGCTAGTGTCTGATTCCACTGCTCAACGATAGCCTGGGGACAGTAATGCCCTACCTCGCCTCGCCTAACTGCTACACCGTGTTTCCGCATGAGGGCTGCAGTCTCCCCTCTGAACTCCTTACCCTCATCCACCTGCAACAATTCCAGCCACTGGAGGGGATTTTCCGAAGCCTCGTAGACACCCTGGAATGCCTGGGCCACCTAGCCAGCTGACTTGTCTGTGAGCGGTACTGCCACCTTGTACCTGCTGGCGACATCGATGATGGTGAGGGCATACTTGTAGGTCTTATGACCAACCGAGTCGTGTGGAAAGAATAGAACATCTGCCTGGTGAACTCTGTTCGGGACAGTTTCCGCGAAATGGGAATGCCTGATGTGCCATGGACGAGGTCTGTATATCTGCCACATCGCCTGGTGGCTGAGCCACTGGCTAACTCTCTCCAATGTGAAGTTGTGGCCCTTGCGACGTGCAGCCTCGAGTAGTTGAGGGGGCTCATGGTAATATCCACCAGGCTGGTAGTAGAGTTCCTCAAGAAAGACAGTTGATAAACTCCCGGATTTCATCACTGACGTCCACTCCCGTCCTGTCACGCATGGCCTGGGTGAACTCTAAATAGACGAACAGATGGCCGTCGTTCATTCGACCATCACTGAAGACATCCTCAAACACCTCCGTACACTGGTGTCTAATCTCTGCTGGATCCTCACTGAACAGTAGTTTATCAACCAACCCTTGGAAGTTAAGGGACTTGACTAGGTCGTACAGAGACACCATGCTTATACAGTATGGCTTAAATGTTCGGCGGTCCAGATGGCCACGAGCGCTATGGCAACGTATGGTAGCCAAGGGCCTGCAACTCTGAAGAACGTACCTACTCCTGAGGTGATGGCTGGTATGGCTTCAGACGTCTTCTCCACCCCATGGAGAGCAGTGTTGGCGATCTTGCAGACCGTCTCGCCAGCCTTCATTGTGAACAGAGTGATCAGAGCCCCAACTGCTGCCAGCGGACAGATAGGACCTTTTACGTAAGTGCATTAGATTCCTTTTGCTCTGTGTACTAGCTTGCGGGATTCAGGCGCAGTCTCCGCTACACCATCATACTCACCCACGGTCTCCACTACATCATAGTCGTCAGCATCATAATCATCCTCCTCATCATAGTCATCCTCATAGTCCCCGTCATCTATATCCTCGCCTGGATCAGCCTCTGGTTCATACATCGCTCTGGGGATCCGTCGCTGGGGCAGTTATATAGTAGCTTTAAACTGTATTCTATAGCATGGCCTCCGCAATCTTGAATGGGGGCATGTTGGCCTTAGCGAACTGGGGACTCAGCTTCGCCGACAAGAAGCCGGCAGAGGTCGAGCATGAGTGTCATAACCAGGCGATGGAGAAGCTGTCTAAGGAGAAGTTTGAGTACAGCAAAGCACTCGAGCATATGCGCCAGAGGGAGGCACGCCAACGACAACTCCGAGCTCAGGCCAACCAGAGCCTCAAAGAGGCAGATGAGAGTCTCGATGAGTACTACGAGGCTGTAAAGATATCTGAGCCAACGCTCGAATATGAAGCATCGACAGGTCAGAAGACAGCAGAGCTTATAGCAGTGGTGGCAGCTGCAGCGGTGACGACAGGAGTCATGCTCCAGGCACGCTCAAGCTGAATAACTGATGTGTTCGACATGCATACCTTAGCATAGCCAAAGTAAAGAACCGTTACACCTAATGAGCGAGTCCCAGCTATGAGGGTTCCGATGTTGAAGCTGAGCTGGTTGCCCTGATTAGGTGGGATGTCCCTGCCCCGAGGTGGTGACGACCTTCGAGTGCTGACTCGAGGTCGTCGCTTCCACTGGTTAGCCGCAGAAGTGCATATGACTTAGTTTTCTGTCTGTAGAGTTGGCAATCAGCCAGCTCACGTACATCACCAAGAACATTGGTCCCAGCAACCACAAGCTTGAAGTCGTCTAGCTTATCCACCTGCTGGATGGCGCCTCCATTCTGAACCAGGACCGCAACAGCGACACAGTCCAATGCACCACGATGCAATGTCAGCTCTACCTGTTGGTTAGCTGTGGCTTGGACCTGCTGGTGTTCTCGCTCCACATGCATGATCCGCTGTTTTGAACCCGTTTGCTTCAGCCCCTGGTCATTCTCGTCATGCCAGACATGAAGTCTTGGAGCATTCATCGTCGCATCTGCGAGTTGCTCAGTGTACACCCGGAGGAACAGCCTATCCTGCATGGCAGCCGGATTCATGTGTGTGTTCTCGAGGAGGATTAAGAGTGGAACTGCCACAGACTTCTTGACACCTGCCCGTAGTTCGAATTCCATGAACCCCTCATCACACCCCACAGCGTAGTACCCCTTTCCCTTCGCATAGAAAGTTGGGCCACGAGCCAGCGGACCTAGGACTCGGTACTCATCGTTCACATAGGTGGTGTCTATGGTGCTGTTGCTCTGCATGATCTCCCACCTGTTCAGAACCTGCGGGAGCTCTACCGTCTGTTCTATTGTGCTCTGAAGCTTGAACTCGAGTGTCATGCTCTTGATCTCGTGGATCTGTGCCGAGATTGCAAAGTCAATGTACTTCCCAGCAGCGGACAATGGGTTCTCATCATGTATACTGGGTCGAATGACCATCAGGCAGTCCTTTCGAGGATCAGTGCGGTGCGATGTCGCGGGTTCAATGGCCCCATCTGGATGTTGTACATACTGCAGCATGTTTAAGGTATGGGTATATAGAGGGGTTAAACGGCTGGCATGTTTGGTAAAGTTCTCCAGCAGATTGTCTATAGGCAGCAGGATAAGTCGGCATGACAGTCACAGCCACGGCGTGCACTGTCCCACTGTGACAGGGTCCGAGGACTGCTTTGTGACATCAACATTATCAACGAGCGAGCCACGGTCACACCTCCATCTGATGCGGAGATACTGGCCGCCATAGAGGAACGAGTGCCAGCTCGTAGTACAAAAGAACTCCTGACTCGGATACTCTACCGGAAGTTTGACAGCACCCAGGGCAAGGTACTACACAACCTACCTGTGGCCCCACCCAACAGTACTGTTATTCTAGCTCTCCAAAGGGCGAGGGTCGAACCCAAAGATCTACTAACAGTTGGGAAGTGGGCTGCTGTATTTAGCCTCCATAGCCAGGAAGAGCGAGAGATGCTGGATAGACTCCTGTCTGGAGCAAATAACTACTTCAGGGAGGAGGTCAGTGCCGCTGTAGCAGAGAGCCACGACACCAGTCATGCAGAAGGAGGCTGTTGAGCACATCTTCAACGAAAAAGGGCGCAGGATATTGGCCAGTGATCTGCCAGCATTTACGAAATTCCCAGATAACTACCAGGACTACCCCATCAAATCCCCTCACAAGTCAGATGCTAAGTGCGGATGGCTAAAGTTGGTCTACCATGAGAAGAACCAGATGAAGAGAATCCCAAAAGATGACCCTCAGTGGATAGAGCTTAAGCGACAGTACAGACCTGATGAAGCAGCTTCTGACAAAGTAGCTTCTGATGAAGGCCCTCAAGACTCTGACGAAGTAGCGGAGACCACGGACGAAGTAGCGGAGATCTCGCAGCCTTCTGATGGATGAGAAAAAGGTTACGGCAGCTACAACAGTCTGTCAGCGATGACGCGTAGAGCAGGCTAGTTTCCTAGCTGGATTCAGCTTGTAGGTGACGGTCTGCGCCTTTTCCAGAGATGGCTTGAAGTGTGACACCTAACCTGTCTCCTTGTTGCTAAAGATGAAGCGGTACAGCTCAGCTGCCCTCTGTACACCTGCGATAAAGTCCCCTTTGGTCTTCTTGGGGGTTAGGCTGTCGTATATGGTCTCGAGCAGGGCATGTCCACACATGGAGCTGAGGTATAACAACCGGGCATTGTGGCGGATGTCTGGTGAGATCTCGCGGCTGTACTTCTGAAAGAGGATGAAGACAGTTATCTTTGTGTGCCAGATGCACCTGGTGATGTTGCTGAGGTAGGTGACTGTCTTCTGGTCCATTGCAGGGTCATCGATAACTAGTACAGGTGGTTCTGTCAGTCGGGCTGCCAGCAGCTTCTCCATCAGTGCTTGCAGGTTCTGCGTCTTCGTGCTTGGGCGATTGTACCATTGATCATTACTGTTAACCGCCTCAACGGCGGAGTCAGACACCAGCATGATGTATTGAGAGTGTAGATGTTCGGCCAGGAGAGCCCGCAGCAAGATGTTTATCATGTGTCCTAACGGTGCAATGATCAGCACCACCTGGCCAGCATCGGCCGTCCTACTGTCGAATGGTACAGACATGCATGCGGAGGATGGTTAGCACTTGGTCATTGGTAGCCTCGTCTATATCTGGGAGACTAAACGGCAGTACTTCCTGCACCAGCTCTTTCGCCTGCAGAGCGGGGAATCCTGCACCTCCGTGGATACAAAGGATGCGATGGAGGCGACAAGCATGAAATCCCAGCAGCAGCTGAGAAGATAGCGTAGAGGGCCTGTGTCAGCACCCACAGTGTCTAGTACATCCAGTATCTGTATGATGCATGCACGGGAAGTCTTAAACTCCAAATTAAAGAACCCTGACTTCTTCACCTCTGGTAGCCGGAGGCTGTCGATAGCACCTGCACCTGTTTGGCTGTCGACAGTGATACTGTTCAGGTTGAGAGTGCCTATCTTGAGCTTCTCTCCATCCTGTTGGAATGAGCTCCGTGGATTCAGGAGATCCTTAACCAGGTCTTGTGCATAGGACTCAGACATAACCTTGATGGCACCAGCCTCATCGACCCCAAGCATACCTCGCATCGTTGCCCTGTCGTTGATGCCCATCCACTTGTATACAGTCTTGGCCTTGAAATGGCCGATTGTCCAACCATATCAGTGTTCCCAATGAGATCTTGGGCTGGGATGGTACCTCGGATCTCCCGCAGGTCTCCCTTCTCATCGAAGTCTAGGAAGGAGATAGGAGCAACAGTGTCCTCTGAACCGAGGCGTGCCTCGCCAAAGTGAGCAAGATCGCCTAGCTCTTTGCTTTCTAGGCGACGATGATCTCAGCCATTGCACTCATTGCTAGCCCTAGAACCGCATCCTCCATTAGTGTAACACGTTCAGCCATGATCTTGGCAGCAACAGTGTAGGAGGCACCACTGAGGGCGATCTTTGGGATGGGGTGAATTATTCCGAGACAGTGCCTGGCCACCCCACTCACCACTGTAGCGAGGACAGCTGAAGTGGCACCAGGAAGAACCTCATTTCCCCCTGTCATCTTCACCATGGCCACATTCGATGCCACATTACTGGCGACATGGACTGCCAGAGGTTTTGCTTTGGTCGGTAACTTCTGTGTCTTGGTTCACAGCATGTTCTCCACCTTCTGAAGACTCGCCTAGCTCTCAGGCAGTTGCTTCACAATCTGTACCATTGACGTCATTGCTTAAGCACTGAGTATACAATGCGGGTAAACGTCTGCGTCCCCTGTCGAGAGAGCTAATAAGCTCTTCCCAGTCTGCATCTGCCAGGTGGCCGGGTTGGTACTCAGGAATATTCATCTCTCTATTCAGACATCTTAAACATGTCCAGGCTCACGCTATGCGAGAAGTACTATTATGGCAAGTCATTCACCCTACAGTACGAAGCAAGCTCAGAGGCATTCTCTCTCCACCCCATTGGTGGTGATGGGGTGGAGCTGCTCACAGACCTCAAGGATGTGACGAAGGAGTGCCTGGGTCACAACATAGATGGCCACAAGATCGTGTTTCGGTACGATTTCCCGAAGAGGAAGTACATCCTCGAGCCGATGATTGAGCTCTCGGATACAAAGGTGGCAGACATCAACACCCTAAATAACGACCTCAGCTTTCATCTGGTCAACCCCTATTCGAGTGGTGCACTGCTGATGGCCCATGATGGCCTGCTATTGACCCTGGAAAAAACCTGCAGTTCATATTTGAGAAGAATGAAGTGTGGTACCGTGCTGGACCTGGGGGTGACTGGCAAATATGGTTGCCCCTATATAGGCCTCCTGCAGTCATTGACATAGAGGTTACTCCCCTCTCCACTGTGAAAAAGGATGGGACAGTTCGAAAGCTCTACAATCGGGGATCAACCTTCCTCACCTACATAGGTGAAGGGGTCTCCCTAACGATGGTGGGTCACCGGATTGGGGTTACAGGTGGAAAGCTCCTGCTGTGTCGTCCATTCGATGGACCAGAAGAAGCTGTTAACCTCCAGGAGGGCACCCTACGGGTAGATGGTGTGTCACATGTCTCCAAAGTCAAGGGTGCTGTTAAACTGCTTCAGCGAGTCGGACTCACTAGCCCGCAAATGATTCATATAGTCCTAGAGCTACGTTTCTCAGCCAGCAGCAGAGTGAAGCAACTGAGGGATGAAGATCACTATCGATCCGGATGGAACAGGGCTCGATCTGGCACAGATATTTCTCGAGGGGGTTCACTCTGTTCAGTTTAACTCTTCATTTATAGCCATGATTCTCATCATACTGCTCGTGTTGGCGTCTACAGCAGTGGCACAGGGCGCTGAGAGTGCCATGATATTGGATGCCAAGTGGGCCCACTTCCAGGATGACCCCCAGTACAATCCTTGGGTCGACCCCTTGTGGAGAAACATTTACGACCGCTCTCACCCACGTAAAGAGATCGAGTCTGTCTGCCACTTCTATGGGGTGGAGAGAGTAGGCCGTGGTTGTCTGCTGGAGACCCGTGCTCAGCACCAGATTCTCTGCATAACATGTGAACTTATCAGAGTCTGCCGTGGTTCATTGTGAGAATTGTCAAGGTAGATGGAAGCCCCTATGGGTGGTCCCATCATGCCGATGCGACTCTGGCAGAGACTACGTCTTTGTCTGAGCCTAAACAGAATAGAGAGAGAGAGAGAGAGAGAGAGAGAGAGAGAGAGAGAGAGAGAGAGAGAGAGAGATACCGGCCCTGTGGTTGATGGCGATCAGTGGTGTATATCACTGTGGAGGCTTGTCTCTAAATGGGCGTTCAGCCCCTGGTAGTAGTAGTGTGATACTACCTCCCTGACAGCCGTTCGGCGATCAGTGGTGGCCCCTGCAACCTATTCCCCAGGGATTGTGAGGGCGGTGGGGGCTCATTTGTCTAAATGGAAATCCAGTTGAGGGAGGTGTGTGCTCATTTGTCTAAATGGAAATCAAGTTGAGGGAGGTGGTATCATTTTGACCCTGACACTACTACTGAGGAGGAGGAGGAGGGAAGGAGGAGGGGTGAGGCGGAGGAGGAGGAGGGGAGATGGAGGTGGAGGAGGAGGATGAGGAGGAAGATGAAGAGGAGGAGGAGGGGAGGAGGAGGAGGAGAGGAGGAGGAGGCCGGGGTTGAGGAGGAGGAGGTGGAGGTGGAGTAGGAGGCGGAGGCGGGGAGGAGGAGGGGGAGGCGGCGGGGAGGCGGCGGGGAGGAGAGGAGGAGGAGGAGGCGGGGGACGAGGAGGAGGAGGAGGCGAGGGAGGAGGAAGAGGAGTAGGAGGGGGAGGAGGAGGACGAGAAGGAGGAGGAGGAGGCGGAGGCGGGGGAGGAGGAGGAGGAAGAGGAGGGGGAAGAGGAGGAGGAGGGGATGAGGAGGAGGCGGGGGGGGGGGGGTGAGGGAAGGAGGAGGAGGTGGAGGAGGAGGAGGAAGAGGAGGGGGAAGAGGAGGAGGAGGGGATGAGGAGGAGGCGGGGGGGGGAGGAGGAGGAGGAGGCGGGGAGGAGAGGAGGAGGAGGAGGAGGAGGCGGGGGATGAGGTGGAGGAGGAGGAGGAGGCGAGTGAGGAGGAGGACGAGGAGGAGGAGGAGGATGATGACGAGGAGGAGGCGGAGGTGGGGGAGGAGGACGAGGATTAGGAGGAGGAGGGGTGAGGGAGGAGGAGGAGGAGGTGGAGGACAAGGAGGAGGAAGAGGAGGAGGAGAAGGCGAGGGAGGATGACGAGGAGAAGGAGGAGGAGGAGGAGGAGGACAAGGAGGAAGACGAGCGGGAGGACAGCGACGACGACGACGACGACGACAACGACGACGACGAGGACGACGACGACGACGACGACGACGACGACGACGACGACCATGGCGAAAACGAAGACGCCGACTACGACTAATCACGATAAAATCTATTTTATTATTGTGTACTTACCATTGCAGGCAAGCGTCATTGTATATTTCCGTCCCCATTGCACAATTATCAAGACAAGCACTCGCGCGTCTATCTAGAACAGCAGCTAAACAGAATTACACATACTCCCAAGACCAAACAATCTTCGTAATGTTCGTGAGTAGAGTCCGCATTCTCAAGCTTTAATGCGCTATTTATGTAGTTTCCACCGAAGAAACATGAAACAAGGGCGGATCAATAATATACCTCTATGAATCTGGGTTCATTCATAGCGTGGAATCAGGTCACTAGATTAAAAACAAATTGACTGAAAATTGTTGCAGACAAACACAATAGCAACTTTCAGTTGAATTAGCTTTCAGGACATATTGTTCCGAGACGTGTATTATACGGTGTCAGAGTAAGAATAGGCATAGACTATAACCTATATAAAAACTTGGTCAGACTGACCTAATTGATGCTATCGCTCAAGGATATGGTGTCATAATCAAGAACGTCACATGGAGGCTGTATGCGCCTTATGAATCTGGTGCAAAAGCTAGCGTCTTATATAATATGTTTTATAAAGACGAGGCTGGTTTGGGGCCAACTTCAAGAGGTATCACCCCTGCCACTTTTCTGCAGTATTGGTCCCATTATGCGGGAACGATATTACGCGTCGATATCACGTTTCGTCATATTTATAACAATTGACTTCTATCTTTGTGCAGAGCGGTAGCGTGGCCCTGGTAACATCGGGGTAAAGGCTCAGACGGGGTGTTCGGATGTATAAACAGATAGACTGACAAACAAACAGACCGACTGAACTAACCGAAATACTTAAATCGGCCTTTAGGGGTGTGAATAATTACTTTCCTGGATGAGTTCAGTGATCGTTTCTCACTCTGGCAAAGCTAGCGTGGACCTGGGACCTCCACGATTAAACTTGTGAGTTGAAAGTGAAAGCCGGGTTGAGGAATGATTGCTGAATGCAGAACATTTGCTTCGCATCTTGACCTTTCGGAAACTGATAAGCCGAGATTAAAGAGTATCAGTATTAGACATTTGGGCGTCAACGCCCCTGGACCTCTTTTGTTTATCTTTTGTGAAAAATTGGACAGTTCCAGTGTTAGTCATGCCCCGCGCATCTCTAGCTAAGCTCCACCTACACCGCGCTTGGGTTGATATCGATCCCTGCACTCTCTGAATCTCTATTTCCAGAAAACTACACAGGCCAGCTGTTGAATATTTTGAAATTAATTTTACTGGATGCTGTTGCTGCTTATGGAAGCAACAGCACCCAGTCAAATCAGTTTCAAAATTTCAAACATAATTTGTATTAAATAGTAAGGGCGTACATATCGTACAACGTGTCGATCTATTAAGCGTTTAAGACGGATTAAATCGAGTCATTCGTTCCGTAATTGATTATGGCATCATCATACACGTCACGTAGTTGATTATGACGTCATAGGAAGTCATGTGATGGGCGGATAAAAGGTCCATTGATATTACATGCGTTTTCCTAGTCTGTAATGAAAACAGTAACAGACAGAACCGGATTAGGGAAAGGCCTAACGGGGTTACAGTCCCGAAGTCTCGAGGAAATTAGGGGCCCCAAATCAAACGCAATTAAAGTATTTTACCCCATTGAACCTGTAAGCTCAATATCTCACTTTTACAGTCATGATATACGTAAGCTGTAGAATATTTTGAAACCAGTTTGACTGTCAAATTGGTTTGAAAATTTCACTATCATTTTGACACATATGTAACGAATTTAATATATCTGGTAGTAGTAGTTTTTATTATTGTCAAGCATTAGTTCTATGAACCCTGTCATTGATGACGCACTGGCACTAGGATATTGGTCATTCACCATCTGGAATGTAATTTTTACCCTTTTCAATTTTCGAATTTACAAACTCTTATTAGATAATAAAATGTACAATAATAGAGTAATCCAGTTTATAGGTCAATTATATGAGGTCATGATCAAGTACGTCACGTATAATTGGACGTCAAAATCAAGTCTCACAACCCACAATCATAATTGACAGAAATAAGCAGTCTTTGAGCTGGAATAGTCTGTCAAGTTGTACGAATTGTAGTCTTTACTATTTAATAAACATGCTGTTGAATATTTTGAAACTAATTTCACTTGGTGCACAGCTGCTATCTAGAAATTGAGATTCAGTGAGTAGGTGGATCGATTGATCCCAGCACATGCAAAGCGTGAGTTGAGCTGAGCTAGAAATGGTCGGGATGTAGCTAAAACTGGATTCCCCCAATCTGCTTCCATGTACACGTATTCCGTCAAACCATTCTGTCTTGCCATGGCACTAGTCCTTCACTTGAGTTGAAGAACTGGCAGAAGTTTTCATGTATGACGAAGGCTTCTCGACCAGCGCAGTTTCCTCCAATATGTTTTTAATTGATACATACTACCCTCTGCTTCTCTCGCCTCATCAAGCCACAGCTGGGTATCCCTTAGTTACAGGAGTAAGTTGTGCAAAAGGCAAGCTGCCTACACAACGTCATCAACTTTGTTATCAGTAGATTAATCTGCCTAGACATTCTCCATCTTGCGGAAAGAACTCAAAAAGCCTTTTTTTCAACAGCCATCCATCCTTGGTCTGCAATGTCGATAATTCTACGTGCGTCTTTCCAAATGCCGATTTCGTTCTCGGTATGGATGCATTAAATAGCATTTAAGCGAGAATGCTGCATCTCCTACCGTGGCAAAAGGAATTCTACCCGTCTCTGCTGAATCGGGCAAGAGAAGCAAGAGCGACCTTCTTCTTGCCCGATAAGATGTGTTCAGCCAAATCAAATATGATATTCATTTCACTCTTTCGCCTATTAAAATAAATTTAAAAGTCGTCAACATTTGATCTTAATAATTGAAGTATGTATTTTCTAAGATAGTTGTATGATAGTAGAGCTTAAAGACATTGCAGTATATAGTAACGATTTATAACACTTGTATTATTTTCAAAATCAACATGATACAGGCATAAGGTGGCTTGATATTGTCCCAGGGCTTAAGATATGTCTGCAAACCGTCCATTCCTTGTGAGTATTTAGTGACATGTATTATGATTTTTCAATTGCTCCAATTAGAAAGGTCACTATGGCAGACATTAAAAATAAGAAATGCCTTGCACCCTAAGCCAATGTAATTTGTGTAATATATACTCGAGTCATTACACTTATTGATACCCTAAATTATGAGGTTATACGTCACGAAATAAATATTATAATATAACCTATTTACCCATAATGAACAGAAATTGCACCTTGGACATTTCTAAGAACATACGCCGTTTATTAATACACGGGCAACGTCAGCAGATTCGTTGATTAAGAAGAATAGGTCCGCTCTCAATTGAATGCACGCGCGTAAGAAATACGTGTCTAGTTTGGTCAAATACGTGCGCGTGGCGGAGGTAATTGCACGCTAGTGTTACGTACGCATCCGGTTGGGGGGGGGGGGAGTGTTCTCACTAGAGACTTAATCCAGAATAACGCCATACTGAAGCGTGTCGTTATTCCTGATTCACTGTCTAGTGAGAACACGGCCTAGTGTCCTACTGTTAGTTCCCTGTATATAGATCTCATATCAGTTGTGTATGTGTCGTTACTACGTATGATTATTATGTTAAATAGGTTGAAACTAATTCACCTTTCCAGAGTAGCCACCCATCATATGACGTCATAATGAACTGCGTGATGTGTACAATGACATTATAATGAATGACGTCATGAATGACGTCGATAAGTACGTCACGAACGCATATTTGAAGACGGTCTATGCGCCGTTGTACAAATTGTTTGCTTTTACTATTTAATAAATATAGGCAGCAACAGCACCCAATCAAATTAGTTACAAAATATTCAACAGCTTCCCTGTATAGTTTTCAGGAAATTGATAGCTAGGGCATTTGGTGATCGATCAATCCCAACACGGCGTGGTGTGGGTGGAGTTTAGCTAGTGATGGGTGGGGCATAGCTAAAAAGGGAAAGGTCCATTGGACCGGATGGAAACTGTTGCAACCGATTCAAGTCAACCAAAATTGTTAATATTCTACACCTGTATTGTTGCGTTTACACCATGCTGCCGAATTGTAGATTGCGTGTATCTGTTTTGCGTTCAGTTTCAAAACGTTCCGCATTAATTACATCATATAATATACAAACCGAGAAAAGTCGATTTTGCACGGGCGAAGATCTTTGGAAATTTTTTCCTATTGAACGGCTAATAAATTTCCTGAAAACTATACAGTAAAGTTGGTGAATAGGTTGTAACTAATTTGACTGGGTGCTGTTACTGCCTATACCCAGTCACCATTAGTTTCAAAATAGTCAACAGTATATTTATTAAATAGTAAAGACATACAATTCGTACAACAACGCGTAGTCCGTCTTCAACCATGCGTTCGTAAGGTACTTACCTACGTCACTCATGACGTCATAATGGCGTCATTGATTGTGATGGCATTCCATACGTCACGTAGTTGATCATGACGTTATATGATGGAAGGATATAGTGGAATGGACCATTGGATATATATATATATATATATATTTTTTTTTTTTTTTTTTTTTTTTTTTCATTGACGCACTGGCCACGTGCGGCTTCTATTTCCATGTGCTAACTTAGCCGACAGTCATGCACCCATTAGTTTAATTTGTTGATCACCATCTCCCGGTCGGGGGATCGAACCGCCATTCTGCAACTCCGCATAGCATCAGCAACCAGGCATCTTTCCACTGGACCATCGCACCAAGACTAAAAGTCAAGGATTGGCCGACGAGCTTTCACATGTCTGATATACTGACACACTGACGATTCATATGGGACTATCTGTGGATGCATCTGCCACAATTCAATCCTAGGCTTTTACGCCTATTGTACTCTGACTCCAGCACGGCTCTGACAGTATATGTATTTTTATTTTATTGACGCACTGGCAACGTGCGGCTTCAATTTCCATGTGCTAACTTAGCCGACAGTCATGCACCCATTAGTTTAATTTGTTGATCACCATCTCCCGGTCGGGGGATCGAACCGCCATTCTGCAACGCCGCATAGCACCAACAACCAGGCATCTTTCCACTGGACCACCGAACCAAGACTAAAAGTCAAGGATTGGCAGACCAGCTTTCACATGTCTGATATACTGACACACTGACGATTCATATGGGACTATCTGTGGATGCATCTGCCACAATTCAATCCTAGGCTTTCACGCCTATTGTACTCTGACTCCAGCACGGCTCTGGCAGTATATGTATTTTTATTTTATTGACGCACTGGCAACGTGCGGCTTCAATGTCCATGTGCTAACTTAGCCGACAGTCATGCACCCATTAGTTTAATTTGTTGATCACCATCCCCCGGTCGGGGGATCAAACCGCCATTCTGCAACTCCGCATAGCATCAGCAACGAGGCATCTTTCCACTAGACCACCGCACCAAGACTAAAAGTCAAGGATTGGCCGACCAGCTTTCACATGTCTGATATACTGACACACTGACGATTCATATGGGACTATCTGTGGATGCATCTGCCACAATTCAATCCTAGGCTTTTATGCCTATTGTACTCTGACTCCAGCACGGCTCTGGCAGTATATGTATTTTTATTTTATTGACGCACTGGCAACGTGCGGCTTCAATTTCCATGTGCTAACTTAGCCGACAGTCATGCACCCATTAGTTTAATTTGTTGATCACCATCCCCCGGTCGGGGGATCAAACCGCCATTCTGCAACTCCGCAGAGCATCAGCAACCAGGCATCTTTCCACTAGACCACCGCACCAAGACTAAAAGTCAAGGATTGGCCGACCAGCTTTCACATGTCTGATATACTGACACACTGACGATTCATATGGGACTATCTGTGGATGCATCTGCCACAATTCAATCCTAGGCTTTTATGCCTATTGTACTCTGACTCCAGCACGGCTCTGGCAGTATATGTATTTTTATTTTATTGACGCACTGGCAACGTGCGGCTTCAATTTCCATGTGCTAACTTAGCCGACAGTCATGCACCCATTAGTTTAATTTGTTGATCACCATCTCCCGGTCGGGGGATCGAACCGCCATTCTGCAACTCCGCATAGCATCAGCAACCAGGCATCTTTCCACTGGACCACCGCACCAAGACTAAAAGTCAATGATTGGCCGACCAGCTTTCACATGTCTGATATACTGACACACTGACGATTCATATGGGACTATCTGTGGATGCATCTTCCACAATTCAATCCTAGGCTTTTACGCCTATTGTACTCTGACTCCAGCACGGCTCTGGCAGTATATGTATTTTTATTTTATTGACGCACTGGCAACGTGCCGCTTCAATTTCCATGTATATATATATGTATGTATGTATTTTTATTTTTATTTTATTGACGCACTGGCAACGTGCGGCTTCAATTTCCATGTGGTAACTTAGCCGACAGTCATGCACCCATTAGTTTAATTTGTTGATCACCATCGCCCGGTCGGGGGATCGAACCGCCATTCTGCAACTCCGCATAGCATCAGCAATCAGGCATCTTTCCACTGGACCACCGCACCAAGACTAAAATGTCAAGGATAGGCCGACCAGCTTTCACATGTCTGATATACTGACACACTGACGATTCATATGGGACCATCTGTGGATGCACCTGCCACAATTCAATCCTAGGCTTTTACGCCTATTGTACTCTGACTCCAGCACGGCTCTGGCAGTATATGTATTTTTATTTTATTGACGCACTGGCAACGTGCGGCTTCAATTTCCATGTGCTAACTTAGCCGACAGTCATGCACCCATTAGTTTAATTTGTTGATCACCATCTCCCGGTCGGGGGATCGAACCGCCATTCTGCAACTCCGCATAGCATCAGCAACCAGGCATCTTTCCACTGGACCACCGCACCAAGACTAAAACGTCAAGGATTGGCCGACCAGCTTTCACATGTCTGATATACTGACACACTGACGATTCATATGGGACTATCTGTGGATGCATTTGCCACAATTCAATCCTAGGCTTTTACGCCTATTGTACTCTGACTCCAGCACGGCTCTGGCAGTATATGTATTTTTATTTTATTGACGCACTGGCAACGTGCTGCTTCAATTTCCATGTGCTAACTTAGCCGACAGTCATGCACCCAGTAGTTTAATTTGTTGATCACCATCTCCCGGTCGGGGGATCGAACCGCCATTCTGCAACTCCGCATAGCATCAGCAACCAGGCATCTTTCCACTGGACCACCACACCAAGACTAAAAGTCAAGGATTGGCCGACCAGCTTTCACATGTCTGATATACTGACACACTGACGATTCATATGGGACTAGCTGTGGATGCACCCGTCACAATTCAATCCTAGGCTTTTACGCCTATTGTACTCTGACTCCAGCATGGCTCTGGCAGTATATGTATTTTTATTTTATTGACGCACTGGCCACGTGCGGCTTCAATTTCCATGTGCTAACTTAGCCGACAGTGATGCACCCATTAGTTTAATTTGTTGATCACCATCTCCCGGTCGGGGGATCGAACCGCCATTCTGCAACTCCGCATAGCATCAGCAACCCGGCATCTTTCCACTGGACCGCCGCAACAAGACTAAAGTCAAGGATTGGCCGACCAGTTTTCACATGTCTGATATACTGACACACTGATGATTCATATGGGACTATCTGTGGATGCACCAGCCACAGTTCAATCCTAGACTTTTACGCCTATTGTACTCTGACTCCAGCACGGCTCTGGCAGTATATGTATTTTTATTTTATTGACACACTGGCAACGTGCGGCTTCAATTTCCATGTATATATATATATATATATATATATATATATATATATATATATATATATATATGTATGTATGTATGTATGTATGTTTGTTTGTATTTTTATTTTATTGACGCACTGGCAACGTGCGGCTTCAATTTCCATGTGCTAACTTAGCTGACAGTGATGCACCCGTTAGTTTAATTTGTTGATCACCATCTCCCGGTCGGGGGATCGAACCGCCATTCTGCAACTCCGCATAGCATCAGCAACCAGGCATCTTTCCACTGGACCACCGCACCAAGACTACAAGTCAAGGATTGGCCGACCAGCTTTCACATGTCTGATATACTGACACACTGACGATTAATATGGGACTATCTGTGGATGCATCTGTCACAATCAATCCTAGGTTTTTACGCCTATTGTACTCTGACTCCAGCACGGCTCTGGCAGTATATGTATTTTTATTTTATTGACGCACTGGCAACGTGCGGCTTCAATTACCATGTGCTAACTTAGCCGACAGTGCTGCACCCGTTAGTTTAATTAGTTGATCACCATCTCCTGGTCAGGGGATCGAACCGCCATTCTGCAACTCCGCATAGCATCAGCAACCAGGCATCTTTCCACTGGACCACCGCACCAAGACTAAAAGTCAAGGATTGGCCGACCAGCTTTCACATGTCTGATATACTGACACACTGACGATTCATATGGGACTATCTGTGGATGCATCTGTCACAATCAATCCTAGGCTTTTACGCCTATTGTACTCTGACTCCAGCACGGCTCTGGAAGTATATGTATTTTTATTTTATTGACGCACTGGCAACGTGCGGCTTCAATTTCCATGTGATAACTTAGCCGACAGTGATGCACCCGTTAGTTTAATTAGTTGATCACCATCTCCTGGTCAGGGGATCGAACCGCCATTCTGCAACTCCGCATAGCATCAGCAACCAGGCATCTTTCCACTGGACCACCGCACCAAGACTAAAAGTCAAGGATTGGCCGACCAGCTTTCACATGTCTGATATACTGACACACTGACGATTCATATGGGACTATCTGTGGATGCAACTGTCACAATCAATCCTAGGCTTTTACGCCTATTGTACTCTGACTCCAGCACGGCTCTGGAAGTATATGTATTTTTATTTTATTGACGCACTGGCAACGTGCGGCTTCAATTTCCATGTGCTAACTTAGCCGACAGTGATGCACCCGTTAGTTTAATTTGTTGATCACCATCTCCCGGTCGGGGGATCGAACCGCCATTCTGCAACTCCGCATAGCATCAGCAACCAGGCATCTTTCCACTGGACCACCGCACCAAGACTAAAAGTCAAGGATTGGCCGACCAGCTTTCACATGTCTGATATACTGACACACTGACGATTCATATGGGACTATCTGTGGATGCATCTGTCACAATCAATCCTAGGCTTTTACGCCTATTGTACTCTGACTCCAGCACGGCTCTGGCAGTATATGTATTTTTATTTTATTGAGGCGCTGGCAACGTGCGGCTTCAATTTCCATGTGCTAACTTAGCCGACAGTGATGCACCCGTTAGTTTAATTTGTTGATCACCATCTCCCGGTCAGGGGATCGAACCGCCGTTCTGCAACTCCGCATAGCATCAGCAACCAGGCATCTTTCCACTGGACCACCGCACCAAGAGTAAAAGTCAAGTATTGGCCAACCAGCTTTCACATGTCTGATATACTGACACACTGACGATTCATATGGGACTATCTGTGGATGCACCCGCCACAATTCAATCCTAGGCTTTTACGCCTATTGTACTCTGACTCCAACACGGCTCTGGCAGTATATGTATTTTTATTTTATTGACGCACTGGCAACGTGCGGCTTCAATTTGCATGTATATATATATATATGTATGTATGTATGTATGTTTGTATTTTTATTTTATTGACGCACTGGCAACGTGCGGCTTCAATTTCCATGTGCTAACTTAGCCGACAGTGATGCACCCGTTAGTTTAATTTGTTGATCACCATCTCCCGGTCGGGGGATCGAACCGCCATTCTGCAACTCCGCATAGCATCAGCAACCAGGCATCTTTCCACTGGACCACCGCACCAAGACTAAAAGTCAAGGATTGGCCGACCAGCTTTCACATGTCTGATATACTGACACACTGACGATTCATATGGGACTATCTGTGGATGCATCTGTCACAATCAATCCTAGGTTTTTACGCCTATTGTACTCTGACTCCAGCACGGCTCTGGCAGTATATGTATTTTTATTTTATTGACGCACTGGCAACGTGCGGCTTCAATTTCCATGTGCTAACTTAGCCGACAGTGATGCACCCGTTAGTTTAATTTGTTGATCACCATCTCCCGGTCGGGGGATCGAACCGCCATTCTGCAACTCCGCATAGCATCAGCAACCAGGCATCTTTCCACTGGACCACCGCACCAAGACTAAAAGTCAAAGATTGGCCGACCAGCTTTCACATGTCTGATATACTGACACACTGACGATTCATATGGGACTATCTGTGGATGCATCTGTCACAATCAATCCTAGGTTTTTACGCCTATTGTACTCTGACTCCAGCACGGCTCAGGCAGTATATGTATTTTTATTTTATTGACGCACTGGCAACGTGCGGCTTCAATTTCCATGTGCTAACTTAGCCGACAGTGATGCACCCGTTAGTTTAATTTGTTGATCACCATCTCCCGGTCGGGGGATCGAACCGCCATTCTGCAACTCCGCATAGCATCAGCAACCAGGCATCTTTCCACTGTATGTATGTTTGTATGTATGTATTTTTATTTTATTGACGCACTGGCAACGTGCGGCTTCAATTACCATGTGCTAACTTAGCCGACAGTGCTGCACCCGTTAGTTTAATTAGTTGATCACCATCTCCTGGTCGGGGGATCGAACCGCCATTCTGCAACTCCGCATAGCATCAGCAACCAGGCATCTTTCCACTGGACCGCAGCACCAAGAGTAAAGTCAAGGATTGGCCGACCAGTTTTCACATGTCTGATATACTGACACACTGACGATACATATGGGACTATCTGTGGATGCACCCGCCACAATTCAATCCTAGGCTTTCACGCCTATTGTACTCTGACTCCAGCACGGCTCTGGCAGTATATGTATTTTTATTTTATTGACGCACTGGCAACATGCGGCTTCAATTTCCATGTGCTAACTTAGCCGACAGTGATGCACCCATTAGTTTAATTTGTTGATCACCATCTCCCGGTCGGGGGATCGAACCGCCATTCTGCAACTCCGCATAGCATCAGCAACCAGGCATCTTTCCACTGGACCGCCGCACCAAGACTAAAGTCAAGGATTGGCCGACCAGTTTTCACATGTCTGATATACTGACACACTGACGATTCATATGGGACTATCTGTGGATGCATCCGCCACAATTCAATCCTAGGCTTTTACGCCTATTGTACTCTGACTCCAGCACGGCTCTGGCAGTATATGTATTTTTATTTTATTCACGCACTGGCAACATGCGGCTTCAATTTCCATGTGCTAACTTAGCCGACAGTGATGCACCCATTAGTTTAATTTGTTGATCACCATCTCCCGGTCGGGGGATCGAACCACCATTCTGCAACTCCGCATAGCATCAGCAACCCGGCATCTTTCCACTGGACCGCCGCAACAAGACTAAAGTCAAGGATTGGCCGACAAGTTTTCACATGTCTGATATACTGACACACTGATGATTCATATGGGACTATCTGTGGATGCACCAGCCACAGTTCAATCCTAGACTTTTACGCCTATTGTACTCTGACTCCAGCATGGCTCTGGCAGTATATGTATTTTTATTTTATTGACACACTGGCAACGTGCGGCTTCAATTTCCATGTATATATATATATATATATGTATGTATGTATGTATGTATGTTTGTATTTTTATTTTATTGACGCACTGGCAACGTGCGGCTTCAATTTCCATGTGCTAACTTAGCCGACAGTGATGCACCCGTTAGTTTAATTTGTTGATCACCATCTCCCGGTCGGGGGATCGAACCGCCATTCTGCAACTCCGCATAGCATCAGCAACCAGGCATCTTTCCACTGGACCACCGCACCAAGACTAAAAGTCAAGGATTGGCCGACCAGCTTTCACATGTCTGATATACTGACACACTGACGATTAATATGGGACTATCTGTGGATGCATCTGTCACAATCAATCCTAGGTTTTTACGCCTATTGTACTCTGACTCCAGCACGGCTCTGGCAGTATATGTATTTTTATTTTATTGACGCACTGGCAACGTGCGGCTTCAATTACCATGTGCTAACTTAGCCGACAGTGCTGCACCCGTTAGTTTAATTAGTTGATCACCATCTCCTGGTCAGGGGATCGAACCGCCATTCTGCAACTCCGCATAGCATCAGCAACCAGGCATCTTTCCACTGGACCACCGCACCAAGACTAAAAGTCAAGGATTGGCCGACCAGCTTTCACATGTCTGATATACTGACACTCTGACGATTCATATGGGACTATCTGTGGATGCATCTGTCACAATCAATCCTATGCTTTTACGCCTATTGTACTCTGACTCCAGCATGGCTCTGGAAGTATATGTATTTTTATTTTATTGACGCACTGGCAACGTGCGGCTTCAATTTCCATGTGCTAACTTAGCCGACAGTGATGCACCCGTTAGTTTAATTAGTTGATCACCATCTCCTGGTCAGGGGATCGAACCGCCATTCTGCAACTCCGCATAGCATCAGCAACCAGGCATCTTTCCACTGGACCACCGCACCAAGACTAAAAGTCAAGGATTGGCCGACCAGCTTTCACATGTCTGATATACTGACACACTGACGATTCATATGGGACTATCTGTGGATGCATCTGTCACAATCAATCCTAGGCTTTTACGCCTATTGTACTCTGACTCCAGCACGGCTCTGGAAGTATATGTATTTTTATTTTATTGACGCACTGGCAACGTGCGGCTTCAATTTCCATGTGCTAACTTAGCCGACAGTGATGCACCCGTTAGTTTAATTTGTTGATCACCATCTCCCGGTCGGGGGATCGAACCGCCATTCTGCAACTCCGCATAGCATCAGCAACCAGGCATCTTTCCACTGGACCACCGCACCAAGACTAAAAGTCAAGGATTGGCCGACCAGCTTTCACATGTCTGATATACTGACACACTGACGATTCATATGGGACTATCTGTGGATGCATCTGTCACAATCAATCCTAGGCTTTTACGCCTATTGTACTCTGACTCCAGCACGGCTCTGGCAGTATATGTATTTTTATTTTATTGACGCGCTGGCAACGTGCGGCTTCAATTTCCATGTGCTAACTTAGCCGACAGTGATGCACCCGTTAGTTTAATTTGTTGATCACCATCTCCCGGTCAGGGGATCGAACCGCCGTTCTGCAACTCCGCATAGCATCAGCAACCAGGCATCTTTCCACTGGACCACCGCACCAAGAGTAAAAGTCAAGTATTGGCCAACCAGCTTTCACATGTCTGATATACTGACACACTGACGATTCATATGGGACTATCTGTGGATGCACCAGCCACAGTTCAATCCTAGACTTTTACGCCTATTGTACTCTGACTCCAGCACGGCTCTGGCAGTATATGTATTTTTATTTTATTGACACACTGGCAACGTGCGGCTTCAATTTCCATGTATATATATATATATATATGTATGTATGTATGTATGTATGTTTGTATTTTTATTTTATTGACGCACTGGCATTTTATTGACGCACTGGCAACGTGCGGCTTCAATTACCATGTGCTAACTTAGCCGACAGTGCTGCACCCGTTAGTTTAATTAGTTGATCACCATCTCCTGGTCAGGGGATCGAACCGCCATTCTGCAACTCCGCATAGCATCAGCAACCAGGCATCTTTCCACTGGACCACCGCACCAAGACTAAAAGTCAAGGATTGGCCGACCAGCTTTCACATGTCTGATATACTGACACTCTGACGATTCATATGGGACTATCTGTGGATGCATCTGTCACAATCAATCCTAGGCTTTTACGCCTATTGTACTCTGACTCCAGCACGGCTCTGGAAGTATATGTATTTTTATTTTATTGACGCACTGGCAACGTGCGGCTTCAATTTCCATGTGCTAACTTAGCCGACAGTGATGCACCCGTTAGTTTAATTAGTTGATCACCATCTCCTGGTCAGGGGATCGAACCGCCATTCTGCAACTCCGCATAGCATCAGCAACCAGGCATCTTTCCACTGGACCACCGCACCAAGACTAAAAGTCAAGGATTGGCCGACCAGCTTTCACATGTCTGATATACTGACACACTGACGATTCATATGGGACTATCTGTGGATGCATCTGTCACAATCAATCCTAGGCTTTTACGCCTATTGTACTCTGACTCCAGCACGGCTCTGGCAGTATATGTATTTTTATTTTATTGACGCGCTGGCAACGTGCGGCTTCAATTTCCATGTGCTAACTTAGCCGACAGTGATGCACCCGTTAGTTTAATTTGTTGATCACCATCTCCCTGTCAGGGGATCGAACCGCCGTTCTGCAACTCCGCATAGCATCAGCAACCAGGCATCTTTCCACTGGACCACCGCACCAAGAGTAAAAGTCAAGTATTGGCCAACCAGCTTTCACATGTCTGATATACTGACACACTGACGATTCATATGGGACTATCTGTGGATGCACCCGCCACAATTCAATCCTAGGCTTTTACGCCTATTGTACTCTGACTCCAACACGGCTCTGGCAGTATATGTATTTTTATTTTATTGACGCACTGGCAACGTGCGGCTTCAATTTGCATGTATATATATATATATGTATGTATGTATGTATGTTTGTATTTTTATTTTATTGACGCACTGGCAACGTGCGGCTTCAATTTCCATGTGCTAACTTAGCCGACAGTGATGCACCCGTTAGTTTAATTTGTTGATCACCATCTCCCGGTCGGGGGATCGAACCGCCATTCTGCAACTCCGCATAGCATCAGCAACCAGGCATCTTTCCACTGGACCACCGCACCAAGACTAAAAGTCAAGGATTGGCCGACCAGCTTTCACATGTCTGATATACTGACACACTGACGATTCATATGGGACTATCTGTGGATGCATCTGTCACAATCAATCCTAGGTTTTTACGCCTATTGTACTCTGACTCCAGCACGGCTCTGGCAGTATATGTATTTTTATTTTATTGACGCACTGGCAACATGCGGCTTCAATTTCCATGTGCTAACTTAGCCGACAGTGATGCACCCGTTAGTTTAATTTGTTGATCACCATCTCCCGGTCGGGGGATCGAACCGCCATTCTGCAACTCCGCATAGCATCAGCAACCAGGCATCTTTCCACTGGACCACCGCACCAAGACTAAAAGTCAAGGATTGGCCGACCAGCTTTCACATGTCTGATATACTGACACACTGACGATTCATATGGGACTATCTGTGGATGCATCTGTCACAATCAATCCTAGGTTTTTACGCCTATTGTACTCTGACTCCAGCACGGCTCAGGCAGTATATGTATTTTTATTTTATTGAGGCACTGGCAACGTGCGGCTTCAATTTCCATGTGCTAACTTAGCCGACAGTGATGCACCCGTTAGTTTAATTTGTTGATCACCATCTCCCGGTCGGGGGATCGAACCTCCATTCTGCAACTCCGCATAGCATCAGCAACCAGGCATCTTTCCACTGTATGTATGTTTGTATGTATGTATTTTTATTTTATTGACGCACTGGCAACGTGCGGCTTCAATTACCATGTGCTAACTTAGCCGACAGTGCTGCACCCGTTAGTATAATTAGTTGATCACCATCTCCCGGTCGGGGGATCGAACCGCCATTCTGCAACTCCGCATAGCATCAGCAACCAGGCATCTTTCCACTGGACCACCGCACCAAGTCTAAAAGTCAAGGATTGGCCAACCAGCTTTCACATGTCTGATATACTGACACACTGACGATTCATATGCTACTATCTGTGGATGCATCTGTCACAATCAATCCTAGGCTTTTACGCCTATTGTACTCTGACTCCAGCACGGCTCTGGCAGTATATGTATTTTTATTTTATTGACGCACTGGCAACGTGCGGCTTCAATTACCATGTGCTAACTTAGCCGACAGTGCTGCACCCGTTAGTTTAATTTGTTGATCACCATCTCCCGGTCGGGGGATCGAACCGCCATTCTGCAACTCCGCATAGCATCAGCAACCAGGCATCTTTCCACTGGACCACCGCACCAAGACTAAAAGTCAAGGATTGGCCGACCAGCTTTCACATGTCTGATATACTGACACACTGACGATTCATATGGGACTATCTGTGGATGCATCTGCCACAATTCAATCCTAGGCTTTCACGCCTATTGTACTCTGACTCCAGCATGGCTCTGGCAGTATATGTATTTTTATTTTATAGACGCACTGCCAACGTGCGGCTTCAATGTCCATGTGCTAACTTAGCCGACAGTGATGCACCCGTTAGTTTAATTTGTTGATCACCATCTCCCGGTCGGGGGATCGAACCGCCATTCTGCAACTCCGCATAGCATCAGCAACCAGGCATCTTTCCACTGTATGCATGTTTGTATGTATGTATTTTTATTTTATTGACGCACTGGCAACGTGCGGCTTCAATTACCATGTGCTAACTTAGCCGACAGTGCTGCACCCGTTAGTTTAATTAGTTGATCACCATCTCCTGGTCGGGGGATCGAACCGCCATTCTGCAACTCCGCATAGCATCAGCAACCAGGCATCTTTCCACTGAACCACCGCACCAAGACTAAAAGTCAAGTATTGGCCAACCAGATTTCACATGTCTGATATACTGACACACTGACGATTCATATGGGACTATCTGTGGATGCATCTGTCACAATCAATCCTAGGCTTCTACGCCTATTGTACTCTGACTCCAGCACGGCTCTGGCAGTATATGTATTTTTATTTTATTGACGCACTGGCAACGTGCGTCTTCAATTACCATGTGCTAACTTAGCCGACAGTGCTGCATCCGTTAGTTTAATTTGTTGATCGCCATCTCCCGGTCGGGGGATCGAACCGCCATTCTGCAACTCCGCATAGCATCAGCAACCCGGCATCTTTCCACTGGACCACCGCACCAAGACTAAAAGTCAAGGATTGGCCAACCAGCTTTCACATGTCTGATATACTGACACACTGACGATTCATATGGGACTATCTGTGGATGCATCTGTCACAATCAATCCTAGGCTTCTACGCCTATTGTACTCTGACTCCAGCATGGCTCTGGCAGTATATGTATTTTTATTTTATTGACGCACTGGCAACGTGCGTCTTCAATTACCATGTGCTAACTTAGCCGACAGTGCTGCACCCATTAGTTTAATTTGTTGATCGCCATCTCCCGGTCGGGGGATCGAACCGCCATTCTGCAACTCCGCATAGCATCAGCAACCCGGCATCTTTCCACTGGACCACCGCACCAAGACTAAAAGTCAAGGATTGGCCGACCAGCTTTCACATGTCTGATATACTGACACACTGACGATTCATATAGGACTATCTGTGGATGCATCTGTCACAATCAATCCTAGGCTTTTACGCCTATTGTACTCTGACTCCAGCACGGCTCTGGCAGTATATGTATTTTTATTTTATTGACGCACTGGCAACGTGCGGCTTCAATTACCATGTGCTAACTTAGCCGACAGTGCTGCACCCGTTAGTTTAATTAGTTGATCACCATCTCCTGGTCGGGGGATCGAACCGCCATTCTGCAACTCCGCATAGCATCAGCAACCAGGCATCTTTCCACTGGACCACCGCACCAAGACTAAAATTCAAGGATTGGCCGACCAGCTTTCACATGTCTGATATACTGACACACTGACGATTCATATGCTACTATCTGTGGATGCATCTGTCACAATCAATCCTAGGCTTTTACGCCTATTGTACTCTGACTCCAGCACGGCTCTGGCAGTATATGTATTTTTATTTTATTGACGCACTGGCAACGTGCGGCTTCAATTACCATGTGCTAACTTAGCCGACAGTGCTGCACCCGTTAGTTTAATTTGTTGATCACCATCTCCCGGTCGGGGGATCGAACCGCCATTCTGCAACTCCGCATAGCATCAGCAACCAGGCATCTTTCCACTGGACCACCGCACCAAGACTAAAAGTCAAGGATTGGCCGACCAGCTTTCACATGTCTGATATACTGACACACTGACGATTCATATGGGACTATCTGTGGATGCATCTGCCACAATTCAATCCTAGGCTTTCACGCCTATTGTACTCTGACTCCAGCATGGCTCTGGCAGTATATGTATTTTTATTTTATTGACGCACTGGCAACGTGCGGCTTCAATTTCCATGTGCTAACTTAGCCGACAGTGATGCACCCGTTAGTTTAATTTGTTGATCACCATCTCCCGGTCGGGGGATCGAACCGCCATTCTGCAACTCCGCATAGCATCAGCAACCAGGCATCTTTCCACTGTATGCATGTTTGTATGTATGTATTTTTATTTTATTGACGCACTGGCAACGTGCGGCTTCAATTACCATGTGCTAACTTAGCCGACAGTGCTGCACCCGTTAGTTTAATTAGTTGATCACCATCTCCTGGTCGGGGGATCGAACCGCCATTCTGCAACTCCGCATAGCATCAGCAACCAGGCATCTTTCCACTGGACCACCGCACCAAGACTAAAAGTCAAGTATTGGCCAACCAGCTTTCACATGTCTGATATACTGACACACTGACGATTCATATGGGACTATCTGTGGATGCATCTGTCACAATCAATCCTAGGCTTTTACGCCTATTGTACTCTGACTCCAGCACGGCTCTGGCAGTATATGTATTTTTATTTTATTGACGCACTGGCAACGTGCGGCTTCAATTACCATGTGCTAACTTAGCCGACAGTGCTGCACCCGTTAGTTTAATTTGTTGATCGCCATCTCCCGGTCGGGGGATCGAACCGCCATTCTGCAACTCCGCATAGCATCAGCAACCCGGCATCTTTCCACTGGACCACCGCACCAAGAGTAAAAGTCAAGTATTGGCCAACCAGCTTTCACATGTCTGATATACTGACACACTGACGATTCATATGGGACTATCTGTGGATGCACCCGCCACAATTCAATCCTAGGCTTTTACGCCTATTGTACTCTGACTCCAACACGGCTCTAGCAGTATATGTATTTTTATTTTATTGACGCACTGGCAACGTGCGGCTTCAATTTGCATGTATATATATATATATGTATGTATGTATGTATGTTTGTATTTTTATTTTATTGACGCACTGGCAACGTGCGGCTTCAATTTCCATGTGCTAACTTAGCCGACAGTGATGCACCCGTTAGTTTAATTTGTTGATCACCATCTCCCGGTCGGGGGATCGAACCGCCATTCTGCAACTCCGCATAGCATCAGCAACCAGGCATCTTTCCACTGGACCACCGCACCAAGACTAAAAGTCAAGGATTGGCCGACCAGCTTTCACATGTCTGATATACTGACACACTGACGATTCATATGGGACTATCTGTGGATGCATCTGTCACAATCAATCCTAGGTTTTTACGCCTATTGTACTCTGACTCCAGCACGGCTCTGGCAGTATATGTATTTTTATTTTATTGACGCACTGGCAACGTGCGGCTTCAATTTCCATGTGCTAACTTAGCCGACAGTGATGCACCCGTTAGTTTAATTTGTTGATCACCATCTCCCGGTCGGGGGATCGAACCACCATTCTGCAACTCCGCATAGCATCAGCAACCAGGCATCTTTCCACTGGACCACCGCACCAAGACTAAAAGTCAAGGATTGGCCGACCAGCTTTCACATGTCTGATATACTGACACACTGACGATTCATATGGGACTATCTGTGGATGCATCTGTCACAATCAATCCTAGGTTTTTACGCCTATTGTACTCTGACTCCAGCACGGCTCAGGTAGTATATGTATTTTTATTTTATTGACGCACTGGCAACGTGCGGCTTCAATTTCCATGTGCTAACTTAGCCGACAGTGATGCACCCGTTAGTTTAATTTGTTGATCACCATCTTCCGGTCGGGGGATCGAACCGCCATTCTGCAACTCCGCATAGCATCAGCAACCAGGCATCTTTCCACTGTATGTATGTTTGTATGTATGTATTTTTATTTTATTGACGCCCTGGCAACATGCGGCTTCAATTACCATGTGCTAACTTAGCCGACAGTGCTGCACCCGTTAGTTTAATTAGTTGATCACCATCTCCTGGTCGGGGGATCGAACCGCCATTCTGCAACTCCGCATAGCATCAGCAACCAGGCATCTTTCCACTGGACCACCGCACCAAGACTAAAAGTCAAGGATTGGCCGACCAGCTTTCACATGTCTGATATACTGACACACTGACGATTCATATGGGACTATCTGTGGATGCATCTGCCACAATTCAATCCTAGGCTTTCACGCCTATTGTACTCTGACTCCAGCATGGCTCTGGCAGTATATGTATTTTTATTTTATTGATGCACTGGCAACGTGCGGCTTCAATTTCCATGTGCTAACTTAGCCGACAGTGATGCACTCGTTAGTTTAATTTGTTGATCACCATCTCCCGGTCGGGGGATCGAACCGCCATTCTGCAACTCCGCATAGCATCAGCAACCAGGCATCTTTCCACTGGACCACCGCACCAAGACTAAAAGTCAAGGATTGGCCGACCAGCTTTCACATGTCTGATATACTGACACACTGACGATTCATATGGGACTATCTGTGGATGCATCTGTCACAATCAATCCTAGGTTTTTACGCCTATTGTACTCTGACTCCAGCACGGCTCTGGCAGTATATGTATTTTTATTTTATTGACGCACTGGCAACGTGCGGCTTCAATTTCCATGTGCTAACTTAGCCGACAGTGATGCACCCGTTAGTTTAATTTGTTGATCACCATCTCCCGGTCGGGGGATCGAACCACCATTCTGCAACTCCGCATAGCATCAGCAACCAGGCATCTTTCCACTGGACCACCGCACCAAGACTAAAAGTCAAGGATTGGCCGACCAGCTTTCACATGTCTGATATACTGACACACTGACGATTCATATGGGACTATCTGTGGATGCATCTGTCACAATCAATCCTAGGTTTTTACGCCTATTGTACTCTGACTCCAGCACGGCTCAGGCAGTATATGTATTTTTATTTTATTGACGCACTGGCAACGTGCGGCTTCAATTTCCATGTGCTAACTTAGCCGACAGTGATGCACCCGTTAGTTTAATTTGTTGATCACCATCTTCCGGTCGGGGGATCGAACCGCCATTCTGCAACTCCGCATAGCATCAGCAACCAGGCATCTTTCCACTGTATGTATGTTTGTATGTATGTATTTTTATTTTATTGACGCACTGGCAACGTGCGGCTTCAATTACCATGTGCTAACTTAGCCGACAGTGCTGCACCCGTTAGTTTAATTAGTTGATCACCATCTCCTGGTCGGGGGATCGAACCGCCATTCTGCAACTCCGCATAGCATCAGCAACCAGGCATCTTTCCACTGGACCACCGCACCAAGACTAAAAGTCAAGGATTGGCCGACCAGCTTTCACATGTCTGATATACTGACACACTGACGATTCATATGGGACTATCTGTGGATGCATCTGCCACAATTCAATCCTAGGCTTTCACGCCTATTGTACTCTGACTCCAGCACGGCTCTGGCAGTATATGTATTTTTATTTTATTGATGCACTGGCAACGTGCGGCTTCAATTTCCATGTGCTAACTTAGCCGACAGTGATGCACCCGTTAGTTTAATTTGTTGATCACCATTTCCCGGTCGGGGGATCGAACCGCCATTCTGCAACTCCGCATAGCATCAGCAACCAGGCATCTTTCCACTGGACCACCGCACCAAGACTAAAAGTCAAGGATTGGCCGACCAGCTTTCACATGTCTGATATACTGACACACTGACGATTCATATGGGACTATCTGTGGATGCATCTGCCACAATTCAATCCTAGGCTTTCACGCCTATTGTACTCTGACTCCAGCATGGCTCTGGCAGTATATGTATTTTTATTTTATTGACGCACTGGCAACGTGCGGCTTCAATTTCCATGTGCTAACTTAGCCGACAGTGATGCACCTGTTAGTTTAATTTGTTGATCACCATCTCCCGGTCGGGGGATCGAACCGCCATTCTGCAACTCCGCATAGCATCAGCAACCAGGCATCTTTCCACTGTATGCATGTTTGTATGTATGTATTTTTATTTTATTGACGCACTGGCAACGTGCGGCTTCAATTACCATGTGCTAACTTAGCCGACAGTGCTGCACCCGTTAGTTTAATTAGTTGATCACCATCTCCTGGTCGGGGGATCGAACCGCCATTCTGCAACTCCGCATAGCATCAGCAACCAGGCATCTTTCCACTGGACCACCGCACCAAGACTAAAAGTCAAGTATTGGCCAACCAGCTTTCACATGTCTGATATACTGACACACTGACGATTCATATGGGACTATCTGTGGATGCATCTGTCACAATCAATCCTAGGCTTTTACGCCTATTGTACTCTGACTCCAGCACGGCTCTGGCAGTATATGTATTTTTATTTTATTGACGCACTGGCAACGTGCGGCTTCAATTACCATGTGCTAACTTAGCCGACAGTGCTGCACCCGTTAGTTTAATTTGTTGATCGCCATCTCCCGGTCGGGGGATCGAACCGCCATTCTGCAACTCCGCATAGCATCAGCAACCCGGTATCTTTCCACTGGACCACCGCACCAAGACTAAAAGTCAAGGATTGGCCGACCAGCTTTCACATGTCTGATATACTGACACACTGACGATTCATATGGGACTATCTGTGGATGCACCCACCACAATTCAATCCTAGGCTTTTACGCCTATTGTACTCTGACTCCAACACGGCTCTGGCAGTATATGTATTTTTATTTTATTGACGCACTGGCAACGTGCGGCTTCAATTTGCATGTATATATATATATATGTATGTATGTATGTATGTTTGTATTTTTATTTTATTGACGCACTGGCAACGTGCGGCTTCAATTTCCATGTGCTAACTTAGCCGACAGTGATGCACCCGTTAGTTTAATTTGTTGATCACCATCTCCCGGTCGGGGGATCGAACCGCCATTCTGCAACTCCGCATAGCATCAGCAACCAGGCATCTTTCCACTGGACCACCGCACCAAGACTAAAAGTCAAGGATTGGCCGACCAGCTTTCACATGTCTGATATACTGACACACTGACGATTCATATGGGACTATCTGTGGATGCATCTGTCACAATCAATCCTAGGTTTTTACGCCTATTGTACTCTGACTCCAGCACGGCTCAGGCAGTATATGTATTTTTATTTTATTGACGCACTGGCAACGTGCGGCTTCAATTTCCATGTGCTAACTTAGCCGACAGTGATGCACCCGTTAGTTTAATTTGTTGATCACCATCTCCCGGTCGGGTGATCGAACCGCCATTCTGCAACTCCGCATAGCATCAGCAACCAGGCATCTTTCCACTGTATGTATGTTTGTATGTATGTATTTTTATTTTATTGACGCACTGGCAACGTGCGGCTTCAATTACCATGTGCTAACTTAGCCGACAGTGCTGCACCCGTTAGTTTAATTAGTTGATCACCATCTCCTGGTCGGGGGATCGAACCGCCATTCTGCAACTCCGCATAGCATCAGCACCCAGGCATCTTTCCACTGGACCACCGCACCAAGACTAAAAGTCAAGGATTGGCCGACCAGCTTTCACATGTCTGATATACTGACACACTGACGATTCATATGCTACTATCTGTGGATGCATCTGTCACAATCAATCCTAGGCTTTTACGCCTATTGTACTCTGACTCCAGCACGGCTCTGGCAGTATATGTATTTTTATTTTATTGACGCACTGGCAACGTGCGGCTTCAATTACCATGTGCTAACTTAGCCGACAGTGCTGCACCCGTTAGGTTAATTAGTTGATCACCATCTCCTGGTCGGGGGATCGAACCGTCATTCTGCAACTCCGCATAGCATCAGCAACCAGGCATCTTTCCACTGGACCACCGCACCAAGACTAAAAGTCAAGTATTGGCCAACCAGCTTTCACATGTCTGATATACTGACACACTGACGATTCATATGGGACTATCTGTGGATGCATCTGTCACAATCAATCCTAGGCTTTTACGCCTATTGTACTCTGACTCCAGCACGGCTCTGGCAGTATATGTATTTTTATTTATTGATGCACTGGCAACGTGCGGCTTCAATTACCATGTGCTAACTTAGCCGACAGTGCTGCACCCGTTAGTTTAATTTGTTGATCGCCATCTCCCGGTCGGGGGATCGAACCGCCATTCTGCAACTCCGCATAGCATCAGCAACCCGGTATCTTTCCACTGGACCACCGCACCAAGACTAAAAGTCAAGGATTGGCCGACCAGCTTTCACATGTCTGATATACTGACACACTGACGATTCATATAGGACTATCTGTGGATGCATCTGTCACAATCAATCCTAGGCTTTTACGCCTATTGTACTCTGACTCCAGCACGGCTCTGGCAGTATATGTATTTTTATTGTATTGACGCACTGGCAACGTGCGGCTTCAATTTCCATGTGCTAACTTAGCCGACAGTGATGCACCCGTTAGTTTAATTTGTTGATCACCATCTCCCGGTCGGGGGATGGAACCGCCGTTCTGCAACTCCGCATAGCATCAGCAACCAGGCATCTTTCCACTGGACCACCGCACCAAGAGTAAAAGTCAAGTATTGGCCAACCAGCTTTCACATGTCTGATATACTGACACACTGACGATTCATATGGGACTATCTGTGGATGCACCCGCCACAATTCAATCCTAGGCTTTTACGCCTATTGTACTCTGACTCCAACACGGCTCTGGCAGTATATGTATTTTTATTTTATTGACGCACTGGCAACGTGCGGCTTCAATTTGCATGTATATATATATATATGTATGTATGTATGTATGTTTGTATTTTTATTTTATTGATGCACTGGCAACGTGCGGCTTCAATTTCCATGTGCTAACTTAGCCGACAGTGATGCACCCGTTAGTTTAATTTGTTGATCACCATCTCCCGGTCGGGGGATCGAACCGCCATTCTGCAACTCCGCATAGCATCAGCAACCAGGCATCTTTCCACTGGACCACCGCACCAAGACTAAAAGTCAAGTATTGGCCAACCAGCTTTCACATGTCTGATATACTGACACACTGACGATTCATATGGGACTATCTGTGGATGCATCTGTCACAATCAATCCTAGGCTTTTACGCCTATTGTACTCTGACTCCAGCACGGCTCTGGCAGTATATGTATTTTTATTTATTGACGCACTGGCAACGTGCGGCTTCAATTACCATGTGCTAACTTAGCCGACAGTGCTGCACCCGTTAGTTTAATTTGTTGATCGCCATCTCCCGGTCGGGGGATCGAACCGCCATTCTGCAACTCCGCATAGCATCAGCAACCCGGCATCTTTCCACTGGACCACAGCACCAAGACTAAAAATCAAGGATTGGCCGACCAGCTTTCACATGTCTGATATACTGACACACTGACGATTCATATAGGACTATCTGTGGATGCATCTGTCACAATCAATCCTAGGCTTTTACGCCTATTGTACTCTGACTCCAGCACGGCTCTGGCAGTATATGTATTTTTATTTTATTGACGCACTGGCAACGTGCGGCTTCAATTTCCATGTGCTAACTTAGCCGACAGTGATGCACCCGTTAGTTTAATTTGTTGATCACCATCTCCCGGTCGGGGGATCGAACCGCCGTTCTGCAACTCCGCATAGCATCAGCAACCAGGCATCTTTCCACTGGACCACCGCACCAAGAGTAAAAGTCAAGTATTGGCCAACCAGCTTTCACATGTCTGATATACTGACACACTGACGATTCATATGGGACTATCTGTGGATGCACCCGCCACAATTCAATCCTAGGCTTTTACGCCTATTGTACTCTGACTCCAACACGGCTCTGGCAGTATATGTATTTTTATTTTATTGACGCACTGGCAACGTGCGGCTTCAATTTGCATGTATATATATATATATGTATGTATGTATGTATGTTTGTATTTTTATTTTATTGACGCACTGGCAACGTGCGGCTTCAATTTCCATGTGCTAACTTAGCCGACAGTGATGCACCCGTTAGTTTAATTTGTTGATCACCATCTCCCGGTCGGGGGATCGAACCGCCATTCTGCAACTCCGCATAGCATCAGCAACCAGGCATCTTTCCACTGGACCACCGCACCAAGACTAAAAGTCAAGGATTGGCCGACCACCTTTCACATGTCTGATATACTGACACACTGACGATTCATATGGGACTATCTGTGGATGCATCTGTCACAATCAATCCTATGTTTTTACGCCTATTGTACTCTGACTCCAGCACGGCTCTGGCAGTATATGTATTTTTATTTTATTGACGCACTGGCAACGTGCGGCTTCAATTTCCATGTGCTAACTTAGCCGACAGTGAAGCACCCGTTAGTTTAATTTGTTGATCACCATCTCCCGGTCGGGGGATCGAACCGCCATTCTGCAACTCCGCATAGCATCAGCAACCAGGCATCTTTCCACTGGACCACCGCACCAAGACTAAAAGTCAAGGATTGGCCGACCAGCTTTCAGATGTCTGATATACTGACACACTGACGATTCATATGGGACTATCTGTGGATGCATCTGTCACAATCAATCCTAGGTTTTTACGCCTATTGTACTCTGACTCCAGCACGGCTCAGGCAGTATATGTATTTTTATTTTATTGACGCACTGGCAATGTGCGGCTTCAATTTCCATGTGCTAACTTAACCGACAGTGATGCACCCGTTAGTTTAATTTGTTGATCACCATCTCCCGGTCGGGGGATCGAACCGCCATTCTGCAACTCCGCATAGCATCAGCAACCAGGCATCTTTCCACTGGACCACCGCACCAAGACTAAAAGTCAAGGATTGGCCGACCAGCTTTCACATGTCTGATATACTGACACACTGACGATTCATATGGGACTATCTGTGGATGCATCTGCCACAATTCAATCCTAGGCTTTCACGCCTATTGTACTCTGACTCCAGCATGGCTCTGGCAGTATATGTATTTTTATTTTATTGACGCACTGGCAACGTGCGGCTTCAATTTCCATGTGCTAACTTAGCCGACAGTGATGCACCCGTTAGTTTAATTTGTTGATCACCATCTCCCGGTCGGGGGATCGAACCGCCATTCTGCAACTCCGCATAGCATCAGCAACCAGGCATCTTTCCACTGTATGCATGTTTGTATGTATGTATTTTTATTTTATTGACGCACTGGCAACGTGCGGCTTCAATTACCATGTGCTAACTTAGCCGACAGTGCTGCACCCGTTAGTTTAATTAGTTGATCACCATCATCTTGGTCGGGGGAACGAACCGCCATTCTGCAACTCCGCATAGCATCAGCAACCAGGCATCTTTCCACTGGACCACCGCACCAAGACTAAAAGTCAAGTATTGGCCAACCAGCTTTCACATGTCTGATATACTGACACACTGACGATCGATTCATATGGGACTATCTGTGGATGCATCTGTCACAATCAATCCTAGGCTTTTACGCCTATTGTACTCTGACTCCAGCACGGCTATGGCAGTATATGTATTTTTATTTTATTGACGCACTGGCAACGTGCGGCTTCAATTACCATGTGCTAACTTAGCCGACAGTGCTGCACCCGTTAGTTTAATTTGTTGATCGCCATCTCCCGGTCGGGGGATCGAACCGCCATTCTGCAACTCCGCATAGCATCAGCAACCCGGCATCTTTCCACTGGACCACCGCACCAAGACTAAAAGTCAAGGATTGGCCGACCAGCTTTCACATGTCTGATATACTGACACACTGACGATTCATATAGGACTATCTGTGGATGCATCTGTCACAATCAATCCTAGGCTTTTACGCCTATTGTACTCTGACTCCAGCACGGCTCTGGCAGTATATGTATTTTTATTTTATTGACGCACTGGCAACGTGCGGCTTCAATTACCATGTGCTAACTTAGCCGACAGTGCTGCACCCATTAGTTTAATTAGTTGATCACCATCTCCTGGTCGGGGGATCGAACCCCCATTCTGCAACTCCGCATAGCATCAGCAACCAGGCATCTTTCCACTGGACCACCGCACCAAGACTAAAAGTCAAGGATTGGCCGACCAGCTTTCACATGTCTGATATACTGACACACTGACGATTCATATGCTACTATCTGTGGATGCATCTGTCACAATCAATCCTAGGCTTTTACGCCTATTGTACTCTGACTCCAGCACGGCTCTGGCAGTATATGTATTTTTATTTTATTGACGCACTGGCAACGTGCGGCTTCAATTACCATGTGCTAACTTAGCCGACAGTGCTGCACCCGTTAGTTTAATTTGTTGATCACCATCTCCCGGTCGGGGGATCGAACCGCCATTCTGCAACTCCGCATAGCATCAGCAACCAGGCATCTTTCCACTGGACCACCGCACCAAGACTAAAAGTCAAGGATTGGCCGACCAGCTTTCACATGTCTGATATACTGACACACTGACGATTCATATGGGACTATCTGTGGATGCATCTGCCACAATTCAATCCTAGGCTTTCACGCCTATTGTACTCTGACTCCAGCATGGCTCTGGCAGTATATGTATTTTTATTTTATTGACGCACTGGCAACGTGCGGCTTCAATTTCCATGTGCTAACTTAGCCGACAGTGATGCACCCGTTAGTTTAATTTGTTGATCACCATCTCCCGGTCGGGGGATCGAACCGCCATTCTGCAACTCCGCATAGCATCAGCAACCAGGCATCTTTCCACTGTATGCATGTTTGTATGTATGTATTTTTATTTTATTGACGCACTGGCAACGTGCGGCTTCAATTACCATGTGCTAACTTAGCCGACAGTGCTGCACCCGTTAGTTTAATTAGTTGATCACCATCTCCTGGTCGGGGGATCGAACCGCCATTCTGCAACTCCGCATAGCATCAGCAACCAGGCATCTTTCCACTGGACCACCGCACCAAGACTAAAAGTCAAGGATTGGCCGACCAGCTTTCACATGTCTGATATACTGACACACTGACGATTCATATGGGACTATCTGTGGATGCATCTGGCACAATTCAATCCTAGACTTTCACGCCTATTGTACTCTGACTCCAGCATGGCTCTGGCAGTATATGTATTTTTATTTTATTGACGCACTGGCAACGTGCGGCTTCAATTTCCATGTGCTAACTTAGCCGACAGTGATGCACCCGTTAGTTTAATTTGTTGATCACCATCTCCCGGTCGGGGGATCGAACCGCCATTCTGCAACTCCGCATAGCATCAGCAACCAGGCATCTTTCCACTGTATGCATGTTTGTATGTATGTATTTTTATTTTATTGACGCACTGGCAACGTGCGGCTTCAATTACCATGTGCTAACTTAGCCGACAGTGCTGCACCCGTTAGTTTAATTAGTTGATCACCATCATCTTGGTCGGGGGAACGAACCGCCATTCTGCAACTCCGCATAGCATCAGCAACCAGGCATCTTTCCACTGGACCACCGCACCAAGACTAAAAGTCAAGTATTGGCCAACCAGCTTTCACATGTCTGATATACTGACACACTGACGATCGATTCATATGGGACTATCTGTGGATGCATCTGTCACAATCAATCCTAGGCTTTTACGCCTATTGTACTCTGACTCCAGCACGGCTCTGGCAGTATATGTATTTTTATTTTATTGACGCACTGGCAACGTGCGGCTTCAATTACCATGTGCTAACTTAGCCGACAGTGCTGCACCCGTTAGTTTAATTTGTTGATCGCCATCTCCCGGTCGGGGGATCGAACCGCCATTCTGCAACTCCGCATATCATCAGCAACCCGGCATCTTTCCACTGGACCACCGCACCAAGACTAAAAGTCAAGGATTGGCCGACCAGCTTTCACATGTCTGATATACTGACACACTGACGATTCATATAGGACTATCTGTGGATGCATCTGTCACAATCAATCCTAGGCTTTTACGCCTATTGTACTCTGACTCCAGCACGGCTCTGGCAGTATATGTATTTTTATTTTATTGACGCACTGGCAACGTGCGGCTTCAATTACCATGTGCTAACTTAGCCGACAGTGCTGCACCCATTAGTTTAATTAGTTGATCACCATCTCCTGGTCGGGGGATCGAACCCCCATTCTGCAACTCCGCATAGCATCAGCAACCAGGCATCTTTCCACTGGACCACCGCACCAAGACTAAAAGTCAAGGATTGGCCGACCAGCTTTCACATGTCTGATATACTGACACACTGACGATTCATATGCTACTATCTGTGGATGCATCTGTCACAATCAATCCTAGGCTTTTACGCCTATTGTACTCTGACTCCAGCACGGCTCTGGCAGTATATGTATTTTTATTTTATTGACGCACTGGCAACGTGCGGCTTCAATTACCATGTGCTAACTTAGCCGACAGTGCTGCACCCGTTAGTTTAATTTGTTGATCACCATCTCCCGGTCGGGGGATCGAACCGCCATTCTGCAACTCCGCATAGCATCAGCAACCAGGCATCTTTCCACTGGACCACCGCACCAAGACTAAAAGTCAAGGATTGGCCGACCAGCTTTCACATGTCTGATATACTGACACACTGACGATTCATATGGGACTATCTGTGGATGCATCTGCCACAATTCAATCCTAGGCTTTCACGCCTATTGTACTCTGACTCCAGCATGGCTCTGGCAGTATATGTATTTTTATTTTATTGACGCACTGGCAACGTGCGGCTTCAATTTCCATGTGCTAACTTAGCCGACAGTGATGCACCCGTTAGTTTAATTTGTTGATCACCATCTCCCGGTCGGGGGATCGAACCGCCATTCTGCAACTCCGCATAGCATCAGCAACCAGGCATCTTTCCACTGTATGCATGTTTGTATGTATGTATTTTTATTTTATTGACGCACTGGCAACGTGCGGCTTCAATTACCATGTGCTAACTTAGCCGACAGTGCTGCACCCGTTAGTTTAATTAGTTGATCACCATCTCCTGGTCGGGGGATCGAACCGCCATTCTGCAACTCCGCATAGCATCAGCAACCAGGCATCTTTCCACTGGACCACCGCACCAAGACTAAAAGTCAAGGATTGGCCGACCAGCTTTCACATGTCTGATATACTGACACACTGACGATTCATATGGGACTATCTGTGGATGCATCTGGCACAATTCAATCCTAGACTTTCACGCCTATTGTACTCTGACTCCAGCATGGCTCTGGCAGTATATGTATTTTTATTTTATTGACGCACTGGCAACGTGCGGCTTCAATTTCCATGTGCTAACTTAGCCGACAGTGATGCACCCGTTAGTTTAATTTGTTGATCACCATCTCCCGGTCGGGGGATCGAACCGCCATTCTGCAACTCCGCATAGCATCAGCAACCAGGCATCTTTCCACTGTATGCATGTTTGTATGTATGTATTTTTATTTTATTGACGCACTGGCAACGTGCGGCTTCAATTACCATGTGCTAACTTAGCCGACAGTGCTGCACCCGTTAGTTTAATTAGTTGATCACCATCATCTTGGTCGGGGGAACGAACCGCCATTCTGCAACTCCGCATAGCATCAGCAACCAGGCATCTTTCCACTGGACCACCGCACCAAGACTAAAAGTCAAGTATTGGCCAACCAGCTTTCACATGTCTGATATACTGACACACTGACGATCGATTCATATGGGACTATCTGTGGATGCATCTGTCACAATCAATCCTAGGCTTTTACGCCTATTGTACTCTGACTCCAGCACGGCTCTGGCAGTATATGTATTTTTATTTTATTGACGCACTGGCAACGTGCGGCTTCAATTACCATGTGCTAACTTAGCCGACAGTGCTGCACCCGTTAGTTTAATTTGTTGATCGCCATCTCCCGGTCGGGGGATCGAACCGCCATTCTGCAACTCCGCATAGCATCAGCAACCCGGCATCTTTCCACTGGACCACCGCACCAAGACTAAAAGTCAAGGATTGGCCGACCAGCTTTCACATGTCTGATATACTGACACACTGACGATTCATATAGGACTATCTGTGGATGCATCTGTCACAATCAATCCTAGGCTTTTACGCCTATTGTACTCTGACTCCAGCACGGCTCTGGCAGTATATGTATTTTTATTTTATTGACGCACTGGCAACGTGCGGCTTCAATTACCATGTGCTAACTTAGCCGACAGTGCTGCACCCATTAGTTTAATTAGTTGATCACCATCTCCTGGTCGGGGGATCGAACCCCCATTCTGCAACTCCGCATAGCATCAGCAACCAGGCATCTTTCCACTGGACCACCGCACCAAGACTAAAAGTCAAGGATTGGCCGACCAGCTTTCACATGTCTGATATACTGACACACTGACGATTCATATGCTACTATCTGTGGATGCATCTGTCACAATCAATCCTAGGCTTTTACGCCTATTGTACTCTGACTCCAGCACGGCTCTGGCAGTATATGTATTTTTATTTTATTGACGCACTGGCAACGTGCGGCTTCAATTACCATGTGCTAACTTAGCCGACAGTGCTGCACCCGTTAGTTTAATTTGTTGATCACCATCTCCCGGTCGGGGGATCGAACCGCCATTCTGCAACTCCGCATAGCATCAGCAACCAGGCATCTTTCCACTGGACCACCGCACCAAGACTAAAAGTCAAGGATTGGCCGACCAGCTTTCACATGTCTGATATACTGACACACTGACGATTCATATGGGACTATCTGTGGATGCATCTGCCACAATTCAATCCTAGGCTTTCACACCTATTGTACTCTGACTCCAGCATGGCTCTGGCAGTATATGTATTTTTATTTTATTGACGCACTGGCAACGTGCGGCTTCAATTTCCATGTGCTAACTTAGCCGACAGTGATGCACCCGTTAGTTTAATTTGTTGATCACCATCTCCCGGTCGGGGGATCGAACCGCCATTCTGCAACTCCGCATAGCATCAGCAACCAGGCATCTTTCCACTGTATGCATGTTTGTATGTATGTATTTTTATTTTATTGACGCACTGGCAACGTGCGGCTTCAATTACCATGTGCTAACTTAGCCGACAGTGCTGCACCCGTTAGTTTAATTAGTTGATCACCCTCTCCTGGTCGGGGGATCGAACCGCCATTCTGCAACTCCGCATAGCATCAGCAACCAGGCATCTTTCCACTGGACCACCGCACCAAGACTAAAAGTCAAGGATTGGCCGACCAGCTTTCACATGTCTGATATACTGACACACTGACGATTCATATGGGACTATCTGTGGATGCATCTGGCACAATTCAATCCTAGACTTTCACGCCTATTGTACTCTGACTCCAGCATGGCTCTGGCAGTATATGTATTTTTATTTTATTGACGCACTGGCAACGTGCGGCTTCAATTTCCATGTGCTAACTTAGCCGACAGTGATGCACCCGTTAGTTTAATTTGTTGATCACCATCTCCCGGTCGGGGGATCGAACCGCCATTCTGCAACTCCGCATAGCATCAGCAACCATGCATCTTTCCACTGTATGTATGTTTGTATGTATGTATTTTTATTTTATTGACGCACTGGCAACGTGCGGCTTCAATTACCATGTGCTAACTTAGCCGACAGTGCTGCACCCGTTAGTTTAATTAGTTGATCACCATCTCCTGGTCGGGGGATCGAACCGCCATTCTGCAACTCCGCATAGCATCAGCAACCAGGCATCTTTCCACTGGACCACCGCACCAAGACTAAAAGTCAAGGATTGGCCGACCAGCTTTCACATGTCTGATATACTGATACACTGACGATTCATATGCTACTATCTGTGGATGCATCTGTCACAATCAATCCTAGGCTTTTACGCCTATTGTACTCTGACTCCAGCACGGCTCTGGCAGTATATGTATTTTTATTTTATTGACGCACTGGCAACGTGCGGCTTCAATTACCATGTGCTAACTTAGCCGACAGTGCTGCACCCGTTAGTTTAATTTGTTGATCACCATCTCCCGGTCGGGGGATCGAACCGCCATTCTGCAACTCCGCATAGCATCAGCAACCAGGCATCTTTCCACTGGACCACCGCACCAAGACTAAAAGTCAAGGATTGGCCGACCAGCTTTCACATGTCTGATATACTGACACACTGACGATTCATATAGGACTATCTGTGGATGCATCTGTCACAATCAATCCTAGGCTTTTACGCCTATTGTACTCTGACTCCAGCACGGCTCTGGCAGTATATGTATTTTTATTTTATTGACGCACTGGCAACGTGCGGCTTCAATTACCATGTGCTAACTTAGCCGACAGTGCTGCACCCGTTAGTTTAATTAGTTGATCACCATCTCCTGGTCGGGGGATCGAACCCCCATTCTGCAACTCCGCATAGCATCAGCAACCAGGCATCTTTCCACTGGACCACCGCACCAAGACTAAAAGTCAAGGATTGGCCGACCAGCTTTCACATGTCTGATATACTGACACACTGACGATTCATATGCTACTATCTGTGGATGCATCTGTCACAATCAATCCTAGGCTTTTACGCCTATTGTACTCTGACTCCAGCACGGCTCTGGCAGTATATGTATTTTTATTTTATTGACGCACTGGCAACGTGCGGCTTCAATTACCATGTGCTAACTTAGCCGACAGTGCTGCACCCGTTAGTTTAATTTGTTGATCACCATCTCCCGGTCGGGGGATCGAACCGCCATTCTGCAACTCCGCATAGCATCAGCAACCAGGCATCTTTCCACTGGACCACCGCACCAAGACTAAAAGTCAAGGATTGGCCGACCAGCTTTCACATGTCTGATATACTGACACACTGACGATTCATATGGGACTATCTGTGGATGCATCTGCCACAATTCAATCCTAGGCTTTCACGCCTATTGTACTCTGACTCCAGCATGGCTCTGGCAGTATATGTATTTTTATTTTATTGACGCACTGGCAACGTGCGGCTTCAATTTCCATGTGCTAACTTAGCCGACAGTGATGCACCCGTTAGTTTAATTTGTTGATCACCATCTCCCGGTCGGGGGATCGAACCGCCATTCTGCAACTCCGCATAGCATCAGCAACCAGGCATCTTTCCACTGTATGCATGTTTGTATGTATGTATTTTTATTTTATTGACGCACTGGCAACGTGCGGCTTCAATTACCATGTGCTAACTTAGCCGACAGTGCTGCACCCGTTAGTTTAATTAGTTGATCACCATCTCCTGGTCGGGGGATCGAACCGCCATTCTGCAACTCCGCATAGCATCAGCAACCAGGCATCTTTCCACTGGACCACCGCACCAAGACTAAAAGTCAAGTGTTGGCCAACCAGCTTTCACATGTCTGATATACTGACACACTGACGATTCATATGGGACTATCTGTGGATGCATCTGTCACAATCAATCCTAGGCTTTTACGCCTATTGTACTCTGACTCCAGCACGGCTCTGGCAGTATATGTATTTTTATTTTATTGACGCACTGGCAACGTGCGGCTTCAATTACCATGTGCTAACTTAGCCGACAGTGCTGCACCCGTTAGTTTAATTTGTTGATCGCCATCTCCCGGTCGGGGGATCGAACCGCCATTCTGCAACTCCGCATAGCATCAGCAACCCGGCATCTTTCCACTGGACCACCGCACCAAGACTAAAAGTCAAGGATTGGCCGACCAGCTTTCACATGTCTGATATACTGACACACTGACGATTCATATAGGACTATCTGTGGATGCATCTGTCACAATCAATCCTAGGCTTTTACGCCTATTGTACTCTGACTCCAGCACGGCTCTGGCAGTATATGTATTTTTATTTTATTGACGCACTGGCAACGTGCGGCTTCAATTACCATGTGCTAACTTAGCCGACAGTGCTGCACCCGTTAGTTTAATTAGTTGATCACCATCTCCTGGTCGGGGGATCGAACCGCCATTCTGCAACTCCGCATAGCATCAGCAACCAGGCATCTTTCCACTGGACCACCGCACCAAGACTAAAAGTCAAGGATTGGCCGACCAGCTTTCACATGTCTGATATACTGACACACTGACGATTCATATGCTACTATCTGTGGATGCATCTGTCACAATCAATCCTAGGCTTTTACGCCTATTGTACTCTGACTCCAGCACGGCTCTGGCAGTATATGTATTTTTATTTTATTGACGCACTGGCAACGTGCGGCTTCAATTACCATGTGCTAACTTAGCCGACAGTGCTGCACCCATTAGTTTAATTTGTTGATCACCATCTCCCGGTCGGGGGATCGAACCGCCATTCTGCAACTCCGCATAGCATCAGCAACCAGGCATCTTTCCACTGGACCACCGCACCAAGACTAAAAGTCAAGGATTGGCCGACCAGCTTTCACATGTCTGATATACTGACACACTGACGATTCATATGGGACTATCTGTGGATGCATCTGCCACAATTCAATCCTAGGCTTTCACGCCTATTGTACTCTGACTCCAGCATGGCTCTGGCAGTATATGTATTTTTATTTTATTGACGCACTGGCAACGTGCGGCTTCAATTTCCATGTGCTAATTTAGCCGACAGTGATGCACCCGTTAGTTTAATTTGTTGATCACCATCTCCCGGTCGGGGGATCGAACCGCCATTCTGCAACTCCGCATAGCATCAGCAACCAGGCATCTTTCCACTGTATGCATGTTTGTATGTATGTATTTTTATTTTATTGACGCACTGGCAACGTGCGGCTTCAATTACCATGTGCTAACTTAGCCGACAGTGCTGCACCCATTAGTTTAATTAGTTGATCACCATCATCTTGGTCGGGGGAACGAACCGCCATTCTGCAACTCCGCATAGCATCAGCAACCAGGCATCTTTCCACTGGACCACCGCACCAAGACTAAAAGTCAAGTATTGGCCAACCAGCTTTCACATGTCTGATATACTGACACACTGACGATTCATATGGGACTATCTGTGGATGCATCTGTCACAATCAATCCTAGGCTTTTACGCCTATTGTACTCTGACTCCAGCACGGCTCTGGCAGTATATGTATTTTTATTTTATTGACGCACTGGCAACGTGCGGCTTCAATTACCATGTGCTAACTTAGCCGACAGTGCTGCACCCGTTAGTTTAATTTGTTGATCGCCATCTCCCGGTCGGGGGATCGAACCGCCATTCTGCAACTCCGCATAGCATCAGCAACCCGGCATCTTTCCACTGGACCACCGCACCAAGACTAAAAGTCAAGGATTGGCCGACCAGCTTTCACATGTCTGATATACTGACACACTGACGATTCATATAGGACTATCTGTGGATGCATCTGTCACAATCAATCCTAGGCTTTTACGCCTATTGTACTCTGACTCCAGCACGGCTCTGGCAGTATATGTATTTTTATTTTATTGACGCACTGGCAACGTGCGGCTTCAATTACCATGTGCTAACTTAGCCGACAGTGCTGCACCCGTTAGTTTAATTAGTTGATCACCATCTCCTGGTCGGGGGATCGAACCCCCATTCTGCAACTCCGCATAGCATCAGCAACCAGGCATCTTTCCACTGGACCACCGCACCAAGACTAAAAGTCAAGGATTGGCCGACCAGCTTTCACATGTCTGATATACTGACACACTGACGATTCATATGCTACTATCTGTGGATGCATCTGTCACAATCAATCCTAGGCTTTTACGCCTATTGTACTCTGACTCCAGCACGGCTCTGGCAGTATATGTATTTTTATTTTATTGACGCACTGGCAACGTGCGGCTTCAATTACCATGTGCTAACTTAGCCGACAGTGCTGCACCCGTTAGTTTAATTTGTTGATCACCATCTCCCGGTCGGGGGATCGAACCGCCATTCTGCAACTCCGCATAGCATCAGCAACCAGGCATCTTTCCACTGGACCACCGCACCAAGACTAAAAGTCAAGGATTGGCCGACCAGCTTTCACATGTCTGATATACTGACACACTGACGATTCATATGGGACTATCTGTGGATGCATCTGCCACAATTCAATCCTAGGCTTTCACGCCTATTGTACTCTGACTCCAGCATGGCTCTGGCAGTATATGTATTTTTATGTTATTGACGCACTGGCAACGTGCGGCTTCAATTTCCATGTGCTAACTTAGCCGACAGTGATGCACCCGTTAGTTTAATTTGTTGATCACCATCTCCCGGTCGGGGGATCGAACCGCCATTCTGCAACTCCGCATAGCATCAGCAACCAGGCATCTTTCCACTGTATGCATGTTTGTATGTATGTATTTTTATGTTATTGACGCACTGGCAACGTGCGGCTTCAATTACCATGTGCTAACTTAGCCGACAGTGCTGCACCCGTTAGTTTAATTAGTTGATCACCATCTCCTGGTCGGGGGATCGAACCGCCATTCTGCAACTCCGCATAGCATCAGCAACCAGGCATCTTTCCACTGGACCACCGCACCAAGACTAAAAGTCAAGTATTGGCCAACCAGCTTTCACATGTCTGATATACTGACACACTGACGATTCATATGGGACTATCTGTGGATGCATCTGTCACAATCAATCCTAGGCTTTTACGCCTATTGTACTCTGACTCCAGCACGGCTCTGGCAGTATATGTATTTTTATTTTATTGACGCACTGGCAACGTGCGGCTTCAATTACCATGTGCTAACTTAGCCGACAGTGCTGCACCCGTTAGTTTAGTTTGTTGATCGCCATCTCCCGGTCGGGGGATCGAACCGTCATTCTGCAACTCCACATAGCATCAGCAACCCGGCATCTTTCCACTGGACCACCGCACCAAGACTAAAAGTCAAGGATTGGCCGACCAGCTTTCACATGTCTGATATACTGACACACTGACGATTCATATAGGACTATCTGTGGATGCATCTGTCACAATCAATCCTAGGCTTTTACGCCTATTGTACTCTGACTCCAGCACGGCTCTGGCAGTATATGTATTTTTATTTTATTGACGCACTGGCAACGTGCGGCTTCAATTACCATGTGCTAACTTAGCCGACAGTGCTGCACCCGTTAGTTTAATTTGTTGATCACCATCTCCCGGTCGGGGGATCGAACCGGCATTCTGCAACTCCGCATAGCATCAGCAACCAGGCATCTTTCTACTGGACCACCGCACCAAGACTAAAAGTCAAGGATTGGCCGACCAGCTTTCACATGTCTGATATACTGACACACTGACGATTCATATGGGACTATCTGTGGATGCATCTGTCACAATCAATTCTAGGTTTTTACGCCTATTGTACTCTGATCCAGCATGGCTCTGGCAGTATATGTATTTTTATTTTATTGACGCACTGGCAACGTGCGGCTTCAATTTCCATGTGCTAACTTAGCCGACAGTGATGCACCCGTTAGTTTAATTTGTTGATCACCATCTCCCGGTCGGGGGATCGAACCGCCATTCTGCAACTCCGCATAGCATCAGCAACCAGGCATCTTTCCACTGTATGTATGTTTGTTTGTATGTATGTATGTATGTATGTATGTATGTATTTGGATTGGGTGCATATTTGTTGCTTGAATTGATTGGTTGCGTGATTTGTTGCTTGAATTGATTGGTTACGTGATTGGTTGCTTGAATTGATTGGGAGCGACAGATTGATTGAGATTGATTGAAATTGATTGAGATTGATTAAGATTGATTAAGATTGATTAGGATTGATTAAGATTGATTAAGATTGATTAAGATTAATCGAGATTGATCGAGATTGATTAAGATTGATTAAGATTGATTAAGATTGATTAATTGACTGGGAGTTTCCTGATTGATTGGGGGCTTGAGTTGTTGCTTGATTTGACTAGTTGCTTGATTTGATTGGTTGTTTCATTTGATTGGTTGTTTGATTTGATTGCTTGCTTGATTTGATTGTCTGCGTGACTTGTTGTTTGATTGGTTACGTGATTTGTTGCTTGAATTTATTGGTTGCGTGATTGATTGTTTGATCTGATTGATTGCGTGATTGATTGTTTGATTTGATTGGTTGCGTGATTGGTTGTTTAAACTGCTTGGTAGCGTGATTGGTTGCTTGAATTGAATGGTTGTGTGATTGATTGGTTGTTTGAATTGATTTGTTGCGTGACTGGTTACTTGAATTGCTTGATTGGTTGTTTACCTAGTTGCTAGCTTGATTGCTTGTCTGATTTGACTGATAGTTTGACTGGTTGTTTGATTGGTTGTATGATCTGATTGCGTGCTTAATTTGATTAGGTTTTGATTTGTGGTCTGCCTAGTTGAGGGACTGATTGATTGGTTGCTTGTCTGTTTGACCGGTTTTGATTGATTGATTGGTTGATTGATTGATTTGTTGCTTGTCTGTTTGACCGGTTTTGATTGATTGATTGATTGATTAGTTGATTGATTAATTGATTGATTGGGACTATGATTGATTAATTGATTGCCTATTTGCTAGCTTGATTGATTGCTGATTTGATCGATAGTGTGATTGGTTGTTCGATTGGTTGTGTGATCTGATCAGTTGCTTGATTGGTTGGTTGATTTGATTGATTGATTGATTGGTTGCTTGTCTGTTTGATTGGTTGATTGCCATGGAATTATCATGGCTAGACAGAGCAGGGGAGGGAGAAAGGATGGCAATGAATCAGATTCACGCCACCAATCTTCTGCCCATGCTCGCCTAGTCAAGGTATCCTATATGGTAATACAATGCTTCCATCACCTTGGTGTGTTGGGCAAGCACATGGAGGCAGCGACACTGCCAAACTGCTTAGGCAAGAAGCTAAAAGAACTAAACAAGTTCTGCAAACCAGCCATGCCAAATGGAGATGTCCACTTTAACATTTGTAATGCTAATTTTGGTTGGGCTAAATCCATAGTACAAACTCTAATCAATCATTACAATTGCCAACTTGGCTGTATCAGATCCGAAATTATATCAGCCCAGAATCATTCCCACCTAGACGTTGGCCGTGCCAAGTCAACCGCCATTCGCTGGGCAAAAAACAATCATGGAAAAAGGCTTCATGATAAAGCTATTGCAGCCTTTTATGACTTTATCAGACCCATTGATCCTCATTTTTTCCCTGCTGCCGTCAACAGAAATGCTACTCCAGTTCGTAAAACACCAGCCGAAACATCAGATTTTGTACCACCCTCTCAGGCTAAAAAGCGGGTAAGGTCACCTGCTGAGACCTCACCTCCAATCAAACGTACAGATATCAGGTGTTCTCCAGGCAGTGTCCCATCTACATCCTGTGATGGCAACATGTACTCACCAATTAACCCATTGCTAATCCCATTACCTGAGTCACCACCACCCGCCGAAACCTCGGCACCGATCATACGTATAGATATCAGGCCTTCACCAGTCTGTGTCCAATCTACATCTGGTAATGACGAGATGCAGTCACAAATTGACCCAGCATCAATCCCTTTACCTGACTCGCCACCGCCTTCTGCACCATCATTCTCACCTGATGATTTTCCCCCGCTTCCACAGAGGGTAGCTAAATCTGATCGGATATTAATGGAGAACAAGCTGGGCCTCACAACCCACACTACTCCAAAAGTACCGCAACCACGGTTCACACCATCTCCTCAGTCTAAGCCTAGAAAACCAACGAAACTAGAGCAAAATACGTTCTGGAAATTCCGGTATGAGTCATGTAACAAACCAAATTGGCAGCTCCCAGCCATCAACAAAAAGATCCTGTTGCTTGGAGCATCTAACCTGAGCCGAACCAATGTGGCACCCACCCAGAAATGCAGGTAGCTTGCTTCCCTGGGGCTTCTATCTATGATCTAAGAACGAGCATTAATAGATACTCAGCGAAAGTCAAACCAGAAATGATCATCCTAAATATAGGCATAAACGATCGAGACAACCCAATTCCAGCCTCAGAGAATCGGCTCAGGTTGTTGTTCAGCATGGTGAGGAAGAAGTTCCCTTCGGCGAGCATCTACTTCACTAAGTTAAACTTCTCAACCACTTCGACCCTGCATCAAAAACGTGCACTGGAGGCAATCAATTGTGTTGCTGAGTCTAGCAGGATCAAGTCCTCTGAGTTTGGCGTTATTGTCATTCCACGCCTGCCACTCACAGAGTTCAGTGTGTGTCATGACAATATTCACTGGACTGAGAGAACTGCTAATGCTATCTATGGTAATTGGCTCCAAGTTCCTTAATTTAAATTGAATGAGGGTCAGGGTAGCATCCACCCAGAACTGGAACTGGGACTGGGTAGTAATATTGTAAACTTAACCGGCTCTGCATTAGGTGAAGCAGAACAGTCACTGCTTGATTTCGGCTTGACCTTTGTCCCAACAAACACCAAAACCTAAAACAGGTTTGGATGCAGATTTAGATAATGGCTTTACTGAAACTGCTGAATTTGGTCACCTAGTGAAATTGGCAGATTTCTTTCGAAACTCCAATAGTAATATTCCACCATTCATTGAAAAAACCGGCTGGGCTCCAAACTTAAAACGTGTTGACCCAGCAATCGGTGAAAGTATAAAACTTTACTCAGAACGTATTCAAAATACTACATTTCCAAACGATCAGCAAAATTTATCCTATGAGCAACGCCAGGCCCTATTAGATTTATCTAGAAAGAATGAAATTGTCATCAAACCTGCGGATAAAGGATCGGCTACTGTAATAATGGATAAAGACAACTACATCAAAGAAGCGCGTAGACAGCTTAGTAATCCGAAGCATTACCGAAAACTAAATGAACCACTTTGGCAAAATAACTGTAGCAAATTCAACGAAATTCTCCAAAAACTGGTTGATAACAAGAGGATAACTGAAAAGCAGTTTAAATACCTGTGTGCCAAAGATGAGTCGAAACCACGTACATTTTATCTTCTTCCTAAAATCCATAAGTCTGTTGACTTATGGACCGATCCAATGACACCACCAGGGCGACCCATCATTTCAGATTGTGGTTCGGAATCATATAGGATTAGTGAATTTATCGACTACCATCTTCAGCCAATTGCAAATAGACATTTTAGCTATCTGAAAAACACTGAAGACTTCCTAGCCCAGGTCTCTAAGATCTCGGTCCCTCCAAATTCATTCTTAATTACAATGGACGTCGATGCTATGTACACAAACATTGACATCGAAAAGCGTCTAAATTCAATTCGTAGAGCATTTGCTGACTATCCTGACACCAACAGGCCCGACAGAGAAGTAATAGCTCTATTAGAGCTTAGTCTGAAGGGCAATGACTTTGAATTTGCTGGTGAAATTTTCCAATAAATTTGTGGCTGTGCAATGGGTAAGCGTTGCAGCCCAGGTTTCGCTAACCTTTACATGGCAGTAAAGGAAGCCCTCGAAAACTGTCCAAATCAGCCGCTCATTTACCGCAGGTACCTCGATGACATTTTCACGATCTGGCAACATAGTAAGGAAGCATTTACCGAATTCCTGGCCATTCTGAATAATCATGATCCGAATATCAAACTAAAAGCTCAAATTGATGAGATGTCCGTAGATTTCCTGGATGTAACTTTATACAAAGGCATAAAGTATGAAACAACTGGTTACTTAGACTACAAAGTTTATTTTAAGCCAACCGACTCGCATCAACTACTGCACAAGAAATCATTCCATCCACCGCATTCTTTCAAGGGACTTGTAAAATCACAAATAATCCGTTTTCATAGAAATTCGAGTGATAAGAAAAACTTTGAATCATCATGTTCGACCTTATTCAATGCCCTCAAACCGAGAGGGTACTCCTCTCGGTTCCTGCGTAAAATAAAGTCTGAGACTTTGCATAATTTGGAAATCATTCCGGATAATGCCAGAAATTCTCAGCCTACCAAAATGTGTCATAATCGTCCGATTATTGGTGAAGGAGATTCTCGGAAATGTGAAAAGAAAAGGTGTAAATTGGATAAATTTCCTCTTTCCCAGAGTACATTCATGAGCCTTCAAAACAAAAGCAAATTTCAAATTCAGTCGAAATTAGATTGCGATTCTGAAAATGTCATTTACTTTATTTCATGCAAATTGTGTCAAAAGCAGTATGTTGGCGAAACGAAAAATCCATTAAGATGCCGAGCAACTAGACACCTTTCAGATATTAGACTAGAGGAAGACACACATGTGGCTGAACATTTTAATCTTCCTGACCATTTAGTCACTCATGACTTTGAAATTATGCCTATCGAACAGCTACCTCTTTCAGACACAACAGAGGAAACTGATAGACAAAGAAAACTAAGAGAATCATTTTGGATTAAAGAACTCGAAACACAATGGCCAAGGGGCATAAATTCGGACCCAGGCCTCTCGGATCAACGTGAGATTATCCCATTTACTCTCACACACAATCGAAAAAATGTTGAAATTGCGAAAATCCTAAAGGATGAGTATCACAAATTACAGGACAATTTAAAACAACCATTCAACAAGCGTCAAGCATAATAAATACCGAATTGTGACTCCGATGGCCTTCCATAATATGTATATGTATATATATTTGGCGGTTGGGGGGGGGGGGCAAAGTACACCCCTCCCTCCCATCCACCCACCACCCTGGCCAACATCAACTCATTGTATGGACCTTTCCAGTTTTTGCTAAGCTCCGCCCAACTACGGGCTTTTTAACTGAATGATTTACTGATTGGTTGAACAATGGATGCCTTCATACACTTGAGAAATGTATCAATATTTATACATTTAGATTGGGGCCTGAATATCGAGTTCTTTGACAAGAGAATATAAGACGAAAGATTATATATGCAGATTTTATTAATGGCATATATTAGGCCTATATCACCTGAATAGCTAGCATAAGATGAGGTTAGGATTGCTTACTGTGCTGTTTGGATGGCATGATTCTTGTATCTGGTTGTTTTTGCTGTTGTTGTTGTTGTTGTTGTTGTTGTTGTTGTTGTTGTTGTTGTTGTTGTTGTTGTTGTTGTTACTCGCGCCACGGAAGGCTGGTGTGAGGATTGTGTCTGCTGCCGTCTGTTTGTTGTTGGTGAAAATTAGAATTCTCGCCAATATATCGATGGGTTCCGTTACGACGTCTGTTTGTCTGTCTGTCTGTCTGTTTGTCCGTTTGTTTGTCGGTGTCCAATCTCGGTTAAGGCGATATTTCAGGGTCGGTTCAGCCGAATAGGACTACACTTCGTGCTTCCTTATATCAAGTGGATGGAGCACAATGATACTAAGGTCATAAGGTCAAAGTTCAAGGTCACTGTGACCTTGGTAAAAAAAACCTACTTTTTATGGTTACATTTTTGGTTTATCTCACGATATCGTCTTTGTTACATATGTATTATGTATCTCTGTATTTGAAGTGTTTTTAATAAAATAGAGATTACCGTAATAATGGCCACCGTATTTCACTAGAACATAAGATGGTGTCAGAATAGAAAACGGACCTCCCGCATGAAATAAAGTGAGTAAATAAATAATAACGCAACCTCAGAACAGATAAGTGTCTATTGCATAAATAAACACTAATAAAAGATAGAAATAGACATTACATGTTGTGTTACACAGGCGTTTTTGACGTACGAAAACTGGTGATGGTGATTATAACAGACCCGTAAATAATATATTGTAGCGGAATCGACACAAATTCTAAAACATGGCTGAAATAATCGGACGACCTAAACAGTTATGTTTAGATGTAAATTTAAAGGAAAACTGGAAGTGTTTTAAGCGATCATATGAACTGTATGCTGTAGCAATGGAAATAACTGAAAAAACTGAAAAAGAACAATGTGCAATATTTCTGAACTTAGCTGGCCCAGACTCGACAGAATTGTTTGACAGTTGGGAATTTCCTGATGCAGAAAAGGACAAAATAGACCCTCTAATACGTCGTTTTGAAGTCCACTGTCTGGGGAAGAAGAACATTATAATTGAAAGGTACAACTTTGGTACGCGAGTTCAGAACGAAACTGAAACTTTTCAAACTTTTTATACAGATCTACGAACACTGAGTAAATTGTGTGAATATGATCGTCTTCGCGATGAGATGATTCGTGATAGAATCGTAATCGGCATACGAAGTAATGCTGTGCGTGAAAGACTTTTCAGAACACCCGATTTGACCCTAAGTAAAGCAGTGGAAATTGCAGCATCAGCAGAACTTTCTAGAACGCATATGCAGGTTGTGACAGGTAAAAGTGCAAGTTACAGTCATGTAGACGTAATCCGGAAACAAACAAAAAGCGTGTTCAACAGAGACAAACAATGTGCTTCAAAAACCTATCCGAAAGAGACTAAATACGTTAATGGTGCAAAAACATTCAAGTGTAAGAAATGTGACAGAACACATGGTCCAAGGAACTGTCCAGCTTGGGGAAAAATTTGTTCGAGCTGCTCCAAGCAAAATCACTTTGCTGCTTGTTGCAGGCAAAGAAAACAAAAAGTGCATTATCTAGAAAAACAAGAGTCTGATGACAATTCTTAGGATATTTTCCTTATTGATACTGTATTTATGGACAAAAGTCCTGGTTGTGAAAATAATGAACAGTTCTTCAACAGTGTGTTAAAGAACACACAGGTATGAAAGATGACTCGGAACTAAAAAATCAATCCAAAACCGAGAAAATGAATGAGAATATGAAAGGTGGATATGTATCAGATGATGGATGTGGAATAAAATGTGAAACTGTGCAGTGTGTACAAGGTGTAAACACCAACCCCAAAGCCAAATAGCAAGAGGATGAATGGTATGAGTCTGTGACTGTACTTGAGTTCAACAAAACAGTTAAATTTAAACTGGATACCGGTTCCCTAGTAAATGTGTTACCTATGAATGTGTATGAAAGTTTGGGGAAACCAAATCAAACAAATAACGAAATCGAAGGTAAAATTAAGCATATATAACAGGGATAATATAAAAACAATGGGTGCGGTTACACTCACAATAGACCATAAACACATGCACGCTCTCAAATTTCATATTGCAGGTGTACTATCACCACCAATACTAATACTAGGCCTACAAGCGATGCTGGAAATGAAAATGTTAAGCAGAATTTATTCAGTCGAGCAAAATATGGAGCATTCATCAGATCTACTAGAAGAATATGCTGATGTTTTCACAGGGTTAGGAAAACCTAAAGGTGAATACAACATCAGACTAATCAAGGATGCACATCCAGTAGTTCATCCTGTAAGACGAGTTCCAGAAACCATAAATCCACAACTAAAAGCAAAGCTACAACAAATGGAAAAAGCCAACGTTATCCAGAAGGTCAACTGTGCAACAGACTGGGTCAACTCATTAGTAATAGTTCATACTGAGACTTTGTCTTGATCCAAAGGATTTGATCAAAACAGTAATGAGCGAACATTTTCATATATCAACCCATGAGGACATCCAAGCAAAACTACAAGGAGCAAAATACTTCACAAAATTGGATTGTTCATCAGGCTACTGGCAAATCAAACTGACAGAGGAAAGCTCACACTTGACAACTTTTAGCACACCTTTCGGTAGATACGGCTTTCTAAGAATGCCTTTCAGCATAACATCAGCTCAGGAAGTATTCCAAAAGAAGCTAAGTCAAGTTCTAGAGTCAGCAGAAGGTATCATTAACTTTGTCGGTGACATTTTAACATGGGGAAGCACAGAAAAATAACATGATGAGCGACTCAAAACAGTACTGGAAATCTGCAGAAAGGAGCACGTCACTCTGAACAAAGAAAAATGCGAAATCAAAAAGAAAGAAATCAAATATCTAAGTAATACCATTTCTGCAGAAGGTATGAGACCAGATGAAGATAAGGTCAAAGCAATAGAAGATATGCCTCGTCCAAATCACAAACAAGCAGTGCACAGACTCTTAGGCATGATCAGTTGGCTGGGAAGATATATTCCAAATGTTGCAGAGCCAACAGAACCTTTAAGGCAACTCATAAGAAAGGAGTATGAATTCGGCTGGCAGAAGCCACAAGAGGATACGTTCATCAACATAAAGAAAGTTTTGAGTAACAGACCTTTGCTACGATTCTATGATGTTAATAAATATGTAACATTATCAGTGGACACAAGTCAAACTAGATTAGGAGCAGTACTCCTGCAAGAGGAACAACCCGTTGCATTTTCATCAAGAGCGATGTCTGAAACAGAGACCAGATACGTTCAAATAGAAAAGGAATGTCTCGCTGTTGTATTTGCATGTCAAAGATTCCACCAATATGTATATGGGAAAACTGTGAAAATAGAATCAGATCATAAACTACTGGAAGCTATCTTCAGTAAACCCCATGCAAAAGCTCCACCACGAATTCAAAGAATGAGGATTCGTTTACAGAAATACGACATTAACCCACAATATAAACCTGGAAAGGAACTAGTAATTACTGATACTCTAAGTAGAACGTGTCCACCACATAACAAGAATGATCAAGAAAGTCTAGAAGATGACATTGAATGCATGGTACATTATGTCACAGACAACCTTCAAATAACAGACCCAAAAAGAAATCAAATTGCAGAAGAGACACGAAAAGACGAACAATTACAGAAGTTAAAAGATATCATAAAGAATGGATTTCCACAAGTGAAATCGCAATTGCCAACAGAAATTCAAATGTTTTTCACATATCAGAAAGAGTTATCAGAACATGATGATATCATTTAGAAAAGTGAACAAATCTTAATTTCAAGGAAATCTATACCGGACATCCTAAAGAAACTACATACAGGACATTCTGGTCTAGAGCGAACGAAGAAAAGAGCAAGAAACATTTTATGTTGGCCAGGCATGACAGCTGAAATCCATGGCCTGATTACAAAGTGTGACACATGTCAGAAATACATGACAAACAATCAGAAAGAAACATTAATGCCTCACAAAATTCCAGACAAACCATGGGAGAAAGTAGGAATAGACCTGTTTGTCTCCAAAGGGCGGGATTATGTGTTGGTGAATGACTACTATTCAAAATATTGGGAGATTGCACGACTTGAAAACACAAGGAGTTCAACAGTCATAAGAAAATTAAAAGCGATGTTTGCCAGATTTGGTATTCCACAGATTGTTATAAGGGACAATGGACCACAATACAGCTCAAAAGAATTTGAAAACTTCTCCAATGAATGAATTTCAGACATATTACATCATCACCTCGATATCCCAGGAGTAATGGATTAGCTGAAAGAACAGTAAGAACTGTGAAAGAAATCCTGAGAAAATCAGAAGAGGATGGATCAGGGGATATGTTCCCGAAAGTGTCATTAAATAGGCATTTAGCGATATCGTTATTGCTGTTTACGACGCCATAGCGACACTGTCTACGACAGTAGACAAAGCTGTCAGCATCTGTTCACTAAGGTGTCGTATCAATCCTGTCGGTCGTAAGGCAATCTAGCTGTCGTTAAAGTGACGGCAGCAAATTTGGTGTAGATTTCACTGTCAGTCGGCTCGTGTTTTGCCTGTATAAATTGTGCTTGGCCTCGGCTCTGTCATTCATAGCGCTGTCTTTCGCAATGTCTGACAACGAGCAATCCTCCCAGTCAAAACGTAGACCAAAGTTCAGCAATGAAGAATTGGAAGCTTTAGCGGACGTGGTAGTCACTCGACAAGACGTGCTTTTCCAATAATTCAGCAACTCCATCACGAATAATTTGAAAAAGAATGCGTGGGTATCCGCAATGTCCAGCGTTAATGCTGTTGCGTCGGTACATAGGAGCGTGGATGAAGTGAGGAGAAAGTGGAGAGACTGGTCCTCGGTCGTGAAAATGAAAGAGCAACGAAGGAGGAAAAGCCAAAAGAAAACCGGAGGTGGTGGAAAAATTGTTGTTTTAACACCGAGTGAAGAGAAGGTGATTGCTATTATATGGGAGACGGCAGTTACAGGCATCACAAGTGGCATAGATGTTTTCTCATCTAGAATCCAAGGTTCGGCCTCAACATCAGCATCACAACCTCCAGTTACGAGTGAAACTAGCGAGAACTTGGATGCAGTACCTTGTCCATAAACCTGCGATGAAGTTGCAAGCGGACCTTCACACCATGATCAGTCAGTAGAGCCAATTCAAGATTCAGCGGCTAGGGGCCAGCCTGCAGACGATGAAAATGATGTCAACAGTAATCGGACTATCAGCAGACCTAGTAGTCCCAATTCCATTGGCAGGTAATGAAAAGAAAACTAGAATGCATAGCCCTCTATTATTCCAAATATCAACGACACCTATAACTCCCACCCCTCCCCACCCCTTGGCGCCGAATGGCAATGTGATTTTGCATTCCACAATCACATGAGTATCGTAACTGATATAGAAATTGGGTTGAATTGCACACAACCATTTCAGAGCAGATGACGGCATCAACAGTCGTGGATATAGTCTGCCTGCCAGACAGACAGACAGACAGACAGACAGACAGACAGGCAGGCAGGCAGGCAGGCAAGCTGCAATAATCATGCCTGCCTTCATCAACTTGCCAAATCACTGGTAAATTGAGTTTTACCTAAAGTGATACGCTTAGATACTTTTAAGGGTCCACTTTCATACCAGGATGTAGGAAATGAAAAAGGATAAATTGCATAAACTTATTTTTATATGCTTAGAATTTTATTTGTGTAACCATATGACGCATTTTTACAGGAAGCGTAAAGCTGCCACACAGAATGTTGCGTCTGATGTGAGTCTGGAGCTCGTCGATATAGAGCGCAATAGACTGCAGATTGAAGCAGAGCGTCTTGAAGTGGAGAGGCAGAGACTTGAAATCGAGATGCGAAAGCTCTGCTTACTTGAGCGATTATCAGAGCAATTGACCGCACGCATTTCTGCAAATAACAATGAGGCATACACTTTATTCCAAAATTTATAAAATTAAATAAACAAATAAAAGAAGAATAAATATGACACTTAGTCATGGTAATGTCGTCTGACATTATACAGACACATGTATAGCTCAAGTTTCAAGTCTGTTTGAATTCCATCCATTAGTTTCGACGGAGTTGTGTTTTAATCATTTTCTACATTTGACCCAATCCCCACCCCTACCTCGTGATCTAGACATGTTGTTAGCCAACGTATAACCATATAGGTAACCCACATACCAAATTTGGTTGAATTCCGTTCAATGATCTAGTAACAGATGTGTTATAATTATTTTGATATTTTGACACCCACCTACCCGCAATAACTAGTATTATCAATGCCGAGCTACAAGGTGCCCCTGGCCTCCAGGGTACATATATCAATATGTCACTACATGTCCTCTGGCCCCCTCCATCTCTCTGTGTACGTATGTGTTTTGGGAGGGACGAATGGGCGGGTTGGTGGGTGAGGGGGCGATGGGCGGGCGAGCAGGCGGGTATTGGGCGGGCAGGTTGGCATAGAGACAGAGAGACTGAGGGACAGACATGCACTTCTATTTCTGTGAGGGGAAATTTAAATGATGTGTAAGGCAGTTGATGCATACCTTTAGCGGTTGAAATAATTGTGACTTAGTTCATTGCGTGTCCTGATACCATCTGCACGTAGTGGATTGCCATCGTCCATTTCTTCTTGTTGTTCATCTTCTTCGAGATCAACAGTGTCCTCAGTTACTTCTGGCTCTTGGAGATGTCTCTCTTTGCAAATGTTCTCGAGGACAGCTGTTGCAATAATAACATTAACGCAACGCCCAGGGACGAACATCATGCAACCACCAGACTTATGCAAGCAGCGCCATCTTGATTTCCATACGCCAAATCCTCTCTCGACTGAGCATCGGCTAGTTTTGTGGGATCTATTGTACACTCTCTCCGGCCTTATCATTGGGTTTTGAATTGGAGTTAACAGCCAAGGTAACAGTGGGTATCCTGAATCCCCAAGCAGCCATCCTCCTGTTATGTTCCCTTCCTCAAATTGATTTGCAAGTTCACAGTTTCTCCAAATTAGAGCATCGTGTGTTGCACCTGGCCACCTAGCTACAATATCTAGAAATCGCCCTTCAAAATCTAACACACACTGTACATTTATTGCGTAATAACTTTTATGGCTGAAGTACAAATGTTCATCCTGTGATGGTCCCTTAATCAGAATAAGTGTTCCATCCAATGCGCCATAAACATTAGGGAAGTTTCCTAGGTTGTAAAATCCCTCTATTGTGGCTCTAATGTCGGCCGGATCCAGAGGAAATTTAATTGACAAGGACACACTGTGCATACACAGAGAGACAGAGAATCGACTCATGCCATGAACATCGCCAGTCACTGCTTGGAAGCTCACGGTTGCAAAATATCGTAGCGCGTCTACAACTTGTACGGTAACTGGCAATGCCTCTGACCGGCGTGTAGGTCTTTGCAAGTCTTCCCTTAACTGCTAACACAAATATAATATAGAATCCCTGTCCATTCTATATCTCTCTATTAGACGTTCATTTGTCATGAAATCTAACGGATTCTGCCTATCCCTAAATACCCTCCGCACTTGTTGCAGTCGGCGCTGTCTTAAATGACGTTGAGTTTCAAAAAATGCTACTGCCATTTCTAAAACACGACTGTATTTAATAGTGATCAACGGATATAAACACGCAGATAAATGCTCGTCTTTTTGGATAGCGACAAACACGGTAAAAATGACAACATAACGACATGGTATGTGCCGTCGCTAAATGTACGACATTGTTTGCAAAAATACATTGTTACGACAGCTTCGAGCACACCAAAATTCACTGAACGACGCCTTACCGACATCGTTAGGTGCAACGACACCTTCGGGAACATGCCCCCAGATCCACAACTAGCTATTTTGGAATACAGAAACACACCTCTAAGTGCTACATTAGGCTCTCCAGCACAACTTCTCATGTCCAGAAGACTTAATGGCATTCTTCCGACAAAAGAAATATTACTACATCCTGAAATTCAACCTAAGGAGCAGGTTAAAGATGGATTGCAAACCCGTAAAGATCGAATGAAACATTGGCATGATCTGCATACCAAAGATCTACCAAAGCTGTAGAAAGGGGATAAAGTGATATTCAAGAAAACAGAAGACCTGAAAGAGCCATTATCAAAGTGGACACATCGTGGAAACCTTGTCAGAACCAAGATCTTTCCTTGTTGGAGATGACAATGGAACATCATATCGCAGAAATCGAAAGTTCATCCGAAAGTCATCTGTAATGATAAAGAATCCAGCACAACATGTGATTGATGATGACAATGATATTCGACACAATACAGCACAAATGCCTAGCACAAACACACAACAACGCATTTCAAACACACAAGCCATCCGCACGCATCAAATGTCTAATGCTAACAGTCATTCGCAAGTCACATCCAGGGGTAGGGTTGTGAGAAAGCCTTTGCGATACAGAGATGAGTGATATTAAATGGCAGCATGATTGAGTTTAAAGTGAATGAGTCTGAAGTTATGATTCAAATCATGAAACATACAACTTTATAAACAAGGATAATGTAGTTCTTTAATCGTAATTGAACTGTATTTCATTACTGTAATTATATCACATTAGTTATTATATGTTATCATTAAACATCAACAAAGGGAGATGTTACATATGTATTATGTATCTCTGTATTTGAAGTGTCACGTCAGCTTTAATAAAATAGAGATTACCGTAATAATGGCTCCCGTCATTCACTAGAACATAAGAGTCTTATATCTCAGGATCGGTCCACACGAATGGGGCTAAACTTGGAGTTCTTATATCAAGTGATTGGAATGACCTGATATTGAGGTCATGTGGTCAAATTTCAAGGTCACTGTGAGTTTGGTATAAAACTCTGCTTTTTACGGTTAAGTTTTTTGCTTAGCTCAATGTATCCTCATATATCTCGTAAGCGTTTCACTCTATTGGGATTAGACTTGAACACATGCTTCCTTATATCAAGAGGATATAGCATAATGGTAGTGAGGACATGAGGTCAAAAGTCAACGCCACTTTGAACTTGGTATAAAACTACTTTTTACGGTTAAGTGTTGCGTTTAGCTCAAGATATATCTCGGCAATGCTTCGTTCGCCCTATTGTGATTAAACTTGGACGCATACCTCCATTATATCAAGCGAATTGAGCCCAATGATATTGACGTCATGAGGTCAAAGTTCAAGGTTACTGTGATCTTGGTTTATAACTCTGTGTTTTACGTTTAATTTTTGCGTTTAGCTCAACATAGCGTCTTACATCTTGCCATCGCTTCAGCCTATTGGAACGAAACTTGGACACATGATTACATATATCAACCGGATATTGACATCAAAGGTCAAGCCCACCAGGACATTGGTATAATACTCTATCGTTTCCTTTTAAGTTTTTAGTTTTGTATTCTGCAGCTGTAGTACTAGAAACATCCTACAGTTGCAATCAATCCTTTTTCACTTTTGCCCACTGTGTTTTAGCCTCAGACAAAATCTTTAGCTTCCTCGGGTCCATTCTCAATTTGACTGTACCAGGTCCTGCTTTCTTGAGGTCACCTCGTAGCACGCTTAACAGATTTATGCAATGGTGTACTCTCCTGGCTTTGTATTTGCTGGCCCCAAGTAGGGCAAATTCTAAGGCTCTCCGAGCTGCTGTGTCCCCTGGCATCCTTATCACATGGCCAAACATAGACCACCTTTGCTGGGCGACTTTTAAAGACAGCGGCGACGTATTTCACATCTTGTATAGTGCATCGTTAGAAATTATGCTGTCTGAAATCGGCGTCCAGTCATGGTGCGTAGGTGGTTGCGGTGGCAGGCATCGAGTTTGTCTAGAGATGCCTTTTGAGCTGCCCAGCTGTTACAGTTATACAGCATCAAGGATACACAGGTTGCATTGCATAAACGTAGCCGGTTTTTTATCAAGGGCATCTTTGATCTACGAATCCATAGCTTCCAGAAGGACAGGAAATCTATGTTCCCCACGACGCAGCATACATAAATGTCCGCAGTGGGGCAAAGCAGTGGGCCAAGGATTTTACTTTTCCTCCATGGTTCGCCGCCCCAAAGTTGATCGTCATTTTCTTTAGTTTCATGCTTTGTAGATAGGCATAGGTGGGTGAACACTGGTTTGGATTCATTCATAAAGAGATTCTTAATTTTTAGTTTGCTTGCAGCTATTGGGAGAAGATGGTCAATGGGTTTCATTTTCTCGTCTATGAGATCCACGTCGTCGGCATATTCCATCTCTAGCGGCATCCCCTCTATAGACACTGAAAAGTTTGGTCTTGTGGAATTTAACGATTGATTCAGCTTATTGTAACTAAATTTGGACACATGGTTACATATTATATCAACCAGATGCAGCACACTCTTATTGAAGTCAAATGTCACTTTAACTGTGACCTTAAAGTTTTCATCTATTCTTAAAAGATACATATCCTCGCTAAATTTAGGACTATTTGTTACTTTATGGACACTAACTAACTTGGCGTGTAGCCGACATTTTGGATAGATATTTGCGGGCGCCATTATTTCAGACTCTATTGTTTTCGCCGGTGAGCTATTGTTCGTATAAAACCATTCTCGTAACGCAAATGCTGGTCATTCTTTTGCTGGCTTTCATGGTGAGCGCGTACGAAGCATAGCATAGTAGGCCTACAATACTAGTTCAATATTTCCTCTGGTGCAAATAAAAACAAGTATATCTATAACAAGTTACTGAATGCTGTTGCTGCCTATAGCAGTAACAGCTTTCCGTCAAATTGTTGTCAAAATAATCAGCTGATAATACAATTGTCACTAGGCAATGTTTTGATAACAACTTGGCTGAAAATCGTTGATGAAACAACTTTCAATCAAATTGTTCTCAAAACAATCAGCAGGGCAGTCAATGTTGCAAGATATGCTGAAGATATTTCACGCCACTTTTTGACAATCATTTCTTACTCAGGCAGCAACAGCGTTGTCAAATCTTTATAAGAATAATCAGCGAGCTTTCTATTTTGTTAGCTAAAAAATGCCTACACAATAGGTTAGGCCTATGTGGTATACGGAATCAAGACCCAGTCTCAGATATGCTCGAAAATTCTGTTCATTTTATTGTCAATCAGGAGATAAACGTATTATTCTATTCACGGTAGGCATGGCAGAGGCGATCGTGCATGTGCTGGTGGACTGCTTGATCTTTGTGAACATATTTCACTCTGAAATCGGCCTCTATAGGCCTAACTAATTGTGTATGCACTTGCTCGCAAACAAAACAGGAAGTCCGCTGATTATTCTGAGAAGAATTTGACAACGCTGTTGCTGCCTGAGTAAGAAAAGGTTGTCAATAAAGTTGCGTGAAATATCTTCAGCAAGTCATGCAACGTTGACTACACTGCTGATTATTTTGAGAACAATTTGATTGAAAGTTGTTGCGTCAACGATTTTCAGCCAAATTGTTATCAAATCTTTATCCAGTGATAATTTTATTATCAGCTGATTATATTGACAACAATTTGATGGAAAGTTGTTGCTGCTATAGGCAGCAGCAGTTTTCAGTAAACCTTTTATAACTATATTTGTTGGCACTTGCACCAAAGGAAATATACACAACTGGTATTGAACTATACTAGGCACATCTATGAGCTCGCCTTTAAAGCCACAAGAAGAATGACTAGCATTAGCGTTACGAGAATGGTTTTATACGAACAATTGCTCACCAACGAAGACAATAGCGTCTGAAATAATGGCGCCAGCAAATATCAATCTGGAAAATGCGAAAATGCCGGCTACGGTTCTAGTTAGTTAAAGTGCCCATAAATTAACAAATAGTCACACATTTAGCTAGGATATGTATCTTTTAAGAATAGATGAGAACTTTAATATAAAACTTTATTCTGTTCAGTTAAATTATTGGTTTAGCTCAACATATTGTCTTATATCGCAGGATTGGTTCACCCTACTTGAAATTAACTTGGTCACATGTTTAGCCATATGAAGTGCACTGCTATTGAGGTCAGAGTGCAATATCATTGTAACATTTGCATACAATACAGACTGAGAGTTTGATTCTGCTTAGCTCGTCTGGCCTTTATTTCAGAATTGGCCAAATTATTGGAACTACGCATCGTCATATAGTTACCTCATCCAGTAGGAGGAGTAGGCACATTCAGCCTTTTAAGGTAAACGTCATTGTGATCTTGATACAAAGTTAGATACAAAATGCCATGATTTTCGCCAATAGCACGTCAGTGTAACGCTGATGTCTTGTCTGTCTGTCTGTCTGTCTGTATGTCTGTATGTCTGCCTGCCTGCCTGCCTGCCTGCCTGCCTGCCTGCCTGCCTGCCTGCCTGCCTGCATGCATGCATGAAAGCCTGCCTGCCTACCTGCTGTTCTGTCTGTCTGTCTGCTTGTCTGTTTATCCGATGTCCAAGAAGTTAAATTCACCAAATTTGCCATATCGATTCATATTATAGATGGCAAGGCAAAAAAATCATGTTACTGTCAAATCGTCAATGATCTACGCCACGGGGACATTAAGTGCATCGTGAAATACACATTTTAGCCGTAAATCTGGAACGCATGTAGATAACATCACCAGGTTTGGCACATTCAGTCATGTGGCGAGAAGTTTTGTGTTTCAGGATAAAGCATCAAATATCGCTGTCACGGAATCACAAAATTTAAAGCGGAATACACATTTTGGTCATAGCGCTGGAGTGATAAAATGGCAAGTGTATGATGTGTATTTAATAGTCCTAATTTATGTTGAATATATTGAAATTAATTTGATTGGAAGCTGTTTCTGACTATGACAGCGAGTTCTTCCCTTAAAATTATTTTCAAAATTATCTGTCTCTCTCATGGGCCCGCAATCACCAGTTTGATAACAGATGTCGCAATATGTGTTTATAATATTTATGAAATTCTAACCAAAGTTCGGTAATTAGGTCCACACAATTCTTTTCACGAATTCCACGTAAAACGCTGTCATCCGAAGAACATATACTGCCAGAGACAAAGATTGCCTATGCGATTTGTAGACGCTCTTTCGTTGCACCGCGAACTTTATTGCGCAAATAATCGTTGACATTGTCCTGCAGATGACGTGTACAAACACCTGCGCCCCACCTGGGAAAGGCAGAGTGATAGGCATTACTTGATGCATTATAGTCATCCGATCCAATTGTTATGAAGGTCGTATCAGTGTCCTCAAGAACCACCAACAATGTCACAAAAATGATCTATAGAGCTTAAGTATCCATTGTTGAATTACCCTGTAATATGATAGGGCCAATGAAAATTCGATGATCTTGTATGTCTTTTCCAGAAAAACTTAGCTATTCTTATAAACTAAAACTGTCACGAAAATGTGGCCGATCTTAAAGGTCTTATCCACATCGAGTACAGCACCCCTAGATTCAAACATACTCATAACCTTGTCAAGCAGACGTGAATTTCATAGATTATCTATGCTATTTAAATTATTAACGGGATGACCTGTGAGGTTCTGGTCAACCATCTTCCCACACTATCCCGAGCACGAAATCCTTACAATATCCGTCATCCAAATTTCTTCACTCCATTCCGCTGCCGTACTGAGCTCTTCTATGGATCCTTTTTCCCAGCAATGACCCGCGTCTGGAATATGCTTCATGTGCCGGTGAGAGATTCTGTCACTCTTCTAGAATTTAAAAGCAAACTCAAGGCTATGTCACCCATACGACAACCCCCTGATTGGTATTACGTAGGCCCGAGGTTTGCCAACGTAATGCTATGCAGGCTCCAAAATGGTTGTAGTTCTTTAAACCGACATCTATTTGACAACTTTCTGTCGGAATCTGCCAGTTGTTCTTGTGGGCACAATGATGAATCTACAAACCACTACCTCTTACATTGTGCCCTTTTTAACGAGCAAAGAGTCGTTTTCCAAAATCAGCTTGCCTTTAACGATATTTCTCTTGCTAATCTTACGGTCAACCAGCTTCTATACGGGACTTACACTGCCAACTTGGAAATGAACAAACTGATCTGTAATACGGTATCTCAATACATAATTAACACCAACCGCTTTCAGTAGTTTCCCGTTTCGCGAACTTATAGTTTAAGGGGTAAATGGACAGCAGCCAAACACGTACAGGTCGGGGCGAAGGCAGCACCTAGAGCTCACCTCTGCTATTCTTCCATTTGATCTTATTCCTCGCTCTCTCTATCTCTCACCCTCTCCCCCCCCCCTTCCCCCTCTCTCTCTCTCTATCTCGGTCTTCCTTCCTACTCCCCCCCCGCCTCACACTCAACACCCACACACGTATACACACTAATAGACTACAATTAATTAAACTATTATGATTTGCCGCCATTTTGTTGTAAAAAAGTTTTGAATAATCTGTATGTGCTATGGGAGACACGGGCATAAGACTCTAAGTCTTATCGTGCTTCCATCTGAACAAAATAAATCACGTTTAAACCAAACATACTCATTATATATATTCCGCTATATTCCTGTGCTATATTCTGAGATATTCCGATATATTCCAGTATATTCTGGTATTCAGTATGACCGGTAAGTCACGAACTCGAAAACTTTCTCAGGAAAGTGCATGAATTGCATGTGTTTGGTGAAGCTACAATTCAATAAACAATCTGTTGATTATTTTGAAACTAATTTGACTGTGAGGTGTTGCTGCCATCGGCAGCGACAGCTCCCAGTCAAATTAATTTCAAAATATTCAATCCACCACATGTATACCTTTAAATTGATAGTCTGGGACAAGTCATACCTACACAATCGCAGAGCTAGGGTGCTGGTGGATGGACAATCTGGACAGATTGTATTGCTGAGACAAGGGGTACCACAAGGCGGAGTATTATCACCAACTCTGTTCATACTCTTCATTAATGACATTGTAGCAGAGCTGCCCAATGGGATCCAAGCAGCCCTCTATGCAGATGACCTCGTTCTCTGGTGCACCAAGGAGTACACAACGACTGCCACGTACAGAATGCAGCTCGCCTTGGACAGAATTACAGCTTGGGCCAATCGCTGGTGTATTACCATCAACAAAGAAAAATCATCAGCCATGCTATTCTCACTGTCCACGAAAACCAAGGTTGGCAATCTGACACTGGGCGGTACTCAACTCGAGTACGAGGACCAGCAGACATACCTGGGAGTCACCTATGACAGAAGATTAACATGGAAGGAGCACATCCAGAACGCAGAGGCAATGGCCAGAAGAAAGCTAAACATCATGAGGAAGCTGGCAGGAACAAAGTAGGGTGCCAATGAAAGGATCATCAATACCATCTACCTAGGTGCCGTAAGACCACACCTTGAGTATGGATCCAGCTCATGGATGACAGCAGCTAAATCTCATCAACAGAACCTCGACAGAGTACAAAACCAGGCACTGCGCATCATCACTGGTGGAATGAGAACAACACCAATAGAAAAAATGGAGCAGACAGCAGGCATCCCCCCCCCCCACACTTAGTAAAGGAAGGGAATGCAAAGCACTGATCCAAGCTGCAACGTTCAAATCGTTCAACAACCACCCGATGAAGATCAGGCAAGCACAGCTGTCATCAGGAAGAGTTAAAAGATCAAGTTTTGTGAAAGAGACAAAAGCACTTCAAAGGAAACACCAAGAAATGTTGCCAGCACAAATAGAAGACCCAAACCACACCCTTGATCCTCCACCCTGGGAAAACAAACTAGAGAGCATAGCTATTCGCACCACAGTACCTTATCTCACAACCAAAGCTGAACACAGTGATGTGAGCAAGAAGGCCCTGACCCTAAACATGCTGGAAGAAATGTACCCTCAGGAGACATGGATAAGGATCTACACAGATGGATCAGCCAAAGATGCAATTAGGAGCGGAGGTGCCGGAATGCACATACAGTATCCAAACGGACAACATGAGTCAGCTGCAATACCGACAGGCAAACACTGCACAAACTACAGAGCTGAAGTCGAAGCACTGGTCCATGCAGCTAATACCATCAGCAGAACAGCAGACCCTATTGCACAGATTCTCTTTTTATCTGATGCCCGCTCCGTCCTTGAGGCTATCACCAAAGGTAAGCTGCCACAACTTGAAGAAGCACTACACACCATCAGATGCTTTCGGATAGCATTGCAGTGGATCCCCTCACACTGTGGAGTCCAAGGAAATGAGGAAGCAGACAAGATGGCAAAGATGGGTGCAGAAGAGAATCAGACAGAAAACATGGTTACACATACAGAGATGAAGACTATCATCAAGTCACTCTATAGAACACCTCAATCAGAAGATGCCTACCATCATCTCTCGAGGCCAGAGCAAGTGACCATTTTTCGTCTCAGAACTGGACATAACAGACTAAACCAACACATGTACAGGCGGTTCCACCTTACGACATCGCTCGCTTGTCCTTGTGGAGAAGCAGAACAGACAACAGAGCACATACTTCAATGTTGCAGTACGTATCAGCTGCTGAGAGAAGAGATCTGGCCCTTGTCAACCTCGTTTCTTGAAAAGCTGTATGGGCCTGTGGAAGAACTGCAGAAAACTACAGATTTCATCTTGAGAACGGCTCTCCAAGTGTGATACCAGCGATCGAAAAGAAGAAGAAGATAGTCTGGGACTGCTGGATTTGACAAAGTGTGCGGGTGTGAGGGGCATAGCTAGCAATGGATCAGTCTCTATAACCTGAAAATGTACCTCGATTCCTCAGGTACGTCATATACCAGATGCTTTTAAGATGTTTGTTTACATCTTGACATTTAGACATACCATTAAGTATTCAGCGAGAGTTGTATCAATGGTTGTTAAATAGCCTAGCCAATAAGTCGCTTTCCGCGAGGACCCGTTTCATGTGCCTTCAACTCATGTGGGTGGGCTGGACCCCTTTAGGTCGAAGTGGTGTGTAATTATCCCTAGACGCGGGACTCCACAGACTGAGCACCATTACTAATCAGTGAACATATGCATTGATTCAATTTCAATTTCAAGTTAATTCGGTAATTTCTTAAGAAGTGCACGGAACATATATACGCAAAACGCACGTACAATGGCGGTTACATACTATAATAAAATTGCCTATGGTAGCAACAGCGCCCAGTCACATTATTTTCAATATATTCAACAGAATGTTTATTAAATAGTAAAGACATACAATTCGTACAACGTGACGGACTATTAAGCGTTTATGATGGACTAAATCGGGTCATTCATGACGTAATTGATTATGACGTCAGCCTACATGTGACGTAGTTAATTATGTCGTCATACGATTGACTGAGAGACTCGATTCCTCAATTCCTTCCGCACTGTCATGGATTGTATATGACTCCTTAAAGGACACAAACCAGCATAATTGTCTACCCGTTGTAAACATAGTCATTAAGGTACAGTAGAACACGGTAAATGACGTAGTTATAAGGATATACAACGACACTTTCGTGAACATAGGCCCAGATTTCTCTTGCACCCATATGGACTGGCATCAAAACTAGTACGTGTGTGCTGCCTCCCATGGCAATGAGCCTCCACTGCCCTGAGCGCCTGGATGTGAATGCGTTGAAAGCGGCACGCCGAATTGCCCAAATGACAACAAATGAAACCAAATGATACCAAATGATACCAAATGATACCAAATGATACCAAATGACACCAAATAATACCAAATGAAACCAAATGATACCAAATGATACCAAATGAAGCCAAATGATACCAAATGAAATCAAATGATATCAAATGATACCAAATGAAACCAAATGATATCAAATGAAACCACATGATACCAAATGAAACCAAATGATAGCAAATGAAACTAAATGACACCAAATGATACCAAATGAAACCAAATGATACCAAATGATACCAAATGAAACCAAATGATACCAAATGAAACCAAATCATAACAAATGAAACCAAATGAAACCAAATGAAACCAAATGATACCAAATGATACCAAATGATACCAAATGAAACCAAGTGAAACCAAATATTACCAAATGAAACCAAATGATACTAAATGATACTAAATGAAACCAAATGATAGCAAATGAAACCAAATGATACGAAATGAAACCAAATGATACGAAATGATACCAAATGAAACCAAATGATAGCAAATGATACCAAATGAAACCAAATGATACCAAATGAAATCAAATGATACCAAATGATACTAAATGAAACCAAATGATACCAAATGAAACCACATGATACCAAATGAAACCAAATGATACCAAATGGCACCAAATGAAACCAAATGATACCAAATGAAACCAAATGATACCAAATGAAACTAAATGATACCAAATGACACCAAATGAAACCAAATGATACCAAATGAAACCAAATTATAGCAAATGAAACTATATGAAACCAAATGATACCAAATGAAACCAAATGATACCAAATGATACCAAATGAAACCAAATGATACCAAATGAAACCAAATGATAACAAATGAAACCAAATGATACGAAATGATATTAAATGAAACCAAATGATAGCAAATGATACCAAATGATAGCAAATGACACCAAATGATACCAAATGATACCAAATGAAACCAAATGATACCAAGTGAAAACAAATAATACCACATGTAACCAAATGATACCAAATGATACTAAATGATACTAAATGAAACCAAATGATAACAAATGATACTAAATGATACTAAAGGAAACCAAATGACACCAAATGTATCTGCACTGTAGTAAATAATAGTTAATAACAATCATTATCCAGCAATTAACTACAACATAATTCACGATGCCTCTATGCTATAAGGCTACACGTTATTATTATGTAATGTCCCAAATGCTATTCTTGTGTTACTGAAACTGTTAATGTTTCAATCATATCTCTTGTTTCTGTATTCACTCTTTCCTATAAACTATCCTTATTGCTCCTACTCTGCTAATTTCTCCTACTTTCCTAATCTCTACCACAACCATATTGATACTACCGGAACTCCTTGCGCTGTTACTCTATTCGTATTTGTCCCAATATGCCGCATATATATTTCATCTTCTTTGTCCTACCTTATCGACCATGGGTAATGATTTAGCTAGTTATCGTGCGCCAATTGGGATGTTTGATCTTTGTTTTTTCATGGTCATCGGTCAAGGTGTCTTCAAAGCCCGTATCCATAATACGTTACATTGTTTCCGAGCCGCGTATTATGCTATCAAACTAATGTCAATTCCTATTTATTGGCAGAATATTATGTCCATCTTACTTACATTTTATAACTCACTTGTAACTAATGATATTCCCCATACACTCACGTTAAGACACATCTTGTATGGCGACACTAATGTAAATATAAAAAGGAATCTCAAGACATCAGAAATTATTTGCCAATATATTGTCGACACTGGCCGTTTTTAACAACATCCCGCTTACTTATCCAACTACTAAACAAAGTATATTAGAACACGTATTTATAGAACTGACTATTTAAATAAAACAAATATAAACGATTGAGCCAACAATGTACATATATGGATATATTCAGTACAGCGTAGCTCGTGAAAGATTTGACGTGTCTCCAGGGCAAGATAAAAAGTACTTTCTAATGTCTTGGAGGCAATTGGATTGGGGGATTTTGCTGTCTACGGCAGTAATGTCGTCCCACCCAATTGCGATCAAATATTCAACACAACTTTCTTAGCGTTTCTGTTCTGGAGATATACAAATTTATTTATGCTCTCTATTGTACAGAAACTGTGCAGGCATGTGAGTACACAGCTCCATCCACACATACTATTCTCTCTCTCTCTCTCTCTCTCTCTCTCTCTCTCTCTCTCTCTCTCTCTCTCTTTCTCTCTCTCTCTCTCTCTCTCTCTCTCTCTCTCTCTCCCTCCCTCCCTCCCTCCCTCCTTCCCTCCCTCGCTCGCTCGCTCGCTCTCTCCTCTCTCTCTCTCTCTCTCTCTCTCTCTCGCTCGCTCGCTCGCTCGCTCGCTCTCTTCAAGTGTATTATTCTTATATTATTATTTAATAATGTTAATGCTATATTGCGCATCCGCCACTTGTTATTATACTCCATGTACAACAATTGTATTATGTGGGAGACACGGTCATAAGATGTATGTCTTATTGTGCTTCCACTTGAGCTAAATAAATTTTGTTTAAACCAAATGATACCAAATGATACTAAATGAAACCAAATGATAGCAAATGATACCAAATGATAGCAAATGATACCAAATGAAGCCAAATGAAACCAAATGATACCAAATGAAACCAAATAATGCTAAATGAAACCAAATGAAACCAAATGATACCAAATGATACCAAATGATACCAAATGATGCCAAATGATAGTAAATGATATCAAATGAAACCAAATGATACCACATGATACCAAATGATACCAAGTGATACCAAATGATACTAAATGAAACCAAATGATACCAAATGATACTAAATGAAACCAAATGATAGCAAATGATACTAAATGAAACCAAATGATAACAAAGGATACCAAATGAAATCAACTGATCCCAAATGAAATCAAATGATACCAAATGAAACCAAATTATACGAGCAGATTAATTAAGGCGCTGGAGTCCATTCTTCGAAACGATGTTCTACCTAGTGTTGGGAATTGGTACTATTTTTGTGATCGATGATTGGTTTTATATACTAACAGATGATCATAATGATTGATCAGAACAGGTTTTCAATTTTTACCGATTTTGAATGCAGTAATTATAGCATGTTCAATGATAATTACGCCTTTCAAACCAAATGGCATGTTATGACAGATTCTTAATAATTTAAGAAATATGCTTTTGAATATTTTGAAACTAATTTGACTGGAAGATGTTGCTGCCTTAGGCGGCAACAGCATCCAGTCAAATAAGTTTCAAAAATATTCAACATGTTATTGGTATGGTTGCTTTTAAATTACCATACTATTTCAGTGCTGAAAGAATTAATGTCTTAAGACTAAGGGGTTATTATACTATATAGTTGTAACAATTAAATTTTAATTATTTTCTAAAAAGTATTTGTTTTCTAGCTTGATCAGCTAAATTATATTAATAAAGTCAAATTATAAACAACCAAAATCAATTTCTGGAATCATGAACCATCGGTTGGTTGAACATGCAAACCAATCGATCAAATCGATTAATCGGAACAACACTAGTTCTACCTGTTCTAAACAAGTTCATTGGGGTTTTTAATTAGCTGTCAATGGAAGGACACGTTTCTAGCTAACCTCCGCCCATTTTTAACTAAGCTCCGCCAAGTTTGTAAGCGTATTTCAATCAATTTTTACCACTGAACCCTGAATTCCTATAATCTCGAAAAATCTCAATTTCAGTGTAACTATACAGGTAGGCCTATGTTGTTGAATATTTTGAAGGTAATTTGACAGCATCCTGTTGCTGTTATAGGCAGCAACGGTTCCAAGTCAACTCACATTCAAAACATTCAACAAAATAATTCTTGCATTGTAAAAGTTGGGTTTTTTAATTTGGTCTTTCGAATTCAATGGGTTAAATTTGAAGTAGACTATGTCTCGTGGTGCGCGCGTGCGTTGGCCCATCGTATCTCCGTATCAAGGTCCGGCTCGTATAACATAGGCTAGGCCTACTGTCACGTTGGCTGTTGTACGTAAACCGTGACCATAGGCCTAGTAACACAGTTACTCACAAAAGATAAGTATAAACCGGATTAAGAAATCATTAGAGTCAGTTAATAGGTCGTGGGAAATATGGTTTTCAATTGCATTCAAGTATTTGTAAAAATTGCTGATAGGTGAGTGTGAAAATACGACCTTGTAGGCATTAATCACTTGTAAAACTTATACCCGTTTCATGACGATGCCGGCCAAAACCGACCTAGATGCAGTTGTCTTGAGGATTGGCCATTTGCAGCCCAAAAAAGACGATTTTTTAAAATTTAACTCAGCCAGTCATTCCAGCGGTAAAGTTTCAAAAATATTCTTCTCTTGGCCTGGAAGTGGACATTCAATAAGCATATATTTTAATCTTCTTGACCTAATTTAGTCATTAGACGGTTAACGGCGATCACAAACGAGAATTAGATTTCAAAGAAAACGCCAAGAATAAACGTTCTTATCATTTAAAAAAAAAATTAAATGGAATTTGACAAATGTTCCCAAACTCTATCACTTTTGATATTTTGGTTAAAATCATGAATTTTGACACGCCATAAAATTCAATGTTTGTAGTGGTGGACTCCGACCAAGATGATATTTGCGAGGAACAAAATCAAAATTTTCCAAATATTGCTCAAATTCTACATATTTTGGTTAGAAATCACAACCACTCTGAACTTCCAGGGCAGAGTCCTGTGACGAAAACCCTGGGAGTACTATATATTTACATATATATTCAGACATGTCTATTAGGGGCACTATTTGTAAATATTTTTGTACTATGACTAATTATACCACTGCTCAAAGTGACAACATGGCATATATAGATATAGAATTTTGCATAGAAAGATAGAAAATGTGAAAACTGTAGCTTTGCTAGAAATGTAAAGAAATTTGACAAACAGACCGACCGACCGACCGACCGACCGACCGACCGACCGACCAAGCAAATTGAGTCGCAACTAAAAACTGAGCAAATGTATAAATGTGTTTTATTCCATTTCATTATGGAGTCTGAGATGACCATGATACCCATGGTAACAAGAGATGGAAATGTAGTAAGAATGAGTCTTTCCCGATTTAGCTTTGCTCCGCCCATCACGAACTAAGCTCTTCCACACCTCGCTCGTATTGGAATCGATCGATCACTAAAATCCCTGACTATCAATTTCCAGAAACCTATAGAGGTAACCTGTTGAATATTTTGAAACTAATTTGACTGGGTGCTGTTGCTACCTAAACATACAATTCGTACAATAACCTCTTCAATTAAGCGTTCGTGACGTACTTGTTTACGTCATTCATGACGCCATTGAGTATGACATCGCCATACACGTCATATAGTTGATTATGACGTCATATGATGGATGGATAAACTGATGCTTCATATATGCAATTTATGTATTATAAGCTTATGGCAGCAACAGCGCCCAGTCAAATTAGTTTCAAAATATTCAGCAGCATGCTTATTAAATAGCAAAACCATTCAATTCGCGCAGCGTGTCGGACGATTGTTAAAGCACAATGGAATCGTTAATGACGTCATAATTGTGATGTCAGGATACACGCCGCGTAGTTGATTATGATGTCATATGATTGAGCGAGGAAATAGATTTATAAATTACACATATGCCCTGAGGAAAGTGTCAGTGTGGACACACTTGTATGTTCTTTGAGATGTTTTACATGTCAACTCAACTGTTACAAATTATTTTTAATTATGGCAATTATGAAAAGAATTTTGTCTTCTATTATGGCCCCCACTTAAATTAATTTTAAAAATTCCAACATTTTCTCTGTAGTTGTCTTGAAGTTGAGATTTACTATGTTCGTTGCATAGTGGAAGAAACCATTTCTTTTAAGCACAGAAAGTCAACAAATGCATTTCTGAGGAAACGAGCAAACCTGAACTGGATTATTGAAGCTGATAAATCAACAGCATAAGGGCTAAGCTGATAATTCAACCGTATAAGGGTTAACATGACGTATTCTATATTTTACAAATAACCTTATATGACTGAGATAAATCTGTCTCATGTGAAGGTGTAGGCCTACATTTCCTCTATTGGCCAGTGGGTACTGCTATGCTAAGTGAATGTGGTGTGGAGAAATGAGTCAGTTATCCTATTCTATCCAGTCATTGACAATATTTGATGAATTGTAATGATTCCGGAATCTTTTTTACGTGCAGTGTTGGTTTTAGATTTTGGACAAGTATTTTAGTTTGAAAACAATTTGACTGAGGCTAATTACCGCTATGCTGTCCACAACATATCTCTTGGATATTGTTTACAAAATATAGAGCAGATTTCATATTTAGCTCATTAAAATATATACATGAGGTACTGTCAGTTGAAATGGTTATTCTAGCCAGATAATGCATTAGTCTAAATAAGAAATTTCATCACTAATTTTCGTTATGCCTACCCAGTGATTGCATATCTAGACGTTTTGAAAAATCAAAGAAACAGTTGCACTGATCATCAGGGTCACAAGCCTGTTGTCGTTCTAGGATTTTTGTTCAGCGTGGCCAAATAGTTTTTAAAAATCTCATTATTTTGACAAATTTTAGGGAAGTAAGAATTCTTTAAAAAAAAAATAAAAGGATTATATGTCCTGAGAAGACATTTCTTGCATTCTGAGTAATATAATTCTGTTGAAACTATCCGGGCAATAAATATTTCCAACAAATTATTTCCCCAAAATTTCTTCAGAGGGATGGTGGAGTGGGTGGTGAGGAAATCTGTCACCCTGCATCCACCCTATAGATAGGCCACTGTGACAACTCAATTTACCAACTGTATTACTGTGGCGTTGATTCTTTTGTATCATTTAAGTCCATTGGTGTATTAAGAAATGTGTCAATTATGTATTCTGGAGGAGTGCCTAGAATTAAAAGGCTGAATCTCAATTCCCTACTTATATCAACTATTTCCCCCTTTTGTGATATACGGGGAATATTTTATTTGTGAGTTGTGTAATCAGGGTGGAGAGTGCTTAACCCTTTGACTGACGAATTATCAATATCTCATTTTCAATGCTACCATACAGAAAAACTGTTCAATATTTTGAAATTAATTTGACTGGAAGACGTTGCTGCCTGCGGGTGTTTTCTACCCAGATCATATTTGGCCAGGGACTGTGAAGTGTCAGTAAGCCAGTAATAATTGATAGATTGTGTTAGTACTAGGACATCAATTACTATTATCCCGCTGGTGTAGGTGTGAGTCCATCAAGGCTGGCGTTACAGGTACAGACACTGGTAAAGGTTATATGTCGCTTAATTACGCCCTTAATCCTATTAAAAAAGTTAACATGCTTTGAAGTCGAATATTTAATATGCAATATGTGCACTACATGCAATTTATGTTGCGAGCTGTACTCAAACAATGATATTTGATCGAGGAGCCGATATGCGTGTGTTTGTTTACTTCAGTTCTTCGTCTACCTAATTAAATATTCACAATGGCAGACGAAACCGAGTTCATGTGTATTTCCGCGGCGAAATTTATTATTTAGGAGCTCCAAAACATGCAAATACTATATATTATTTTATCTAATCATACAAGCCACCATTTTGCGGGCTTGGCCCATTTTCTGTGTGTCACGTTCACCATTTAACAAGCAACTCTGGTTTTAGCTATGCCCCGCCCATCTCTAGCTAAGCTCCACCCACACTTCGACAGTATCCCATAACTCTATGACTATCAATTTCAAACTACACAGGTAGGCTGTTGAATATTTTGAAACGACGACGATGATGGATGATGATGATGATGATGATGATGATGGTTTACTGCGCAGCAGCAATCAATCTGTGTGGTCGCTGTTTGTTATCCTCAGCTAACCCGCTCATGCAGGTACTTCTCGGCTCTCAGTTAATCCAGCATTCCCGCTTTCAGATCACTACATAGCCCATTTCGAAGGTCTGTGCATGCGTGTCTAGTGGGACAATGACCACTCTTGTATTACCCAGATAGGGGCAATAACACAGACCTGTGAGTGTGTTTTACGCGTGCAGTTGACGTGCTCGGGTGTCAGGTTATGTCCGTACAGGTGAGTGGTGGAAGTTGTGTGACAGGTCTCGGGCTACCTGCATGGTTACACTAGAATGGGGGTGTATTTCTGGAAGACGCTGACGGATGCTCTAGTAACCTAGAATATTTAATTGCCACATTAATCGTTTTATGAACACATATTTTATAATAAATGTGAAGCAGGCTCCAATTCAAGTCTAAATGTTTGATTCTAGGACATTGATTTAAGCATCGTTATAATATTATATTTTAGAAATGTAAACCCTAACCCCACCCTTCAAAGCATACGCGACACATTTTAACTGAGCCAAAAGCAGAAACAGCCTCCAGACAAATTGGTTTTAAAATATTCATCAGCTTCCATGTATTATTACCTTTTAAAATGAGACAATCCACCTTTAGATTTAAAAAGGTGAATTACTTTCATCGTGTGTGGCAGGTTGTCTTATGAATGAACCAGGCCAGGCGATAAACGCTGCTGCCTTTCCACCTTATTCTCTGATAACGCGTGTTACGGGGCCGGTACTTGTACAGTACCGGTCCCGTAACCTGCGTTATCAGGGTTGCTTCATAGCTGGTGTTTTTAAAGTGGTGTCTCTCTCAGCTGCTGCTGTCAGTGATATCGGCATGTGGACGCAGACGTTTTCAAAGGTAAATTTCAGTATTCCGTCTCTATAGGATTCTATAATACCTCGACATTAAAGTGGTTAATTGCTTTTTCAAGTTCGACAGTACTTAAACCAATGCATAGCTTATAATAAGCTTATACACGTGTCCATCGTGACCCCACCACCAGCACCACCGCCATGCAGCAGCAGCAGCAGCAGCAGCAGCAGCAGCAGCAGCAGACTTACCACCATCATCATTTTGCATACATTGACGTCGTCCTCATCATCGTCATCGTCTTTTTTGTAGACTGGTAGTCGCCGCACACATACATCTTCTATTATTCAGTCCTCCATGGCCTTGGCATGGTAGCTAAGTCCATACGGTGTATATTTGGAAGCTATTTCTGTCGACGACTTCTAGTGGCAACTTTCTTGATATGGACATCAGACTGTAGCTCGCGGGGGTACGCGCTGGTCCGTGATGTTGCTCCACTCCGTTTCACCACGTATACAGGATGCGCGGTAGGGCTGGTTAGCTACGGTTCTCGGGGTTACGGATCCTGTATCGCGACTCTCGAGAAGGTACAAAAACCGGCTTCTGGAGCCGGTGGAACGATCACGTTCCAGTGGGGCAGTGCGACCATTGCCGCCGAGATTGAACCTCACGGTCTTGTCCCAACTGTGCGTGTCACCGGTATGTCAGTCAATTAACTAGTTTAAAAGTCTGGACATGATGATATAATTAATAATAATAGCCTATACAAACAATGCTACTCGTTTAACAGTAAAAGAGCTAAAATAATACAGTACATAGAGCCAACCTGGTGTTCTTTCTACGTGGTCTCGCCGAAGGTACCATACAGATTCGTAAATCCGCAGAGGTATCCCCGCAAGGGAGTATCGCGACGAGGCTAGTTGAATAGTTTAATATAAACCAATTATACCCCTAACACATACAAAATATTTTTGCTGTGAGAGGACAGTGCCTCGTGTGGGCCTCCGTCACAGGAAAATGCCTTCAATGCTGAAGCGGAGGAAAAGAGCTGGCAAAAAGGGCCACTCTTTTGTTCAAACAAAAAGCTAAGTGCTAGTGAAGACATAATTAATGTGATGCACACTGGTTTATGTGAAGACGGGTCGGGTGATTTCCGAAGAATTCACAGGTCCCCATCTTATGTATGTCCAAAGATACTGTATTGGCAGTTGCCACTTTATTTATGCGGGCCTTCTGCTACATTCTAACCTACCATTTAGTTATTAGATACATTTCCAAGCTTTGGCCGCAAATGGCAGAGATTCCTACCTATCTTTAGACACATACATCTAACTGGCGAAAATGTCCAGCTTCCTGAAGGTCGCCCCGCATAGCATCTTCCTCAGAAAGACAGCGTGCGTACATGTTACAGAGCAATAGCTCCAAAATCATATGACGATTCGGTCACCATTGCACCATAACCACATATAACATCACCAGGACAAGTTACAGTTCACATAAGCGATTAAGAAAGCGCAATATCATTTATGGTGGGGGGGGGGGGTAAGAGACAGATAGCCATCGCTATTGACCTTCCCGTAAGGGCGTGGTTGGTTCTAAGACCCCCACCCAGTCACTACAACGAGTTGGATGGAGATCTGCGTCTCGTCCATCACCCGTGTGTTGCGGAATTAACATTTTACCTGTCATTAGGTCTATGTTCCAGAATACCCAGAGATGCACTGTAGGCCGGTGTTACATAATATAATTTCTTTTCGCGGAGCTTCCTTCATTGACGGGGGAATCTAAACTAACTGGTATCCGAAGATACTGGGGGAGTGTATGCAAATCGACACTTTAGTTATCACCGCTCAGAAACCCACATAGTTTCCCAGAGTCGAATCCTGCAAATGTGTTGATTGGGAGTCCAGACAATTCAAATAAAAAACCAAATACCTAAATGAAATTGTAGACTCTCACATACCGAAATGGAAATTCATATTTTATACTGAAGTGAGAAACAGTTTGAAAACTATAGCCATTGGAAATACGGAATAATCGAGATATCTCGTTTATTTCTGGATAGGAAAATGAGTGGTAATTCAGCTGGCAGCTCCACAACTGAAAGGTACCATAGCAGGTGGAGTTAATCAGTCTAGAATAAATAATGATACAGCTACATGCAGTGGTCATATCAAGACGCAACAGGTTCATACATTTGAAAAAATCATAAAGATGAATGGCAATCGCTTATTGAAATTATTGCTAACTATGATGGAAAAAATTGCGCTATTTTATGGAATCACCAATCAGAAGCAAATCATGGGTGATTTGTGAGCATGGCATCATCAGCTTGACAGTGTCCAAGTCCTTATTCTGAATCAACATTCAGCTTCTTTCTCCACAACCACCAACATTGGCCAGCCAGTGCAGGATTCCGGATGCTATGAGAGTTGTGCATATAATCCCCATCAATGATCTTCCTGTTACACCATTCACATCCTGGGCGGAAAGTATAGTGAGCTACCTCCATCACTACCAGCCACTACTCATCATATCGTATTTGATGATTATCGCTCAGTCAAACGATAGATGTAATTGTCAAATGGCCGACCAGACAATGGTATGAAAAAGAGCATCTCAGACATCAGTCAACATTTAACAAAACTAAGAGATTGGAATAACATTCTCACAAACGATGCCACCAAATAACAAGTGGCATGTTGAATATACATCTTGGCTGCTTATTCACACATCAACAAAGACGTCACAAGAGTACCCAGTGTACGCAATTGTCTGCAAATGAATCCGCCTGAGGGACAGATATTCCTGACCACTATTCATTCCACATCGTCATCTATGCTTCAGCACATCATGCAGCCATGTGTGCCATAGCTTATGTATGTACAGATGTATGTATACACACTGCTGCTATTTTTTGCTATTCAAATTGCTGTTCACTATGCTTCCGGCCTGAGACATCAAACCCGAAAGAGGGTTACTCTAACAAAATGTCAAGACACTGGTGGAATATCCTGGCCAGAAACTATGTTGATATCTTCCAACTTTCCATGTAGCAACTTGGAATGACTTTACACAACCATTCTTTGGGTGCTACAAATTCCAAAGCAGAAAAATCATTCAATGCACCTACTGTCATGTTTGGGCTCAACAGAGGTTAACATGGATGAGGTGATTGCCTTCATTCTACACATCGCATAGAACTGGCCTAAGAGTTAGAAGAAACCTGATGACAGCCGCGTTACAGCACTCTTTTCTCTGGGAAAGGCAAAAAAGGATTCACACCACTGTTCAAGCGTCTTTCTCCAGACAGAAGCTCCCTAAACATTTTCATCCTGCATAGCAACTTATCACGCTTGGAGTAAAGCATTGCTTAGAGCAAACTATATACAGCCAACTAGATTCATATGATGTCAGATGATAGATACTCTGGAAAGGTGAATTAGCTACGTCTGGTCAGTTAAAATGCCACAACCAATGCTTATTTGGTAGGAGGAAGCAGCACTTCCAGACAAAGCAGACATCTCTAAAGTGACAAGCTGCTCAGTTGAGTTGGTAGAAACCCAGCCTGCTTTCTAAAATACAGATAACGCTTCATTAATATTCCAGATGAGATGATGGTATTCCAGTTTGATGTTGATTACAAAAATAATAACTCTGAATCGGATGATGGCGTTCTTTACAGTGATGATCATTCAGATGACCGTTATAAATTTTTTGAAATATTCTTCTCCTAGCCTGCAAACTGACATTTCTCAAGATCACTGCAGAGGTAATTTTTTACCAACTTGACCAGTAAAGGGTTAAGTTGACACAAGACGGGTTAAATTGTGAACATTAATTTGTTATTTGCAGTTAATCTTATGACAATCTTGAAAGTGTCATGTTGATAGTTCCGTTGTTGGCATATGAATGCCATTTCAAATGTTTTATTTTAACCTTTGCAAACAAATTTTCAGTTTTGGTGGGTATTTTGAAATTAGAGCCATATGGTAGTCATTTCGAATTTCGAAAATTGTTTCTTCAAACTGGGCAGGCCCAAATACATAATACATGTAACTACCCACATAAATAGTCTAAATCATCCAATATTTAGACAAATCGTCTGATTTTCACAGTGACCCCACCCAAATTCCTTCATTTCATTGTCATCCCACCCCCTGAAAGAAGGCGGGGAAGCATTTTGAACCATATGGTAGCAGTTTGGTTTTCGACAATTGTCTTTTCAAAACTGGCCATGCTAAATACATGTGATTATCCATATAAACTGTCTAAATCAATCAATATTTAAACAAACCATCTGATTTTCATTTTTGAACCAAGCCCCCCAGTTAATGGCCACAGGGGTGGGATGCCGTCCTTCTGAGCCAATTTGGACTTCGAAAATTGTTTCATCAAACTGGGCATGCCTAAATACATGCGAGTACGGTACACACTTTTATTGTCTAAATCGGTCAATATGGAGGGGGATGGGGGGGGTGCATGTTGAGCCATATGATAGCCATTTTGGATTTCTAAAATATTTTCTTCAAACTGGACATGACTAAATACATGTGACTATACACTCATGTCTAACTCTGTCAATATTTAGACAAACTATCCGATTTTCATCATGACCACAAACCCACCTCTCAAATGGAGCAGGGGTGGGAGGGGGGAGAGAATTGGGGTCATTTTGAGCCATATAGTTGCTGTTTTGGATTTCAAAAATTGTTTCTTCAAAGTGGGCATGTCTAAATAAATGTGACTAGAGACTTAAATTTATCTAAATCCATCAATATCTAGACAAACCATCTGATTATCATCATGACCACACCTGACCCACCCCCCCCCCCCCCCTTAATTAGGGAAGGGGTAAATTTTTGTACAAGATGGAAGCCACTTTGGATTTCAATATTTGTTTATTCAAACTGGATATGTCTAAATACATGTGACTATGCACTTAAATTGTCAAAAAATCAGACAATATTTAGACACTGATTTTCATCGTGACCCCACCCAGCTCCTTTAAGGGGGCATGGCAGTCAATTGCACAATTTCTTTCAAAAATCAGTCAGTACCATCAGGCTCCCCGGACAAAATTGGTACGCTCTCTTTGGCGTCCTCTGGTGTGAATAATTTCTTGAATCTGACCGTAGTGATTTGACCTGTTGCTACTATCTCGGTGATGTTGCAGTTTGGAATGGGGACCAAAACTGTAGACATCAGGCATGAGGTGCTGGTGAGAAGAGAAAAGAAAGTCTCATTCCCTCATCTCTTAAGGGGAAAAAGTAGGTCTATTGCATTCGTGTCTGTCTGTCTGTAGCTTTATCTAAAACTGCAAACATCAGGCATGAGGTACTGCTTAGAAGTGAATGACAGTCTCATTCCCTCATCGCTTATGTTGAAAAAGTAGGTCTATTGAATTCGTGTCTGTCTTTCTTTCTGTCTGTCTGTAGCTGTATCTAAAACCTACTGATCTGATTCAGCTGAAACTATAACAGAAGAGGATTTTCAGACTTTGGCTGTGAGCCAGATTAAAAAACCTGGATACAGATCGGATCAAATTTTGGATCTGTGTTATCTAGGAAACAGGGTTTGACCATACACTAGCATTTTACATCTTTGGGTGTGATTCAGAAAATTCTGGAAATTCTAAAAATAAATTAGTTTCAGGATTTTTTTTTCTTCTTTCAGTAGTTCTTTACAATGTGACAAAAACGGGATCTGTAATCTCTTATTGCCCTTGTTTATATTCATTCAAAACCAAGTCCCTTTGGCAAGTCTTAGTGGTTTCCTCTGACAAATTTCTGAACAAGTCTACAAAATCCCTCACAGTAGCAAGGCGATGACAATCAGAGTTTTGCACACCTTTATTGACGAGGTAGTTGGATGGTGGGACTAGGAGGTTAGGACGTGTTCCAGGTAAGAGAGGACCGAGATTCAAAATTGTATCCATCGCTCATTTCCATATATGTGTCGCTGTCTTAAAGAACCATCATCTCATGCTATTTTGATCAATGACTCAACCAATGCAGAGATCTGATCTGTCACACAAGTATATGATGTTATAATCAATTACATCACATATAGGATGACATCACAATCATTATGTCTCAAAGTGATAAGTATACAAGTATGTCTTTGAAGAATTTACAATTTAACTCTTTAATGCTTAAGCCGACCAAAAATGGTCATGTGCAGGTCAAAATGACTATTTTTTAAAAATTTACCACTGAAATTGGTAAATTTTCAAAAATAGTCTTTTCGAGGCCTGCAAATGGACATTTAAATGGAAATATTTTGAATTTCTAGGAACAAATTTGGTCATTAAAGGGTTAATAAATATTATATTGAATAGTTTGAAACTAATTTGACTGGGAGCTGTTGGCTGGGAACTGTTGAAAAGGTCAGTTTTGGCCGACTTTGTCATGAACGGGTTAACTTGACCATAGAGCAGGGGCCATTTCAATCGATATAGATGAACGCAGTATTCATTTACATGACACGAAGCACTAACATGTATTTATTAGACACAATAACAGTACAATAATAAATTAATTATATGCCAAGTTTTCATGAGGATGCAGTCAAAATGAAATGCATGTCAAGTAGAGGTGGCAACAAGATTGAAAATAATGGGGGGGGGGGGTGTGCGAACAGAAGATTGTGAAAAAAATTTATTTTATTAGAGCAGATTGTACTATCTGTATGATGTGTATACATGGACCACTTGTTACACATACCAAATATTAAACTGAATTCCGAAACATGAAATTCACATGAAGTCATAACAGGTCAGGGTTTTTTGTGAGAATTTTAGGGTGGGCCATCCCCTCCCGGCACCCCTCCCTCATATCCCACACCCCCATGCTTGGCCACGGATGTCACGGGTTAAAAAAATAAGCGTAATTAATGTGAAAACATATCAGTACACTGTCAATAATAACACCATTCAGTAGGGCATTGGCTAGTTAAAGCTGCTCAATTGAATACTTAAAGAGGCTTTCGCTAATAGACCGAGAAATTTTAAATATAGAACCATGTCCATAAAAGGTTGCTCATAGGTCAATAATAGCATTTTAACATCAGTTCTTACACGTACAATCACACACTATCCCAGAAGATGCAGGTTATAACCTCCACAAATATTAAAAACACAAACACACACACCTGCCAGTGGAATTTACCTCCATTTTGCAGAGAAACCAGAGTGTTTGCTATTTAGTAGTTGCTAATGATTCATCCAGTGTTTCTCATGGTATCTAAATTTTGGAGGTCCCAGGGACACCACACTCTGAGAAGTGGGGGTCCAAGCTGAAATCCAGGGGTCCTAAACTGAAAATCTGGGGTTCCAATGCAGATGTTTTCATCCATCCTAAAAATAGACGGTACCGTGGACTGACAGCTATGAATTATGGGTGTCCTATGATAGATTTTATGGGTATTTTTGTGCAAAAAATACTACAACAAATTAATATTTAATAATCATACAAGATTTTCAGGGATCCCATAGGATCCACTGCCACTACTTTTGGGGTCCCAAGTTACTGTTTGGGGGTATATACCCTCAAAAAGACCCTTATGAGAATACCTGGATTCATCGCCTTGCATAAACAAAAATTATTATTATGCAACTTATCAGTATGATGTTCTAATATAAATGTAATATAAATGTAAGTCTTTGATGTTTTCGATCACCAGCGTTGTGACGCTAGTATTTTGTCCGAGGCCGGCCAACCATCTAGACATATTAAAAATGTTCTGCATTCTTTCCAATTGGATTAATACCAGTTTCCACAAAAACAATAAATAATGCTAAATATGGGTGACGGGGTCAGAATTTGTGTATAAAAACTAGTAGGTGATAATAATTGACCTTCAAATGCGCAATTTTCTTGCCCACCGTGACTACTTCAGTTAAATAATGAGCAACCTTTGGCTCTAAAATCATTAAACATATTTAGCAAATAACCCGCATTAACCCATTAAGAGGTCAAGCGGCCTAAAAACAGCTCCTGCAGTGGTCTTGAGTAATGTCCATTTCCAGATAAAAGGCCAATTTTTGAAAATTTACCACTGGAATGACTGGCTTGGTTATCAAGCCAATCATTCCAGTGGTAAATTTTCAAAAATAGTCTTCTTGGTCTGAAATGGGTATTTGTAAGAACCTTTTTAAAGAGCATTTACACATTGACACTTAAATTTGTTTCCTTCTCATAGAAAATGTCCATTTGCAGACCAAGAGAGACAACACATTTATCATATAGTAAAATACAGCGCCATGATTATGTCAATTTGACAATTCTATTTACAATTTTAGACAAATAAAATAATGCTGACAATAATTATCACAGTTATTGTTGTAGTTCACAGATAATTACAAGCAATTAATTATTCACAAACCATAAGGCTAACAATTAATCATGCAAATGGCTCAATATAGGCCATGATATGTACATGCATGATAGTGCTGAGGGGTGTATGGTGGTCATGGTGGTGGTGGTGGTGCTGCTGCTGGGGGAGGGGGGATGGGATAAAGGTGGGAGTGAACATATGTACATGTATATGTGCAATAGGAAGTTGCGAGGGACTTGGCTGCAAGGTTACAGATATGTATGTATGCATGGGTGTGTGTGTGCATTTATTACTTTATATAGTTGTACATTATGTTTATTGTACTGGCAAAATTGAAGAACAGCGTTTTTTCATACTGATTGTATTGACGCAGAAAGTATGTTATTATAATTGCTACAGTGTGGAATAAAGTGACTGAATAGAATAAGCATGTGTTACATGAGCCGGATGACAGAAGATATATATATATATCCTTTCAAGTGATTTCTTTACAGTAAAAAATCTCCACATGGTAACATGGTAATTACTACAATTGCGCTATATCCTGTGAAATTACTGAAATTTCAACAAGTACTGATTAATTCAGTCATAATAATTTATAGGTCTAATGACAGTATCTTCAATATTGCATGTATATCACCTTAAGGGACCTTAAGGGACCTTGACCTTTGACATTCTATCTTAATAACATGACATCTAAAAGCCTTGACTTCAGACCTGATGACGCAAATTCATTTCTATTCTGTGGAGACCTGAATACTTTTAATGAATTCTAAAGTATTCAATTTCTAATAATTTCTGATAACCAATAATTGATTGTTATTTACGGACTGACCACAGAGGGTCTAATAAACTAAGAGGATCATTTGGGTCATTCAGACTCTCAGTAATTCCTGAAGTTTTCTGATCAAAGCTCGCTTTTGTTATACGCCTCTTCTCTGAGCCGCCTCCATCCAGTGTGAACATGTTTGGATTCTGCAGATCCAACAATGATGGCGGCAAACTCGAAAACTGCAGCTGATTGGATAAATGTTGCGGAGATGCACCAACGGACAATGATCCAGTTCCATTTCCAGTTTTAGATCCAGACACAACAGGCCACTTTTCCACACCCACAGAGTCACAAGTAACACTTGGCGTGGATACACCGGTAGAATCTATTCCACTCAACATGTCCACACTATCGGCTGCATGGGAAACCTCTTGTTGATTCTGTACAACATCGGGTAACCTTTGTTTCGAAATAATCTCAATGTCATCTGTTAATTTGGTGGTTGATAGTTTCTCTGAATGTGATGACTCATCATTTTCTGAGCGCTTCAGTAACAACTTTGTGCTTGTATCATCAACAGGCGATATCACGGTAGTTTGCTTATCAGATATAGATGATGTCACAGGCTCTGTAGAACATGGTATGTTTTGAGTTTCCTGTTCTCGAGTATCAAGATGTGTGGTCTGTTTAACATTGACAGCTCCTTCAGGTTTTAATCCAAACTTTGCAACTGAGCTTTGTAATGTTTGAATTCCAATTGGAGAGCCGAGTATCAAATCTTCGGGTTTAGCATGGCTTTTATCCGTCAGTGATAATGAAAGTTTTTCTCCAAATGAATGACTGTGAGTCAAAATACCACCTGAAAATAAACAATTAGCGTTTAACCCCTTTGTCAACAAATTCACAGGATCATTACTATTTCATGGTAAGCTATTGAATATTTTGAAACTAATTTGACATGAAACCGTTGCACCGACGTCTTTTTACACGTATTGTTATCAATTTTAAACTGTGAGGCCTGACGTCCCAAAATCTAAATTTCAATGTTAATATATAGTTACGCTGTGGAATATTTTGAAATTAATTTTAGTGGAGACTGTTAACGACAGCTTTCAGTCAAATGAGCTTCAAAATATTAACCCTTCAATCCTTGAATTTGTTTTTAAAAACAACATAGAAAATGTCCAATTGCAGACCAATTAGAAGACTATTTTGGAAAATTTAACACTGGAATGACTGGCTCCGTTATCGAGCCAGTCATTCCAGTGGTAAATTTTCAAAAATAATCTTCACTTAGGCTGCAAATGGACATTTCGCAAGACCACAGCAGAAGCTGTTTTTTGGCTGACATAAGTGCTAAAGGGTTAAAACATAATAGCTCTTGGGTTGTAGACGATTTTTCGCATTTCCTCTTCTGGTTTCAAAGGGTTAATACATAGAATTTGGAAGTTTGAATCTGAAAGAAATGGAAAACTGAAATCCAAAACAACCAGAGGTTTGTACCAAGGTTAACATGAGCTTGACCTTTGACATTGTGGCCTCACTGTCACTGTGCTGATTTCAAACAGCGTAGGTAACCATGTGTACAAGTTATACACCAAACTATAAATATGAGCCGAGATGTTTTTGTTATAAGCAAAACCTTAATGTTGAAAACTGAGCAGTTTGTATCAAAGTCATAATGACCTATGACCTTTAACTTTGAAATAGCGACCTGAATGTATCCAAACTTACTTCCGATATGATTAACCACTCTTGAAATATAAGCTAAGACATTTTGATAAACATAAATTCTGTCAACCCTTACAGTTGAAAAGCTCAGTAACAACATAATGATTATAACCTGTCCCAGGGACAACAAGACCTTAGCAAATGGCGCATAAGGCCTCACAATGATGACAAACCAATGAATGAGAACTATCAGAAAATAGCAATTTCTTCCTCACACCTAGACCTGACATCCTATGAAGTTTTAAAGTGATCCGCTAAATGGTCCTGGAGTTTATCGTCGGGAAACTAATTTTCGAGATGGTCGCTGTTGGCTGGTAGACATATTGGATTTCAGATCATCTTTGATTTAGATAAATTTCATCTGCAGATGTAGTCCAGTTATCCTACGAAGTCTCAAAGCGATCCATTAAACGGAAATGAGGTTATCATTCAGAAACTAATTTTCAAGATGGCCCCAGTGCCTGGCAGCCATCTTGGATTTAGGATCAGCGTTGATTTTGATAGGTTCTTTCCCGAGAATTAAACGAAATCAAGGATTTCTTTTTTCACGAGAGTTGATACTTACCTCCCTAATACTTTTGATATTGCTAAATATTGGCTTTCACTCAATAAACACTCAGATTAAAACAGTTAGGTGCCCCTACTGGGCAGGGAGTCAGAGCGTAGTCTGGCGGATGCCAGCCCCACCACCGCGCATGCGCAGACTAGCACTTCCTCTGACTAATTTATTGGCTGATACACATGCAACTATAAAGAGCCTGAAGACCGAGCCTCTGTGGGGTGGAGAGGCCGGGTCCATATCTAGGGAGGTAAGTATCAACTCTCTCGTGAAAAAAGAAATCCTTGATTTCGTTTATTTCACATCAAGAGTATACTTACCTCCCTAATACTTTTGATATTGCCAGAATTCAACAGTGAATTCGGCGGGAGGGAGGTGAGGTCAAAAGACCAGCTCATCCCTATACGCTTTTCTGCGTTTAAGGCACTTAAACTTCTGAAACTGTATGAAAAACAGTCAGGATTTGACTAACCATCGGATAACACCCCCGATGTATGAGAGATGACCGAATGTCATATGCGCTCACCCCCCTCCTTCCTGGGAGGAAGAGTCGAATGACCTCAATGTCCTATACGCTCTCTACGTACAAGTGCCATGTACTACAGGACAGAGACGAAAAAACTCCATTTTCGTATACTCTCAACAATGAACCACATAAATACACAAAACCATCATCATATAAATAACGGGTAACGTGACAAGACAATCAACAATGGACAACACATACACAAGACTGACCTTGTTGAAATGGCTGCTGACATCCTCTTCCCATTGGTGAAGATCGATGCAGTCCCAAATTAGTGGTTGTTTCCATAAATTAATTGTGAAATATATAAGCAATGAGGAAACCCCATCAAAAATATATATGCCTAGTTATTTTTTCAAAATCGACAAGGCGAGAGGATTAGAGGTGTCACGGAGATAATGGTCTGTAAAACTTGACTCACAGTGCCACTGAGCCACAGACATAATATCATCCACAGGGACCCCATTAAATAGGGCAGTGGATGTCACTACGCCGCGGACACTGTGAGCCTTGGCCACGTCAACCTGCTTCCCGGTGGCGGATTTATGGCAAAACTGAATGCATTCTACAATCCACCTGGAAATGGTGTCCTTAGAAGCCCTGCCATGGGGTTCAATATATGACAACCATAACGCTGACTGGTCGGTGCGCCACTCCGCCGTATGTTGTTTGTACCGGCGAAGCGCCCGGACAGGACACCATGCTTTAGAATTAGGATCATATCTAGTTAAAGCAGGCAAAATAATAGGTTGACCTGGATATTTCAACGACTGATTTTTAGCCAAGAAATTAATCCTAGGTAGCAGCTTAAGGCCTTCCCCTGAAACCACAAAACGGTCATCCTCGGCTGATAAGGCATGAATCTCACTCCTACGCCTAGCCGAGGCCGCAGCAATTAAAAACACAGTCTTCAGTGTTAATAGTTTCATAGAAATGGAACTAAGTGGTTCAAACGGCTTATCACCTAGTACTTGAAGCACTAGCGATAAACTCCAAGACGGAATCACAGGTGGATTCCTTGGTCTTAGATTGCCCATGCCTTTAATTAATACATTTAATGTATTCACTTCATCACTTCCCCTCTTAGCCAAGCAAGGAATAACAGACATTAAAGCTGACTTATAACCAGCAATAGAGTTAGGCTTGAGGCTATAGGCATCATAGAGGTGACAGAGGAAATCAGCTACTACCTGAATAGATGCATCCATTGGATCAATACATCTTTTTGAGCACCATTCTGCAAATCTGTTGATTTTATAATTATATGCTCTGGTGGTTGACCCCCTCCTGGCTTTGGCCATAAACATGGCTGCTTGCTCAGAAAAGCCCTCCTTAATTCTAGATTCCTTGACAACATCCACGCAGTCAATCTGAACATTGACAGATTGTTGTGAAGGGACTTGCCCTGGAAGATAATATCGTCCATCAGAGGCAGAGGAACCGGATTGCAGACCAGAAGGTCCAGCAGATCCGTATACCATGATCGGCTTGGCCAATCCGGGGCGATCAGAAGCACTTGGCATTCCTCTTGTCTTATTTTCTGAAGAATTTTTGGAATCAGGATTGCTGGAGGGAATGCGTATGCATACATTCTCCCCCAGCTGATAGCTAACGCATCTGTTGCGAAAGCGCTTGGATCCGGAATCGGAGAGACGTACGTCGTCATCTTCGCATTCTTCTTCGTTGCGAACAAATCGATGTTGGGTTTCCCCCAATGGTCGAACAGACGATCCGCCACACATTGATTTAGTTGCCATTCCGTGGGTAAAACACTCATCCTTCGGCTCAATGAGTCTGCTAGCAGGTTTAACCTTCCCGGAATATGAACTGCTTTCAAGGTAATCTGGTGATCCAGACACCAACAAAGCAGTCTCCATGTCATCATACAGAGACTGGGCGACTTCGTTCCGCCCTGGCGGTTTATGTAAGTCACAACTGTTGAGTTGTCTGAACGAATAAGAACAATCTTGCCCTGAACTTTCTGTAAGAAATGTTCCAGGCCCAGGACTACTGCTCTTAGCTCCAGTAGATTTATATGTTCCTTTGACTGTTCCAGATTCCAAAGCCCTGATATCGTGGACTCTTCCAGGCAAGCTCCCCAGCCCTCCATCGATGCATCTGTATACACAGTCACCTGAGGGTGGGGAGGGGTTAGCATAACCCCCACCAAGAGATTCTCTGTGTCCAACCACCATTGCAGGTGATGAATCAGAGGCGGCAACACTGACACATTCGAGTCCAGCGAACCTGTACTCTGGGTCCATTGTGTCATGAGAAATAACTGGATCGGCCGCCTGCGTAAGGCGGCCTGAGGAATGACTGGTTCCAATGAAACCATCAACCCCAGCATTCTCAAGTAAACCCGTGCCAGGACATGACGACTGTCGCACACTGACTGAATTAATGAGATGAGTTTCTGAACTCTCTCCTGAGTAGGATAAACATATCCTGTCTCTAGATCGAAGAACATCCCCAGGTAAACAAACTTCTGGGATGGAGTCAGCTCTGATTTTGGGAAATTGATCATCCAGCCTAAGTCTGTGAGAGTTTTCAAAACAATCTCCAGACTGGCCGACAAACTTTCCCGGGTGTGCGCTTTCAACAGCCAGTCGTCTATGTACGTGTGGACTGCTATGCTTCTCCTGCGGAGGTATGCGGTGATCGCAAGAACCACACGGGTGAAAACCCGAGGAGCCGTGGAAATTCCGAAGGGTAGCACCCTGAATTCCCACTGTCTGCCCTGGAATGCAAATCTCAGGAAGCGACGGAAACTCCTGTGTATGGGGATGTGGAAATAAGCGTCCTTCAAATCTATCGACGCTGTCCACATTCCCCTCTCTAACCCCGCCAACACCGAGCGCACAGTCTCCATCTTGAAACTGGGTGTCTCTATGAACTTGTTCAATGGCTTGAGGTTGAGAATTGGTCTCCACCCTCCGGTGTTCTTTGTTACTAAGAACAGGGTTGAATAGAAGCCCGGACACCTCTGTGCCGGCTGAATAGCTCCTTTTTGTATGAGGGAATTTATTTCCTCCTCGATACACAACCTTTGATCTGGATCTCTCGGATTTGGAGTCCAGATCGGCACTAGAGACAGTCGCGATGGCGGGCCTGTCATCCAATCGGGATGATACCCGACTGAAAGCCATCGCAAGACTAAACGGTCCTGAGTTAACCGTTCCCACTCTTGCATGTGGTCGGCTAGTCGGCCTCCCATCGGTCCACCTAGGGATAGAGGTGGACATAAGGAGTGCAAGAGCGGCACTGTCTCCTTTGCCAGAAACACTGGCGCGGTTCTCACCGCGGTAACCGTCCCATCAGGAACGATTACCCCGCCCAGATCCTCGCGCGCCACGACCAGCACCGCGCGCACCTCGGTGCGCGGGCGGCTGCCTGGCTGACTGCGCCTGAGGAGCCTGCGCCCCCCTCGCTGCCGGCCGAATCGCACGCGGCCGAGGCCGGCGCTGCGATGGTGGTTGGCCTCTGACCTGGCCACTACCACCTCGAGCCTGCAGGGGACGATACGCAGGGGGTGCGGCGCGAACGTTGGCACGACGAAGCACCTCAAACTGTTCGCGCAGCGCCCTCTGGTTATTGACCAGAGTAACTGTCTCCTGGAGGTGTCTACATCCCTCACCTCCAAAGAGACCAGGACCTGTCATAGGCGTACGTAGTAGCCTATTGTAGAGGTCCCGGGACGGGCACAGATTATCCAAGGCAAAAGTGCGCCTTGCCCGGACACTCCTGGTCACCGCCCGCGTCATACAGTCCAGAGCCAGGTTGATACCATCCTGGATGGCTCGCTGGACTGTGACCGGACTTGGCTGGCGCGATGCGGATGCTGTTACTACCCCTTGTAACAGCTGGGAGACGTGGGACAGAGCGGCAATCGAAGCCCTCCCACTCTCCTCCGCATCACGCAACGCGGCATTTGCCGAACACAACGCGTTCGAACACAAGACTCCCGTGTCAGAACGGGAGCCTGGCCGCGCATCCTCACCCAAAGCCGCGCGGTCATCCACGCTCGGCTTTGGTACCACACCGTACCGCTGGTAGTCCAGGGGCACGATGCGGCAACGCCTGGCCACCTCGCGCGGGGCCTTAGCGAGACGTCCACTCGACTTAATGGACGTCTCCGCCGCCTCGAACATGTCAACGACATGCTCTGCCAGCGGCAGAGAAGGCATAGCGTTAGCAGTAGGCTTACCAGCTAATCACGACCTGTGTTCACGCTGGCTAGCCGACTGCTCCACGGGCAGATCTGGTCTAACACTCACCAACCACTGGCAAGCGTCAGACCAATCCTCCTCCGTGGCTAGTTGCGAGCGCTCTACAAGACGGGGGCCTTCGTCTTCCTCCTGAGCGCAAGCAACAGAGCTTGACGGCGGATACGCTGATATCCCTGGCAAGCCAGGGAGAGCATGCGGGCCTGATAATACCGGCATGCTAATCTCACTGGCTTGACCAGGAGCAGGCGCCGTGGTAGAGCGCGGGGCATATACCGCCCCACCACGGCCCCGGCCAGCACCAGCTACACTCTCGGCAAGCCGAGGTATGCGGTACCGCTGGCCTTCAGCGCCCAGGGCCACAGTCTGAACCGTGGATTCTACCCCTGGGAGAGTAGAACCGTGGAAAAAGGCGCCTGTATTCCCCGCGAGGGGCGCACAAACGTCATATTCCATGGCCACGTCTTCAGACGGCGACCCCAACAGGTAATCCTCATCCTCCTGGCCAGAAAGATTAGACTCCGGGTCAGCAAAGAGAGCTAACCCGGACTGGCCAGGGAAGGTGCCATACGAGGTACTGGCAGCCGCGGTGTGCGGATACCCCTGGACTGATGAGCAGCCCGCGGGTTCCAGCGACGACCGTCCACGGTCCCTATTGGGCGCGGCAATAAGCCTGCTGCCAGGGCCGTGGAACACCCCCTCTAATGGGGCCACCTCTGAATCTTCAAACAACGGAAGCGTACTAAGGAACGGTGATTCAGAGGTGGGGATTACCTGCTCCGAAGCAGATGATGAGGCCAATAAAGGACTTGGTCCAGGAAGCATGCCACGAAGCAACTCTGGAACCAAATCCTTTATTGTCCTTCTCATCTCTCCCAACATCTCGGTCCGGAAGGCCTCCATGTCCACCGCGGACGAGGCCTTCCTCTTACCCTTCTTACTTACGACCTCTTTTTTCAGCTTCTTCTTCTCCTCCTCCACCTTGTCCTTCGCCTGCAAGCACAAGAATTCGGACATTAGCTCGCCCCCCCCCCCCAGTGCTTATATATACACAATTAAGCAAGGGACCACAGGGGCTACACTGAAAACAGAGATGAGGGCCAAACTTGTCCCTCAAAAATCGTCCACAGGACGCACAACCAGGTCTCTGAAAAAGGCCAAAGGACGAGGAGTATGAGCAAACTAGTTAAGCTTAGAAAACTCACCAACTCAAGAGAAGGAAAATGATCATAAAGATCATAATTTTTATCAGAAACCAGCTTCAGACAACTTTAATTGTAAATAAAGAGCAAGGCTGATTATGACGTCATTAATCCTATGACAGGACAAAATCGATCCCCAACAAACATCCCAGTGCAAGGACGAATTGTATCTCTAACCAGAACATGTGCAGAATGGACATTTCGACTACACAAGCATCAGATAAATACTGATAACAATGGCAAATAGTGTTAATTATCTCCCTTTCTCATATCAATAATTAATACCTGACACCTTGTCTAGACAAACCATCCAACCTGATGAACTGGAGCACTCCACCACTGAACGCCTCTTAACTCTCTCCACCTCAAGGGGAAGGAATTGGATCAAGAGGGCAAAGTGAGAAGACCTTTATAATAGGCCTCCAACTCACTGGGCATAGAATTTTTGGTTAGATAACCTAACAGTATTAGTAGGAAATGGAACCATGGTGGAGAGACACAAACCCTCTGCTGATGTCATGTCCATTATTTCTCCTTCACACAGACCTGTGGACATAAACACAAAGAGAGATTAGTCTTATATAGCACCTAGTTGAAATAAACCAACTAATTAAGGCGCTTATCACGTTTAGCACGAGTCCCGGAAACACATTACAACGGGACAAAACTCGCTAATTTTACTAGAAGTCACCTGATTTAAAGGTCCAAGGCCCTCCTGTGGCGAAGTCACTCTCTCAGCCATCTTTGTCAGGGATAAACTTCTATCTAATAGTCTTAAAAAGCTTTGAAAGAGTATGGAAAGATTCTAACATAAAAGCATGTGTTGTCTCTCAGCCAATAAATTAGCAAAGAGGAAGTGCTAGTCTGCGCATGCGCGGTGGTGGGGCTGGCATCCGCCAGACTACGCTCTGACTCCCTGCCCAGTAGGGGCACCTAACTGTTTTAATCTGAGTGTTTATTGAGTGAAAGCCAATATTTAGCAATATCAAAAGTATTAGGGAGGTAAGTATACTCTTGATGTGAAATAGTCCAACCACCCTATGAAGTTTCAAAGCGATCCGATAAATGGAGTTATAATCCAGAAACCGATTTTCAAAATGGCTGCCGATTGCTGACTGCCATATATTGGATTTCGGGTTATCGTCAATTTTGATAGATTTCTTCCACATACATCTACCTAGTCCAATCACCCTATGAAGTTTTAAAGTGATCTGACAATCGGTAACGAAGCAATCATCATGAAACCAATTTTCAAGATGGCCGGCAGGAGCTGGTGGCCATCTTGGATTTCGGATCATTGTCAATTTCGATAGGTTTCTTTAAATTTACCATGGCTAGTCCAACCACCCTATGAAGTTTCAATGCGATCTAATAAATGATAACAGTTATTGTTCGGAAACTACTCTGGCGCCTGCCCACACACACCCAGCCCCCAATTTTTTGGCTGGGTATAAAAAGTAGCCTACAGCAAAGCAAGAATGAAAGCCAAATGTGCCATTAATACATCAGGATTGAGCCACATTATAATACAGGAATCCATTTCTAGCTAACATCCACCTACTTTGGGTTTAAATCAATTTATATACTTTGAGCGCGGAATTACCAGATTCACAATATCAAGCTAACTATATAGGTAAGCTTTTGAACATTTTGAAACTAATTTGACTGTGGGCTGTTACTGGCATAGGCATATTTATTATATTGTAAAATTTGAATTTTAGAACTTGGCCTTTTAGTTCAAAGTGTTATGGTAATGTTTTCCTGTTCCATTGTAGGTGTGCTTAACCATTTGATGGTTAAATTTTGTCAAGAAAATATTATTTATTGAATGTCAATTTGCAGACCAAGAGAAGACTATTACTGAAAACTTCCCACTGAAATGAGTGGCTCTGTTATCGAGCCAATCATTCCAGTAGTAAATTTTCAAAAATACCCTGCTGGTCTCGACCGGCTTCGCCATGACAGTGTTACGGTAATGTTATCACGGAGCAGTGCTGTACTTACGTTTCATAAGAATCTCTTGACAATGATGTAATATCGTGTCGTAGCAGAACTTCAACTGCAATTTATCACTGATCATGTGTTTTCTCTTCATCCTCATCTTCAAAATGAGGCTTTGAATATCGGGAATGTTATTTCCGGCATTTATTTCCTGCACGCCCGCATATATTACCATGAACATGCCTGTTCTGCCTACACCATTACTGTAATATAAGATATTCCATTTTAAAATAGAGCTGAGGTTCGTGAGGATTTTCATGAACCAAACCAGTTCACGATACTGATGTCCGAACCACGAACTGGTTCACGAACCTTTTTAACATGCTATTGTATGCGAGAAATTACTCCTAACAAAAATAACATTTAAAGGCAGGTTGCTTTACAGGCTAAGTTGTAGAAAAACACAAATGTCAAGTTCTGACAACAAATGTTAGAAAATAATATAAGATTCAGTTCCATTCATGGTCATATTCGTAAATCACACTTAGATGACATTCAGAGATTTCGTGTCTATTAGCCCTTTCACCGACAAATCCTTGAAAAAGTAAATTCTTTATGGCATAAAACTTACTCTGTTGAATATTTTGACATTAATTTGACTAGAAGCTGTTGTTGCCTTAGGTGCCTTAGACAGCAACAGCTTCTAGTCAAGTTAATTTCAAAACATTCAACAGAGTAAGTTTTAGTTTAGTAGTCTTCTCTTGGTTTGCAAATCGGCATTTTTTATGAGAAAATTGAAATTTTCTTGAACAAATTCAAGCGTTAAAGGGTTAAAAATCAAAGTACATGTTTGTAGTTGCAATGTGTATTAAAAAGTCTACATAGAAGTCAAGCCCATAAAATATTCAGCTACAAATTGTGTCATAATTATTGCCCTTGGGGTATTTCTAACAAATTCAAGCTAACAGAACACAGTGTCAAGTACTAATTAGCTTGTGCCCGACAAAGTGTCAGAAACTTGAAGAAGTTATTTTGAATTCCAGGCAGGCCTGTTATGTATCACCACATAGATATCGAAGACTCTTGATTGGGCTTCTGCGATTATTATCTTGAGTGACCACGATCGATTATTTCATAATAATCATGATTACTCACTTAATCAGCAACAATTTACTGAGACATACCAACAAAAGAATATCAATAACGAAAGCTGCAATGGTGTTTAGAAAAGCTCATTTGCAGACCAAAAGAAGACAATTTTTTTTTAAAGTATCACTGGAATGCCTGGCGCGATTCTCGAGCCAGTCATTTAAGTGATACATTTTCAGAAAGATTTTCTCTTGGCCTGCAGATGGACATACATTCACAGAGGAAAATGTCAATTTTCATGACCGATCTTATTAAAAAGTAACGACAGGTTTGGAATTGAAATAGCTTGTGCATTATGTGATCACATAATCATGCATGCCTACTCTTGATGGATGGACTATGTTGTGTTAGCCTGGTGGTGTGCATCTTTGCATGTGCATGCGTGCATATGTATGCATGTATATACATGTGCATGCGTGCATGACATCCAGCTCACAATTGTCAACTGTGAACTCGAAAATTGTGTTTATTTTGATAAAGAAAAACTTGCTAGAAGTTGGTGCTGTTTTAGCCTATAGGACACACTAACAAGAGAACCAAGGCCCAGATGCTCAAAAGCCTAAAACTTAAGCTTCTGAAAGTACATGCTAAGTTTAATTAAAGGCTACGCGGTTTGCACAATTTGAGATTCAAACTATTGCAATTAAATTGGTATTTTCACTTCAATAATCAGTTTTCAACATTAAAAGGCTGTAGACAGTTTTTTAGACCAAAACTAAGAACTACAAGTCCTTGGCCTGCGTGTAGCGTCTTATGTGTCTGCTATCCAGAAATGAGTAGGAAAGGATATGATAAGGTCTGACAAGAGAGGGTATTGTAGGTTACGGTAACCTAAACTATAGGGCTTCACGGTATAGGAAAAATGAATACCGGTTACGGTATCAATTTTCATACCGGTATACCTTTAATACAGGGAAAATTACGATGGACAAAATAGAGTGAACTCCAGTAGTATGATTCCATAGTCAACGTATTTCCCATACATACGAAGTAGGCCTATATCAGTGCTCCTGAAAAGTCGACGCAAATTTCCAAAAACCTATGAAGTATACGAATCCCGATATTAAATGCTAAATATTAACTGTCTTCAGTTAAATCATATCCCAAAACAGCTGAAATTCAACCAAATCGTCCTGACAAATGATTTGAATTTGCCACGATATTACAAATACTCCGTGTCGAGATCACAAGATACCGGTAACCAGTGACAATCTCGTTCCAAATAACCTCAGCCAGTGAAACTGCGAACAACCAAGACTGTTGATATTTGACTGACAAATGTCATTGCTACGAGTCAAAGACATTGGATATGCTGAATGTAAATCTATGTTTTACTCATTTTCCTGGCTACTTTTGTACTTGTATTGATGTATGTGCCAGAATAATAAATAAACTGTCCATGAAAACGTGTGCTTTATACGACGGAATTGCAATGAGACGAAACCGTCAGGAATCGTGCAAATCTCCGCGCAGTGGTACAACCAAGCCATTATAACACATACTAAACGAAATCACGGATTTCCTATTTCACGAGAGAGTTGATACTTACCACCCTGATACTTTATGATATTTCCTAAATATCGACCTAGCTTCAATAATACTCAGAATTAAAAAGAAACCGCCCCCACTGGGAAGGTTACACAACTGACAGACCAGCGGATGAGCAGCCCAAACTCGCACATGCGCGGGGCTGACTCATTCTATTCCAAAATATTAGCTGACCTAATCGCAACATAAAATGCCGATAGACCGAGCCTCTGTGGGGCGGAGAGGCCGGGATCGTATCAGGGTGGTAAATATCAACTCTCTCGTGAAAAAAGAAATCCGTGATTTCATTTATTTCACATCAAGAGTATACTTACCACCCTGATACTTTATGATATAGCCAGAATTCGTAAGAGAATTCGGCGGGAGGGAGGCGAAGGTCAGAAGACCGGCTCATACCTGGAAGAGCAAGCTTTTGCTTTTGGAGCACAACAAACATCTGAAATTGCGTATGTAAACACAATCAGGAAATGATTTGGACATCAGATAACACGACCGATTTTGAGAGTAATGACCGTTTCACATCCGCTCCCCCCTCTTTTAAAGAGGTAGCGATGACCTCAATGTCCTATACGCTCTCTATGTACTCGTGCTAAAGTACTATAAGACATCGGACGAAAGCTTCATTTCGTATACTCTCAGATGGAACCACAAAGAACACAAAACCATCACCATTTTAGTAAGTAATATAAAAAACGTGACAAAAAATAACCATCACCAAATATAGGACTAACCTATTTTGACAAGATTCCCCTTTGATCACCGCTGGCGATGATAGGTACAAGACGGAAAAGCGGGGATTCCCCCCAATAAATTGCACTGAGTGTGAATCAACGGCCTTATGCACAATATTTACAAATTTATACACAGATCTAACGTTTATGTAAAATCGATAAGGCAAGTGGATTTGACGTGTGACGTAGGTAATGATTTGTAAAACTAGACTCACAGTGCCATTGTGCTATTGACACAATGTCATCCACTGGGACTCCGTTAAACAGAGCCGTGGATGTCACTATGCCACGGACACTGTGAGCCTTGGCCATGTCAACTTGTTTACCCGTGGCGGCTATGTGGCAATGGTGGATGCATTCCACAATCCAGCTAGAAATGGTATCTTTAGAAGCTCTCCCATGGGGTTCAATGTAAGATAGCCATAAAGCACTAGGATCCATCCGCCATTCCTGTGTACGTCGTTTATAACACATTAATGCACGGACTGGACACCAAGCCTTTGAATTAGGATCAAACCTAGAAAAAGCGGTAAAACTATAGGCTGACCAGGATATTTTCAAGACTGGTTCATCGCCATAAAGTCAACTCTAGGTAGAAGCCTAAGGCCTTCCCCTGTCACCACAAAACAGTCTGGCTCGGCTGACAAAGCATGTATTTCACTTCTTCGTCTGGCTGAAGCTGCAGCAATCAGAAAATCTGTTTTAATTGTCAACATTTTCATGGAAATGGCACTTAATGGTTCAAAGGGTTTATCTGATAATACTTGAAGTACTAACGATAAACTCCAAGATGGAATCACTGGAGGATTCCTTGGTCTTAGATTACCCATGCTTTTGATTAAAGTATTTAGATTACATACTTCATCACTTCCCCTAATAGCAAAGCAAGGGATAACTGACATTAAAGCTGACTTGTAGCCAGCAATAGAGTTAGGCTTGAGGCTATAGGCATCAAAAAGGTGACAGAGGAAATCGGCTACTACCTGAATAGATGCTTCCATTGGATTAATACATCTTTTTGAGCACCATTCAGCAAATCTGTTGATTTTATAATTATATGCTCTGGAGGTTGATCCCCCTTCTGGCTTTTGCGATAAACATGGCTGCTTGCTCAGAAAAACCCTCCTTAACTGCTGATTCCTTGACAACATCCATGCAGTCAATTGGAACATTGACGGGTTGTTGTGCAAGGCCTTGCCCTGGAAGATTATGTTGTCCATCAGAGGCAGAGGAACAGGATTGCAGACCAGAAGGTCCAGCAGATCCGTATACCATGATCGGCTTGGCCAATTTGGGCCGATCACAAGCACTTGGCATTCCTGCTGCCTGATTTTCTGGAGAACTTTTGGAATCAGCATTGCTGGCGGGAATGCGTATGCATACATTCCCTCCCAACCGATAGCTAACGCATCTATTGCGATAGCGCTCGGATCTGGAATCGGAGAGACGTACGTCGTCATCTTCGCATTCTTGTTCGTTGCGAATAAATCTATGTTGGGCTTGCCTCAGTGGTTGAACAGGCGATCCGCCACACATTGATTTAGTTGCCATTCCATGGGAAGAATGCTCATTCTTCGGCTCAATGAGTCTGCTAATAGATTAAACGAAATCAAGGATTTCTTTTTTCACGAGAGAGTTGATACTTACCTCCCTAATACTTTTTGATATTGTTAAATATCGGCTTTCACTCAATAAAACACTCAGATTAAAACAGTTAGGTGCCCCTACTGGGCAGGGAGTCAGCGTGTAGTCCGGCGGATGCCAGCCCAACCACCGCGCATGCGCAGACTAGCACTTCCGCTGACTAATTTATTGGCTGACACACATGCAACTATTAAGAGCCTGAAGACCGAGCCTCTGTGGGGTGGAGAGGCTAGGTCCGTATCTAGGGAGGTAAGTATCAACTCTCTCGTGAAAAAAAGAAATCCTTGATTTCGTTTATTTCACTTCAAGAGTATACTTACCTCCCTAATACTTTTTGATATTGCCAGAATTTGACAGGGAATTCGGCGGGAGGGAGGCGAGGTCAAAAGACCAGCTCATCCCTATACGCTTTTCCGCGTTTAAGGCACTTAAACTTCTGAAACTGTGTGAAAACACAGTCAGGATTTGACAAACCATCGGATAACACAAACCGATGTATGAGAGATGACCGAATGTCATATGCGCTCCCCCCCCCCCCTTCCTGGTAGGAAGACTCGAATGACCTCAATGTCCCATACGCTCTCTACGTACAAGTGCCATGTACTATAGGACAGAGACGAAAAAGCTCCATTTTCGTATACTCTCAATAATGAACCACATAAACACACAAACCATCACCATTTTAATAACAAGAGGTAACGTGACAATACAATCAACAATGGACAACACATGAACAAGACTGACCTTGTTGACTTGGCTGCTGACATCATCTTCCCAGTGGTGAAGACTGAAGCAGTCCCAAAAAGTGGTTGTTTCCATTAATTAATTGTGAAATATATAAGCAATGAGGAAACCTCATCAAAAAATGTACACCTAGTTATTTTTTCAAAATCGACAAGGCGAGAGGATTAGAGATGTCACGGAAATAATGGTCTGTAAAACTTGACTCACAGTGCCACTGAGCCACCGACATAATGTCATCCACAGGGACCCCATTAAATAGGGCAGTGGATGTCACCATGCCGCGGACACTGTGAGCCTTAGCCATGTCAACCTGCTTCCCGGTGGCTGATTTATGACAAAACTGAATACATTCTACAATCCACCTGGAAATGGTGTCCTTAGACGCCCTGCCATGGGGTTCAATATATGACAACCATAACGCTGACTGGTCGGTCCGCCACTCCGATGTACGTTGTTTGTACTGGAGCAGCGCCTGGACGGGACACCATGCTTTAGAATTAGGATCATATCTAGTTAAAGCTGGCAAAAAAATAGGTTGACCTGGATATTTCAAAGACTGATTCTTAGCCAAGGAATTAATCGAAGGTAGCAGCTTAAGGCCTTCCCCTGTAACCACAAAACGGTCTTCCTCGGCTGATAAGGCATGAATTTCACTCCTACGCCTAGCCGAGGCCGCAGCAATTAAAAATACAGTTTTAAGAGTTAACAGTTTCATAGAAATGGAACTAAGTGGTTCAAAAGACTTATCTCCTAGTACCTGAAGCACTAGAGATAAACTCCAAGATGGAATCACTGGGGGATTCCTTGGTCTTAGATTGCCCATGCCTTTAATTAATACATTTAATGTACTTACTTCATCACTTCCCCTATTAGCCAAGCAAGGGATAACAGTCATTAAAGCTGATTTATAACCAGCAATAGAGTTAGGCTTGAGGCTATAGGCACCATACAGGTGACAGAGGAAATCAGCTACTACCTGAATAGATGGATCCATTGGATCAATACATCTTTTTGAGCACCACTCTGCAAATCTGTTGATTTTATAATTATATGCTCTGGAGGTTGACCCCCTCCTGGCTTTGGCCATAAACATGGCTGCTTGCTCAGAAAAGCCCCCCTTAATTCTAGATTCCTTGACAACATCCACGCAGTCAATCGGAACATTGATGGATTGTTGTGAAGGGCCTTGCCCTGGAAGATAATGTCGTCCATCAGAGGCAGAGAAACCGGATTGCAGACCAGAAGGTCCAGCAAATCCGTATACCATGATCGGCTTGGCCAATCTGGGGCGATCAGAAGCACTTGGCACTCGTCCTGTCTGATTTTCTGAAGAATTTTTGGAATCAGGATTGCTGGAGGGAATGCGTATGCATACATTCCCACCCAGCTGATAGCTAACGCATCTGTTGCAAAAGTGCTTGGATCTGGAATCGGAGAGACATACACCGTCATCTTCGCATTCTTCTTCATTGCGAACAAATCGATGTTGGGTTTCCCCCAATGGTCGAACAGACGATCCGCCACACATTGATTTAGTTGCCATTCCGTCGGTAAAACACTCATCCTTCGGCTCAATGAGTCTGCTAGCAGATTTAACCTTCCCGGAATATGAACTGCTTTCAAGGTAATCCTGTGATCCAGGCACCAACAAAACAGTCTCCATGTCATCATACAGAGACTGGGCGACTTCGTTCCGCCCTGGCGGTTTATGTAAGTCACAACTGTTGAGTTGTCTGAACGAATAAGAACAATCTTGCCCTGAACTTTCTGTAAGAAATGTTCCAGGCCCAGGACTACTGCTCTTGACTCCAGTAGATTGATATGTTCCTTTGACTGTTCCAGATTCCAAAGCCCTGATATCGTGGATTCTTCCAGGCAAGCTCCCCACCCCTCCATCGAGGCATCTGTATACACAGTCACCTGAGGGTGGAGAGGGGTTAGCATAAACCCCACCAAGAGATTCTCTGTCTTCAACCACCATTGCAGGTGGTGAATTAGAGGCGCCAAGACTGACACGTTCGAGTCCAGCGAACCTGTACTCTGGGTCCATTGTGTCATGAGAAATAACTGGATCGGCCGCCTGCGTAAGGCGGTGCCTGAGGAATGACTGGTTCCAAAGAAACCATCACCCCCAGCATCCTCAAGTAAACCCGTGCCAGGACATGACGACTGTCGCACACTGACTGTATTACTGAGATGAGTCTCTGAACCCTCTCCTGAGTAGGATAAACATATCCTGTCTCTAGATCGAAGAACATGCCCAGGTAAACAAACTTCTGGGATGGAGTCAGCTCTGATTTTTGGAAATTGATTATCCAGCCCAAGTCTGTGAGAGTCTTCAAAACAATCTCCAGATTGGCCGATAAACTTTCCTGGGTGTGTGCTTTTAACAGCCAGTCGTCTATGTACGTGTGGACTGCTATGCTTCTCCTGCGGAGGTATGCGGTGATCGCAAGAACCACACAGGTGAAAACCTGAGGAGCCGTGGAAATTCCGAAGGGTAACACCCTGAATTCCCACTGTCTGCCCTGGAATGCAAATCTCAGGAAGCGGCGGAAACTCCTCGCTATGAGCATGTGGAAATAAGCATCCTTCAAATCTATTGAAGCTGTCCACATTCCCTTCTCCAACCCCGCCAACACCGAGCGCACAGTCTCCATCTTGAAACTGGGCGTCTCTATGAACTTGTTCAACGGCTTGAGGTTGAGAATAGGTCTCCACCCTCCGGTGTTTTTTGTTACTAAGAACACGGTTGAATAGAAGCCCGGACACTTTTGTGCCGGCTGAATTGCTCCTTTTTGTATGAGGGAGTTTATCTCCTCCTCGATACACAACCTTTGCTCTGGATCTCTCGGATTTGGAGTCCAGATTGGCACCAGAGACAGCCGCGATGGCGGGCCTGTCATCCAATCGGGATGATACCCGACTGAAAGCCATCGCAAGACTAAACGGTCCTGAGTCAACCGCTCCCACTCTTGCATGTGGTCGGCCAACCGGCCTCCCACCGGTCCACCTAGGGAGAGAGGTGGACATAAGGAGTGCAAGAGTGGCACTGTCTCCTTCGCCAGAAACACCGGAGTGGTTCTCACCGCGGTAACCGGCCCATCAGGCACGATTACCACGACCAGATCCTCGCATGCCACGCGGGTGGCTGCCTGGCTGACTGCGCCTGAGGAGCCTGCGCCACCCCCCCTCCCCTCACTGCTGGCCGAATCGCACGCGGCCGAGGCCGACGCTGCGATGGTGGCTGGCCTCTGACCTGGCCACCACCACCTCGAGCCTGCAGGGGACGATACGCAGGGGGTGCCGCGCGAACGCGCTCCCTACGGAGCACTTCAAACTGCTCGCGCAACGCCCTCTGGTTATTGACCAGAGTAACCGTCTCCTGGAGGTGCCTACATCCCTCACCAATCAAAGAGACCAGGACCTGTCATAGGCGTACGCAGTAGCCTATTGTACAGGTCCTGGGACGGGCACAGGTTGTCCAAGGCAAACGTGCGCCTCGCCCGGACACTCCTGGTCACCGCCCGAGTCATGCAGTCCAGAGCCAGGTTGATACCATCCTGGATGGCTCTCTGGACTGTGACCGGGCTCGGTCGGCGCGATGCGGATGCTGTTACTACCCCCTGTAACAGCTGGGAGACGTGGGACAGAGCCGCAATAGAAGCTCTCCCACTCTCCTCCGCATCACGCAACGCGGCATTTGCCGAACGCAACGCGTTCGAGCACAAAGCTCCCGTGTCAGAACGGGAGCCTGGCCGCGCATCCTCGCCCAAAGCCGCGCGGTCATCCACGCTAGGCTTGGGCAACACACCGTACCTCTGGTACTCCACAGGCATGATGCGGCAGCGCCTTGCTACCTCGCGAGGGGCCTTCGCGAGACGCCCATTCGCCTTAATGGACGTTTTCGCCGCCGCGAACATATCCACGATATGCTCTGCTAATGGCAGAGATTGCATAGGACTAGCAGTGGCCTTACCAGCTAACCACGGCCTGTGGTCACGCTGGCTAGCCGACTGCTCCACGGGCAGGTCTGGCCTAACACTTATCAGCCATTGACAAGCGTCAGACCAATCCTCCTCCGTGGCTAACTGCGAGTGCTCTACAAGACGGGGGCCTTCGTCTTCCTCCAGAGCACACGCAGCAGAGCTTGACGGCGGATAAGCTGACACTCCTGGCAAGCCAGAGAAAGCATGCGGGCCCGAAAGAGCAGGCATGGTAATCTGACTGGCTTGTCCAGAAGCAGGTGCCGTGGTAGAGCGTGGGGCAGATACCGCCCCACCACGGCCCCGACCAGCACCAGCAATACTCTCGGCAAGCCGAGGTATGCGGTATAGCTGGCAATCAGCACCGCCCAGGGCCACCTTCTGAGCCGTGAACTCTACTCCTGCATGAGTAGAGCCATGGAATATGTCGCCTGTATTCCCCGCGAGGGGTGCACAGACGTCATAATCCATGGTCACGTCCTCAGACGGCGACCCTAACAGGTAATCCTCTTCATCCTGGCCAGAGAGATTAGACTCCGGGTCAGCAAAGAGAGCTAACCCGGACTGGCCAGGAAAGGTGCCATAGGAGGTACTGGCACCCGCGGCGTGCGGATACCCCTGGACTGATAAGCAGCCCGCGGGTTCCAGCGACAGCCGTCCACGACCCCTCGGCACGGCAAGCCTGCTGCCAGGGTCGTGGAATGCCCCCTCTAATGGGGCCACCTCTGAATCCTCGAAAACTGGTAACGGCCTACGGAATGGTGATTCAGAGGTGGGGATTACCTGCTCCGAAGCAGATGATGAGGACAACAAAGGATTTGGTCCAGGAAGCATGCCACGAAGCAACTCTGGAACCAAATCCTTGATTGTCCTCTTCATCTCTCCCAACATCTCACTACGGAAGGCCTCCATGTCCACCGCGGACGAGGCCTTCCTCTTACCCTTCTTACTTACACCCTCTCTTTTCTGCTTCCTCTCCTCCTCCACCACCTTGTCCTTTGCCTGCAAGCATAAAAACTCGGCCATTAGCTCGCCCCCCCAATGCTTGCATACCTCACAATTGAGCAATGGCCCACAGGGGCTACAAGAGGTGAGGGATGAATTTCTCCTTAAGAAACCATCCACAGGACGAGCAACCAGGTCTCTGAAACAGGACAAAGGACGAGGACAATGAGTAATTTTGTTAAGATTAGAAACTCAAAACCAAAATAAAATAGAGGGAAATTGATCATAAAGATCACTAATCATCTGAAACCAGCGTTGGACAAACTTTAAATGTTAATAAAGAGCAAGGCTGATTATGACGTCATTAATCCCATGACAGAAATTAAATCGATCCGAAACAAACATCCAGGTGTAAGGACGAATTGTATTCATAACCAGAACATCTACAGAATATTCAGACTACACAACCATCAGATACACAATGATAACAATGGCAATTACAGTTAATTTTCCTAAATAATTAACATCGCCTCATATCATTAATTAAATACCTGACACTTTGTATAGACAAACCATTCAACGTGATGAACTGGAGCACTCCACCAAGACTACGCCTCTTAACTCTCTCCACCTTAGGGGAAGGAATTGGATCAAGAGGGCAAAGTGAGAAGACCTTTATACTAGGCCTCCGACTCACTGGCCTAGAATTTTTTGGTTAGATAACCTAACAGTATTAGTAGGAAATGGAACCTTGGTGGAGAGAAACAAACCCTCTGATGCTGTGATGTCCATTACATATCCAGACAGATACCTGTGGACATAAACACAAAGAGAGATTAGTATTATACAGCACCATGTTGAAATAAAACAACTAAAACAGGGGCTTATCACGGTAAACGCGAGTCCCGGAAACACATTACACCGGGAAAAACTCGCTAAAATATACTAGAAGTCACCTGATGGATGGGTCCTGAGCCGTCCTCCGGTGAAGCCACTCTCTCAGACATGATAAACAGGTGATTAACTTCTAATATAACAGCTTAAATGACTTTGAAACAAGTGAAAAGTGTAAAGCACAAAAAACATGTGTTTACTCTCTGCCAATAAATTAGCAAAGAGGAAGTGCTAGTCTGCGCATGCGCGGTGGTGGGGCTGGCATCCGCCGGACTACACTCTGACTCCCTGCCCAGTAGGGGCACCTAACTGTTTTAATCTGAGTGTTTTATTGAGTGAAAGCCGATATTTAGCAATATCAAAAAGTATTAGGGAGGTAAGTATACTCTTGAAGTGAAATTAGCTTTCCCGGAATATGAACTGCTTTCAGGGAAATCCCATGATCTAGGCACCAGCATAGCAGTTTCCACGTCATCATACAGAGACTGGGCGACTTCGTTCCGCCCTGGCGGTTTATGTAAGTTACTACTGTTGTATTGTCTGATCGAACCAGAACACTCTTGTCCTTGACGTTCTCTAGGAAGTGTTCCATGGCTAAGACTACTGCTCGCATTTCCAGCAGATTGATATGTTCTCTTGACTGACCCAGATTCCAAAGCCCTGATACTTTTTTTTCTTCCAGGCAAGCTCCCCATCCCTCCATTGATGCATCTATGTACATCGTTAACTGAGGGTGGGGAGGTGACAACGTCAACCCCGCCAGGAGATTTGCTCTCTTCATCCACCAGTGAAGGTGGTGAATAAGACGTTCCAACACTGACACCTTTGAGTCCAGGAAACCCGTACTCTGGGTTCACTGTGTCTAGAGAAATAACTGGATCGGCCGCTGGCGTAAGGCTGCCTGAGGAATGACTGGTTCCAAAGAAATCATCAACCCCAACATTATCAAGTAGACCCGTGTCAGGACATGACGACTGTTGCACACTGACGTATGACTGAGATGAGTGTTTCTACTCTCTCTTGAGAGGGATAAACATATCCTATCTCTAGATCGAAGAACATGCCCAGGTAAACAAACTTCTGGGATGGAGTCAGCTCTGACTTTTGAAAGTTGATTATCCAGCCTAGATCTGTAAGAGTTTTCAAAACTATCTCTAGATTTGCTGATAGACTTTTTTGAGTGTGTGCCTTTAACAGCCTCTCGTCTATGTACGTGTGGATTGCTATGTGTCTCCTGCGGAGGTATGATGTCATAGCTTGGACCACTCAAGTGAAGACCCGAGGAGCGGTCAATATACCAAATGGGAGAACCCTGAATTCCCATTGGCGGCCCTGAAATGCAAATCTCAGGAAGCGACGAAAGCTCTTCGCAATGGGAATGTGAAAATAGGCATCTTTTAGATCTATTGATGCTGTCCACATTCCCTTCCTCAATCCTGCTAACACCGTTCTCACAGTTTCCATTTTGAAACTTGGTGTGAGGACAAACCTGTTGAGAGTTTTGAGGTTGAGAATTGGTCTCCACCCTCCAGTGCTTTTTGTCACTAGGAACACGGTTGAATAATAACCCGGACATTCTTGTGCCGGTTGAATAGCGTGTTTTAGTATGAGGGATTGAATTTCTTCCTCTATACACAACCGTTGATCTAGATCTCTTGGATTTTGAGTCCAGATCGGAACCAGAGACAGGCGCGATGACTGATTTGCAAGCCGGACCAACGGGAGCCATCTCTGGGTCCATAACGAAAACTGGTTTGCTAAGAGAACCAGAACCAGAGACGGGAACACTCTGTCCCGGAGCAAATGAAGAAGACAATGACGAACTTGACCCGGGAAGCAAGCTGCGAAGCAACTCCGGGACAATATCCGTGATCGTCTTCTTCATTTCTCCCATCATTTCAAGATGGAAGGCCTCCATGTCTGGCATGGATGGCTTCCTCTTCTTACCACACTCCTTTTCCAGATGCCTCTTCTCGTCTGCCGCCCGGTCCTTTACGGGCTGATTTAAAAAATCAGTTAAAACCTCCACCGGCCACGACTCACACACATGCCAATTTAGAAGAGTCCCGCACGTACTGCACCTAGTGCAGTCATGAGGGAAAAAGCGGGCCTTCACAAAACGGTGGCAGGGAGGGCATTTGTTCTCAATAACCCTCTGAAAAGACACAAACGGAAACAATTAGTTTTTAGTTATGACGAACCAGAAAACCAATTACAGAAGGCTAATAAGATCCATAAGGAAAACTTTTGACCGTCAAATGAAAGATAAGCCAGGTCCATAGAAAAAACTATAGGCCTGACAAAAAGTAAACAAATCCTAAAACCTTGTTATACTTCTTTAAGAAGACAAGGGAGACATAAGAATTTGAACTTGAATACTTGAGGCGAACTTTTTTAGACTTCACGGCTCAAAACAGATTCATTAGTAATTGAACTTTATAAACACAATGAACCTATACAAACCATCAAGAGAGATAAATAACTCAACACTCCGTCAAAAAACTTCTAAAATATTTAGAAAAAAAATGACTGAAATTTTTTCTCTCTCCTAAATAACCTCATAAGATGACTTCTGACGACGAGTGAAGTCTGATAAACAACACAGGAATACCTGATCCCGAGTCCAAAAACCCTGCGGTGGGGGGAGAATGCGGAGAAATTACTTCTTATGGTAATAACTCCCTCAGCAAACTCATAATAAAATAGAAGGACCCAGAAACCAAGTATAAATATTGTTTAAATAAAAGGATACCCTTCAAATATCAGCTCATGCGTCAGAAAAAAAAGCACAACATGCGTTAGCTAATATATAGGCCTCCCCCATAAAAGAGCTAGCCTAATAAAGACGTATCCACAAGATAGCGCAAATCACGGAAATACCATCCGAGTCAACACGCAAATTTTTTATCAATAAATTTACTAAAGTACACCTGATGGCTTGGACCGGGAGCATCCTCCGGCGACTTGGCAGCATCAGACATACTAATAAACAGTCAAACAAGTTGCAAAACAACTCAAAGCTTCAAAAATAAAGAAAGCAAAAGCAAGGCTAGAAAGCGTGTTGCAATGGAAGGTCAATATTTTAAGAAGAGTATGAGTCAGCCCCGCGCATGTGCGAGTTTGGGCTGCTCATCCGCTGGTCTGTCAGTTGTGTAACCTGCCCAGTGGCGGCGGTTTCTTTTTAATTCTGAGTATTATTGAAGCTAGGTCGATATTTAGGTAATATCATAAGGTATCAGGGTGGTAAGTATACTCGTGATGTGAAATAAATAGACTATAATATGCTAAGAATACATATGCCTACGCTCGCCGAGCCTCGTTCTCGTTACAGTAGCTTGTATCGATCGATATCTAACGCTACACGCCAACATAAGAAGTGAATGTAGATCGCGGGAACTGAGAGGTTTTTCTCATATTGTCGGTTCCTCTTTACTTGGGCCATTGGCTGGTCACTACAAAGTTGTAAAATTCCGGGAACTTGCTAACTAACCAGGCTGTAATAATTGATACAAAATATCACGCAAAATATTCATTTGATATTATGGTTTTCTAGAAAACAACAGCACGAAATTATAAAATATTAGCGCAAGAAAAGATAGGTTTTAGATATTTTTAACCGCCCCCATGTCCTATGAGGTTAATTAAAATAAGTTTTATTCTATTTTTAGCGCGAAGTACATTCGTCTAAGTGGTAGTTTATCAATAATTTAACCCTAGCCTCTAACAACAATTTGACAGATACGGATAATTAAGAAAATTTTCACGCATGATCGTTAAATATCATTTTCCCATATGAAGAGTAGTAACTTATCGCGCTAGCCAGATATATTATCGAAATGCAACTAATGGAAAGCGGATTATCTGCCTAACAGAAGGTTATACCGGTTTTATGTTATATTTCGATATTTCGGTATAAGCAAAATCATACCGGTAGTCATACCGGTATGGCTATGATACCGGTATTCGGTATAATATCGGTATATCGTGCTATACTATGAGAGGGTAGTTAGGATATGGTAGGCTAGGGTCGATAAGAGGATTTGATACAATTGTGCAAGGTATGATACAGCCCATTAATTGGTTTTCACAAAAATCATAAATCAAAGATCAACTGGTTTAATGCAAGAACTGATCATCCAGTGACAGCTGGTTGCCATTGGAACTCTCCCTTACCTTCTCTACCCCCAAAAAACCCAAGAATGATGTGCGTGTGTACACACATGGATATGAAAAATAATTCTGGAGCATGCACAGTGGTCTCTCTTACATGTACAAAATACACGGCAAAACGTCCCACATGCAATCAAATTTACCTTCTCAAAACAAAGCTCTCAAATGAATGTACGATATGGCATAGGAAAAAATGTAAGATCAGGGAGTGAAATTAACATTAGCTCGCAATACTGAGGCTAGGATAAATTGTCCAGGGCTAGGAGAATTTGACTGACCAGCCGGCTGGACTAGTAAAACTTTATATAACTCTTTAATGGTCAATGGGATCAAAAACTGCCTATGGAGTGATCGTGGGAAATGTCCATTCATAGACCAAGAAAAGACTATTTTTTTTAATTTACCACTAGAATGACTGGCTCGATAACAGAGTCAGTCATTCTAGGTGTCAATTTTCAAAAATAGTCTTATTGATCTGCAAATGCTCATTTTCTGTGAAAGTTTCTCGACCGAGCCAGACTATTAAAAGATTCAATTAAAACGTTTTCACATAAAACAGAATTGAATAAAATACAATAACATAAGACAAACATTCTGTAGCACAAGGGCTAAAAATGATTGCCATATATCCGCCCAGAAAGGGCTAGTACATAATCAGTAGGGATTTCAGAATCTTTTGATCACTAGTCCTGCTGGCTAGTGGATCATCTGAAGATAAGAGTTGATTTAATATCAGGGAAGGCTAGGGCAGGGCATAATCGCTGAATAAGTCAGCGAAGGTTTGGGAAGGCGGTGCCGGGCAAGGCCTGGTATGGTTATTCACTTAGAACAGTTTTAAAAGCTAAGCTCACAGTCCCATGTTATATACATATGGTTAGGTGGAGTTAGTATCCTATTTAAAGCCATTCATAATTCACCTTTCTAGTTTTAGCAATGTTCCACCTATCTCTAGCTAAGCTCCACTCAAACCTCGCTGGTGTTGGGGTTGTCAATCTCTGAACTCGCTGACTATCAATTTCCAGAAAACCATACAGGTAAGCTGTTGAATATTTCGAAACTAATTTGGCAGCAACAAAACCCAGTCAAATTAGTTTCAAAATATTCAACAGCATGTTTCTTAAATAGCAAAAACATACAATTCGTACGTGTCGGATTATTAAGCATCAAAGACTGGGTTATGATGTCATGATTATGACATCAGCATATACTTTGCGTAGTTGATTATGACGTCATATGATTGAGTGAGGAATTGTTTTCATAATTGCATTACAGACTTACTTGCAGTGCACAAGCACAGGTTTAAGTAGACTTCTTTGTTGTTTGTAAAATGAGTGTACTTCAGAGATGAACTCTAGAATGCTGGGAATCTTCTCAGGAAACCCGCTGAAACACACAAACACAGAACCAGTTGAATCTGTAGTCTACCTGTCATATACGGAACAATTAATTATGAGCCTGTATTTTGCAGTGACTGTTGCTTTGAAGAAATTACTAGAAACCCTCAGCTCGCTCTACTTCCAGATCAGGCAAGAAAATCAAGCCACCAAAAAGCAACCTCTCTAGGCGTTCTAAGGACTGTCTATTCACACTCCAAAAGAACACTATCTTTTAAAGAAATAACACTGGAATGATTAGCTCAATAACCGAATCAATTATTCCCGTCTTACATTTTAATCCAGTGATGAAGGTTTAGCCTTTTAATCATGTAGCAAAATTTAAGGGGTCCAGAACATTTTTCCAGGGCCCAATCTTATAATTGTGATGCATCGGCACAGAAGATCCCACATTTAGAAACACAGGATATAATAAGTTAGGATTTACTAAATTAATGTAGAGTGTTAAATACGTTGCTTTGAAGCTTAACCCCCTCACCGATAAATTACATGTATCTCAATTTCACGACAAACAAACAGAAAATCTGTTGAATAGGCAGCAATGGCTTCTAGTCATATAATATCAAAATATTCCAGAAAATATGATGTATGCCTACATCGTATAAAAAGATTAACTTTTTTAGGATTCAACGGGTTAATAAAACTGAGTCACCATGCAATAGTAATCCGATAAATAAAATTATTTTCTGTTTACAACCGTAAAATATGAATTGAAAAATTGAGGTCGCCACCTGGGTCAGTGAGTTTGAAATTTCGGTAGCCCCACCTAAAATCTAGTAGCCACGGGATACTGGGCTCCTGCTAATCTTAATCACTGTTTTAATCTAGGGCTGTGTTCGAAGTGTTGAGCCCTTTTGTTATTCAGCAGATCACCCACTATATGTGTCAGTGTGGCAAAATCTTTATTGCTATATTATGATATCGCATGCATGATGGTATAGCTTGATATAGGGCTGGGCATGGTAGGGCACGGAGAAAGGGTGCTGTATTGGTTGTAGAGAAGTTATAAGTATGAGACATGGGGTAATTACATTGTCAAAGTAATTAATTATAATTATAATTACTTTGCAAAACTTTCAATTAAATTACAATTACTCTAATTTGTGAATGTAATTAATTACAATTACATTTACTTTTTACCTGTAACAACAAGTAGAGGACATAAATGTATGAATTGTTTTTAAGCAGTGGCAAGTGCATGCATGCGTGCGTGCATATTGGATAAATAAATAGTCATAGTGTTATGCAAAATCACATTGAATATGAGTGACAGGTTTAACTGAATGTCACATACCTTACAGGCCATTTTGTATACTGCAAGTGAACCACGGTCCTGCCATGTTTGCTCTAAAAAACAACAAACATATACATGTATTTATATACAGTTAAACATACTGGCTTTGACTGTTTATTGGTCACGTAAGTCAAAACCACCCATGCAGTGTCTTGAAGAATCTCATTTGCAGGCCAAGAGATGACCATTTTTGAAAATTTACCACTGTGATAACTGGCTCAATAACTGATCCATGCAGTCATTGCAACGAGAAATTAAAAAATATAGTCTATTCTTATCCTGCAATTAGACATTCACTAAGCAATCATTTCTTTGCCAATCTTGACAATTAATAAACAAAATTTAAGATTTCTTTTTTCACGAGAAAGTTGATACTTACCATTACGAAGACTCTTGATATAAGCTAATATATCAAACTGACTCAATTATACACTCTATCAGAATCCTAAAGCTAATAATAATTTAAAAAACCAGAAATGTGGTAGCAATACAACCATGAAGCTTGACTTTACGACTTTGCAATGAACTATGAAAGTTGACTTCAAAAATAAAATAAATATAGAGGGCTTATCAATACCCTTGTCAACAAGAGGCCCAAGGGCCTGGTAATGCTAACCTGGACCATTAGCATTTGAACCAGTTGCATTTAAATACTGGTAGACATAATGGGTAATTTTCGAAAAATCCAAGATGGCTACCAAAGAAACTGACCAATAAAAATTCTACCACCATAAGATCATTCGACCCAATTTTCGTTGAAATCTGGCCACAAATTAAGAAGTAGCGTTTTAAATGGTTCTGGAAAGTTTTCAAAAAATCCAAATGGCCACCTGCGAAAAAATTGACCAACCAACATGGTTAGAATTTTACAAAATCTTACACTAGTCCACAGGACTGGTAACTGTAAGAAACTACTAGTCTGCAAATAATATTACAAGTCCGTTATCAGTTACAGTCAACATTAAATGTTCATTATAATGGCAGGCAGTTATATTTTACGGATCAAATAGTTCCACGTTGGCTGTCATTGCACAAATAGTAATCAGCTGGGCAGAAATGGCTTCTCATCAACTCCTTTTCAAAGATTTGTTTTATTTATGTGACTTTTAGAGATCCAATGTAAGAAAAGAAGTACTATACACTAAGTTGTACACAAATTTCACTAGTCCGTCGGACTGGTTTAGTCATGCTAAGCGCAAGTCCATACAATTATTTACTAGTCCCGGACTAGAGGACTAGTGTGAAATTTGAACCCAGACCAAAATTCTGAATAGAAGTTCTAGAGTCTACCACTATGGAATCCTTCCAGCCAAATTTAGATAAAATCCACCAATCGGTTAAGGAGAAAAGGCATTTTGTCAATCTCCAATAAATCTTTCATACAATTTATAATTTTCACCCATTAAAATTCTAAATACATATTCGGGAGCCTACCGCCAGGGCTGGGGTAACTGTAACTTGTAACTGTAACTGACTGTAACTTAGTTACATTTTTCATGTAACTGAAGTAACTTGTAACTGAAGGAATTTTTTTAATTACAGTAACTGAAATGTAATCAGTTACATTGCAAATGCAACGGCAATTTCAGTTACTTTTCAGTTACATTTCAGTTAAATTTTAAAAAATTTTACCAAATTTATTACAATTGTCTTAATTTGCGGCATAGCTCAGCAATTATACTCAAGCTAAATTCAATTCATTTAGGTGCGTTGATAAACATCAAAGGACAATGCCATTGATAAAAAAAAGTCAAGCCATCAACCATTTTGGTAAGCTGTTGAACATTTTGAAACCAATCTGACCTGAAAAAACCTGTTGCTGCCATATGAAGCAACAGCTTTTGAAAGTATAATTGCAAACGTAGTAAGTATACAGTACTCAGCAGATTATCTGATCGGAATCAATTTGCCATTGCAACTAATGAAAGTAATTAATTAATTTCAAAATATTTAAATTTCTATTTGAAATTAAGCATACATCAAAGCTGATGGACATTTGGAAGCTAATTTCACTGGAAACTGTTATTGTCCCATAGTAGATGACGGATTATCTTATCAATGCTCTAAGGAAATCTGTTGAACACTTTGAAACTAATTTCACTGAAAAATGTTGATACCTATGGTAGCAAAGCTTTCAGTCAAATTAGTTTCAACACATTTAATCAATTGTTTCATACAATAAGATTGATGTTTGTTATATAGCATGTCTGGGTTGAAAGGGTTAGAGGAAGAAATATATATGTACATCTATGAAGGCTGTGGAATTAAACTAGTGTCTTATTATTTTGGAAACAAGTTGATTGAAATTTGTTATTGAATATGGCAGTAACAAAATTCAGTCAAATTTATTAAAGAATTTTCACCAGGTTCACCATTTTATATCTGAAATGGATTCAGTTCTGTCAGTATATTATATCAGTGGTTATAGTGGTATTTTGTTTCTACTATATATCTCAATTTGGTTGACTACATTACACCTTTTATGATGGCATTGATGTTCACATATAGTCCTTCATAATAATTATTAGACAAAGTAACTAATGTAACTGAAATGTAACTTTAGTTACATTAGGCAGAGTAACTGAAATGTAACTAGTTACATTGCTCAGCAAATGTAACTGTAACTGACATAGTTCAATGTAACTGTAACTGTAACTAGTTACATTTAAATGTAACTGACACCAGGCCCGCCTACCGCGATAGGGTCTGTCCAGCCATCTAGGGTTGAAATATGTCCAGCAATTAATGATGAGTAGCGTTTTGACTATTTCTGTTAAATTTTTCATAAAATCTAAGATCTTCACCAACAAAATTTGACCAATCAAAATTCTGTATAAAGTTGTAATTTCAAAACTCAGTGCTAAGATTCTGTATAAAGGTCCTGAAGAATAGCCTCATAGAGCCATTCCAGCCAAAGTAAGTTGAAATCTGCCAAGTGGTTAATGAGGAGTAGCGCTTTGACAATTTCTTTAATTTTTATAAACTCTGTAAAAAAACCCTTGAACAGTCATATTGCTGTATATAAATTCTGAAGCATAGCCCCATAAGGTCCTTCCTTAGCCAAAGTAAGTTGAAATCCTTCAAGTGATTAATGAGGACAATTTCCAGTAAATTTTTCATGAAATCTAAGGTTTTCACCAAAAAACGTGACCAATCAAAATTCTGTAGACTGGTTTTGCAGCCTAGCACCATAGGGTCCTTCCAGCCAAAGTAAGGTGTAATCTGCCATACGGTTAATAAGGAGTAGCGTTTTGACCATTTCCGGTAAATCTTTCATAAAATCAAATATTTTCCCACAAAAAAATTGACCAATCAAAATTCTGTATACAAGTTCTGAAGCCGAAAACAGTATGGGCCTTCCAGCCATATTAGGTTGAAATCCGCCAAGCGGTTAATGAGGAGTAACGTTTTGGCAATTTCCGATAAATTTAAACATCTAAGATTTTAACCCAAAGATTTTACCAATCAAAATTCTGTATAAATTTTCTGAAGCTTAGCCCCATAGGGTCCTTTCAGCTAAATTATTTTGAAGTTTGCCACACAGTTAATGAGTAGTGTTTCTAAACAAATGTTGACGGATGGATGACTAACGATAGGCGGTTGTCATGTATATCAGTGTCCTTGACCTTCGACCCTCATGTGTCATTATAAGGAAGCATGAGTCCAAGTTTGGGTCCAGTATGATTAACCAAACCTGAGACACAAACGGAAAAGTTGAGCTATACGGAAAATGTTACTGTTGAAAGAACAAGGTTTTTACCTGGGCTCCCTCAACTTTAATCTTTGACATTTTGACCTCAACATCATTGTGTGATGTCAGGTTATTAGGAGGCATGTGTCCAAGTTTAGGTCCAGTATAATTAACAAAACCCGAGATAAAAACAGAAAAGTCGAGCTAAACAGAAAATGTTAATGTTGAACAAAAACATGTTACCAATGTCCCTGTGACCTTGACTTTTTCACCCCACCCTCATCGTAAAAAAAGTTGAGCAAAACGCAAATTGGACGATGACGACGATGTGACAACCACTGGACAACATGCAGGGTATTGCAATAAACTCGTCTTACTTCATAAAGTCGAGCTAAAACGCTAAACCTCTGAAACATGAGTTTGTTTTAAGCCAATCTTTTTAGCAAAGTGATATGTCACTCTACGAGGTTGGGCTTCCAGCTGTGACAAGATTTGACAGGTGTTAACCCGCGTAATAAGGGAAGTTTTAGTTTAAATTCTGTGTAAAATTGAGCCAATTGGATATATTAACGTAAATATTAGGTCTCTGTAATGGTAAGCATACTCTAGAAGCGAAAAAGAGTATGTCAAATGTGTCTGCTAGCCATAAATATTTTAGGCATAGGAAAATGTTACGGTAGGGTAAGAGATAGTATGGTAGGGAATGTAAGGCATAATATGATAGGGTAGTATTTTAGACAAAGGCTTAAATGAGTTTTCAGGTGATAGACTATATGCTATGTCCCACGTATACAATGCATATACAGATCACTATCACATGTTCATCTCACAAAATATAATCAAAAACATATTCATTTTTCAGAACATTGATAAATTTTTCCATTCAAGGAAACATGACATGGTTTAATTTTTAACCAAGCAGAAAACAACTCGGCCTTATCCTTTGGTACTTCACAACACTATCTAGGCTGGTAATGTGGTGTAGAAGCCGCCATACATGTAAGCAATTGAATGCGTTGAAACATATTTAACAGGAAGCTGTTGCTGTCTTTAGTTAGTAAAATTAGCTTCAGTACAATCAGTTTCAAAATAGTCCACATGATGTTTGTTACAGAAATCAGCGGTTGCAGACCTTCCTAGGTTTAATCACATATTTCTTTTAATACAGATTTTTTGGATTTTCCAGAGTTTTTCTTTGGATCATAACCAAGTTTGGAGATTCCTGGGGTACTGTTGCAATAAGTCTTGTGATAAAATTATAACCAACTCAGACCAGTAATTTCAAAGATACTCATAAATCTGATCCAGATTAGACCGGCTGACAGACGGACAGACTGCAAACAGGCTTGAATGCAATACCCTGTTACTCTTTAGGGTCACGGGTAACAATTTTATGTATATGTGCCTACACTAGTGTAGGGAATTGGTACTATTTTTTAGATTGATGATTAGTTTTATATACATGTACTAACCGATGATCAATTAATGATTGATCATAACAGGTTCTCATTTCTTACCCATTTTCAATGCAGTAATTATAGCATGTTCAAGGATAATTACCCCTATCAAACCAAGTCGCAGGTATGACAGATTCTTAATAAATTAAGAAATAATCTGTTGCATATTTTGAAACTAATTTGACTGGAAGCCGTTAGGCAGCAACAGCTTCCAGTCAAATAAGTTTCAAAATATTCAACATGTTATTGGTATGGTTGCTTTGAAATTAACATATTATTTCAGTGCTGAAAGAATTAATGTCTTAGACTAAGAAGTAATACTATACAGTTGTAACAATTAAATTTAAATTCTTTTCCAAAATGTATTCATTTTCTAGCTTGACAAGTTAAAATATATTAACAAAGTCAATTTTATAAACAACTAAAATCGATTTCTGAAATCATGATCGATCGGTTGGTTGAACATGCAAACCAATCAATCATCGATCAAATCGATTAATCGGAAAAACAATAGCCTCCACATCACAGACTATCCCGTAACCCTTTGACACTTGAATTTGTTCGAGAAAACGTTCATTTTCTCACAGAAAATGCTCATTTGCAGACCAAGAGAAGACTGCTTTTTGAAAATTTACCACTGAAATGACTTGCTCGTCATTCCAGTGGTAATTTTTCAAAAATAGTCTTCTCTTGGTCTGCAAATGGACATTTCTCAAGACCACTGCAGATGCCGTTTTTGGCTGATATGACTGTTAAAGGGTTGAAGCAATAAAATGGCAGCGCATACAAACAAACCTAAATGTGATATTCAAAACTAAATTATTGTGAAATAAATATAAAGTAATCGATATGAAATTATTATGCAACAATTCATTAATCCATTGCATATCCCTCTAACTGCATGATATTTCTATTATTAAATCCCATTCCAGCTACCATATGAAACAGAATAATCCATTTCTATCTATGACCCGCTCATTTCTAGCTAAGTTATGCCCACATTTCTTACACATGCAGGGAATCGATTTGAAAATTTGAAAACTTAATTCCCAGAATCTAAACTTCAAAGCAACTATAAACTAAGCTGTTGAATATTTTGAAACTAATTTGACTAGATGTTGTTGCTGCCTATGGCAGCAAAAGCTACCAGTCAAATTAGTTTCTAAATATTCAACAGAATGTTTATTAAATTGCAAATTCATCAAAGACAGAATTCGTACACATTAGTGAGACTTTTCAATTTTCATGACAGAGATACATGTATATGTCATTATGACTCTGACATTAGCTAACTAGTGACATATCTGATCATGATGTCAGACACCTTAGTGACAGATCAGATCCCTCTATTCCCGACTCAACAACGCTGCCCTCACCTCATTATGTTTCATGTAGATTATTCTCTCCGTCCAGCCGCCCTTAATCTTGATACTTTGTAAGTTCAATTCAAGTGGTCCCTGTTGAACAGTTACTTGTTTCTCAATCGGCCAGTAGACTGGAATTTTCTAAGATAGAAATAAAACTTCAATATTAAACAAAGCCTTATTACATTATGGCAGTCCTTAACCCATTCACAGTGAAGTCGGCCTAAAACAGCCTCTGCAGTGGTATTTTTGAAAATTTACCACTGAAATGATTGGCTCGATAACCCGAGCCAATGATTCTATAGTGATAAATGTTCAAAAAATACTCTTCTCATTGTCTGCAAATGGACTTTCAATGAATAAATATTAAGATTTTCTTGACCAAATTTAGTCATTAGATAGTTAAAATGGAAAGGTCATTATGATTCAATACAAAGATATACAGTACAGCTCTGAAATATGTTAACATGTTTCCAAAATGAAAACAGAAACATCAATAGTTAGTACAATTTTGAACATGGTATAAGAAATGTTCTGGTGAATATTTTGAACATAATTGGATTGAAAGACTGCAGCCTAATCCCATTTATGGTCGAAATATTCAACAGTATGTTTTATTTTTCTTTCGAAACATGTTAAGTTATTTCAGAACAGTACTGTAGCACTTTTGAGTAGCTCCCCACTAGCAGTCCAGTATTATTAATGGTCAGATTTGATCAAGAAAACTTAAACATCTGAGTATTGAATATGCATTAAACAGAAAAGGAGAATACCATTTTTGAAAATTTATCACTTGAATGACTGTCTCGGGTTATCGAGCCAGTCGTTGTAGTGGTAAATTTTGAACAATTGTATTCTCTTGACCATTAAATGGACATTCCACAAGACCATAACAGAGGTCAGTTTTGTCCAGTATGACCATTAACCCTTTAACCCTCTTTTTTAATTTTCTGATAGAAAATGTCCATTTGCAGACCAAGAAAGGACTATTTTTGAAAATTTACCACTGGAATGGCTGGCTCGGTTATCGAGCCAGTCATTCCAGTGGTAAATTTTCAAAAATAGTCTTCTCTTGCTCTACAGATGGACATTTCTCAAGACCACTGCAGAAGCCATTTTTGGCTGATATGAGTGTTAAAGAGTTAAATGGTTAACCCTGTGATCCAAAAGGCCACAATTAAGGCCTCAACCAGCAAGTGCAATAAGCTGAAAGGCCTGCTTTACAACTACATATGTGCATAGGCTGACATCACATACAAATATAAACATACGTGCTGGTCAATTTTCCAAACTTCCATGTTGTTGTTATACATTTAGATGTTGGTATTTCTTTGCTATAAACTAAGGGTGTCCTTGGCCACCACTGAAATAATCTCAGGGCTCAAAGGGTTAATTGAATAGAGAACAAGAGGTCAAAGGTCATTAATGCTCAGCTGTCAAACACTTAACCATTTAACCCTAAAGTTTGTTCCAAGGAAATTTCAGTTTATTTTCTCAGAGATAATGTCCATTTGCAGACCAAGAAAAGACTATTTTTGAAAATTTACCTCTGGAATGACTGGCTCGGTTATCGAGCCAGTCATTCCGTTGGTAAATTTTCAAAAGTACTGTTCTCATGGTCTCCAAAGAGGCATTTCTCAAGACCACAGCAGAAAGGTCTAAATAGCCGAAACAATATATACATATGAAAGTACACTTACAAATTGCATGTGAAATTATTGGTTCTAATAAAAAAAACAAAAAAATTTTAGTGATACTTAGTTTTTTCCTGTAATCCTGGATGGACCAGAGATACACATTACACTTTTAGACTACGGTATAACCAGAGTTTGATAACCAGAGTTAGAAAGACGTGTTGAGAACACAAAACTGGACAACAATTTATTTGATGTTTATTGAACTATGAAAAGTCGGAAATTGGCCTACAGAATTTAAATCCTGACACACATTTGTCAACTTCGTGTTCTGTTTTTTGTTTGCTGCAGAGACATGTTCAGCTTTTAAACCATTAATGACCAAATTTGCTAAAAAAATTAAAATATTTCCTTAATCGAGCCAGTCAATTCAGTGGTAAATTTTGAAAAATAGTCTTCTCTTCGCCTGCAAATGGACATTCCTCCAAGCCACAAGCAGCAGAGGCCGGTTTTGGTATGAAAGGAGTAATGATCTGTATGGTAGGTAGATAATAGAATGTATAATCAACAACAAAAGATGCTTGCCTTAAAGTTAACTTGCAGAATGTAGTGACACTCAGTACAATATTCTTACCCACTAAACTAAATCACGGATTTCTTTTTTCACGAGAGAGTTGTTATACTTACCTCCCTAACACTCTATGATATTTCCTAAATATCGATCTTGACTCAATAACCACAGATTAAAAAAAAGATAGGTGCCCTTAATGGGCAGGTAGACAGGTGACAGTCAGCCGGATGCCGGCCCCAACCTCGCGCATGTGCAGACTGTCACTGCCTCAGCTTGACTATTGGCCGACACATGCAACTTAAAAGCCTGAAGAACGAGCCTCTGTGGAGCAGAGGCCGGGTCCGTGGTAGGGAGTAAGTATAACAACTCTCTCGTGAAAAAAGAAATCTGTGATTTTGGTTATTTCACTTCAAGAGATATACTTAACTCCCTAATACTCTATGATATTGCCAGAATTCGTAAGAGAATTTGGCAGGAGGGGGGTGAGGTCAAAAGACCAGCTCATCCCTTGTGCATTTTGCGCATGAAGTACTAACATCTGAAATTGTGTGACACACACAATCAGGCAATGATTTGAACATCGGATAACACAACCGATGGTGAGAGTAATGACCGTATGTCAAATGTGCTCCGCCCCCCCCCCACTCCTTTTGGGAAAGGAGAAGCTATGACCTCCATGTCCCATATGCTCTCTAAGTACTGGTGCTAAGTACTACAGGACAAGAGACGAAAGGTTTCATTTCGTATACTCTCAAGAAATGAACCACATAATACACAGGTACCATTACCATATTAATAAATAAGGGTAATACATCGTGACAATAAATTATGTAACAACAAAAGGCAGTACTTATGCATGAAGGCCGTATCCATCCAGTTCACATCAGTGAAGGGAAAAATGATACACAAATATGCGGTTGTTTCCACAATTAAAATGTGCTGTCTGAAGACAGCAAGAGCAACTTATCTACAATATATACACCTGATCATCTTTTGAATATCGATAAGGCAAGAGGATTAGTGGTGCCATGGAGGTAATTTAACTTGACTCACAGTGCCACTGAGCTACCGACATAATGTCATCTACCGGCACTCCGTTAAACAGGGTGGTGGACGCCACCATGCCACAAACACTGTGAGCCTTGCCAAGTCAACTTGTTTACCAGTGGCAGATTTGTGGCAAAATTGAATACATTCCACAATCCACCTAGATATAGTGTCCTTTGACGCCCTACCATGGGGTTCAATATAAGACAACCATAACGAGGATGGATCCGTCCGCCATTTCTGTGTACGTTGTTTGTACCCGTTTAATGCACGGACTGGACACCATGCTTTTGAATTAGGATCAAACCTAGTCAAAGCTGGTAAAACACTTGGTTGACCTGGATATTTCAAAGACTGGTTCTTAGCCATGAAATTTATCCTAGGTAGAAGCATAAGGCCTTCCCCTGTAACCACATAACAGTCTGCCTCGGCGGATAAAGCATGAATCTCGGTTCTCCATCTTGCAAAGACTGCAGCAATTAGAAATACAGTCTTAAGTGTCAACATTTTCATAGAAATGGCACTTAGTGGTTCAAAGGGTTTGTCTAGTAGCACTTGAAGTACTAGAGATAAACTCCAAGACAGAATCGCTGGAGGATTTCTCGGTCTTAGATTATCCATGCCTTTTATTAAAGTGTTCAATGAACAGACTTAGTCACTTCCCCTATCAGCCGAGCAAGGGATAACTGACATCAAAGCTGACTTGTAGCCAGCAATAGAGTTAGGCTTGAGGCCATGGGCATCATACAGGTAACAGAGGAAATCGGCCACTACCTGAAATAGATGCATCCATTGGATTAACATCTCTGTTTGAGCACCATTCTGCAAATCGATTGATTTTATAGTTATATGCTCTGGAGGTTGACCCCCTTCTGGCTTTTACCATAAACATGGCTGCCTGCTCAGAAAAGCCCTCCATAACTTTCGCTTCCTTGACAACATCCACGCAGTCAATTGGAACATTGATGGGTTGTTGTGAAGGGACTTGCCCTCGAAAATAATATTGTCCATCAGAGGCATAGGAACCGGATTGCAGTCCAGAAGGTCCAGCAGATCCGTATACCATGATGCATACATTCTCTCCCAGCTGATAGCTAATGCATCTGTTGCGTAAGCGCAAGGATCTGGAATCGGAGAGACGTAAATCGTCATCTTCGTATTCTTGTTCATTGCGAACAAATCTAAGTTGGGTTTCCCCCAGTGGTCGAACTGACGATCCACCACACTTTGATTTAGTTGCCATTCCGTAGGCAAAACACTCATCCTTCGGCTCAATGAGTCTGCTAACAGATTTAGCCTTTCCAGAATGTGAACTGCCTTCAAGTGTCTGTGTACATCGTTACTTGAGGGTGGGTGGGGTGAGCATCACACCCGCCAGGAGATTCTCTCTCTTCATCCTCCATTGAAGGTGGTGAATAAGAGGTTCCAACACAGACACCTCTGAGTCCAGGAAACCTGTGCTCTGGGTCCACTGTGTCATGAGAAATAACTGGATAGGCTGCCTGCGTAAGGCCGCCTGTGGAATGACTGGTTCCAGAGAAACCATCAACCCCAGCATTCTCAAGTAAACCCGTGCCAATACATGACGACTGTTGCACACTGACTGTATTACTGAGATGAGTATTTTTACTCTCTCCTGAGTAGGATAAACATACCCTATCTCTAGATCGAAGAACATTCCCAGGTAAACAAACTTCTGGGATGGAGTCAGCTCTGATTTTTGAAAATTTATTATCCAGCCTAAATCTGTGAGTTTTCAAAACTATCTCCAGATTTGCTGATAAACTTTCCTGGTTGTGTGCTTTTAACAGCCAGTCGTCTATGTACGTGTGGACTGCTATGCTTCTCCTGCGGAGGTATGCTGTTATCGCAAGAACCACCCTGGTGAAGACCCGAGGAGCAGTAGAAATTCCGAAGGGTAACACCCTGAATTCCCACAGTCTGCCCTGGAATGCAAATCTCAGGAAGCGACGGAAACTCCTCGCTATTGGAATGTGGAACTAAGCATCCTTCAAATCTATTGAAGCTGTCCACATTCCCTTCTCCAACCCTGCCAACACCGATCTCACAGTTTCCATCTTGAAACTGGGTGTGTCTATGAACTTGTTCAATGGCTTGAGGTTGAGAATTGGTCTCCACCCTCCAGTGCTTTTCGTTACCAAGAACACGGTTGAATAGAAGCCCGGGCAATTTTGCACCGGCTGAATTGCTTCCTTGAGTATGAGGGAATTTATTTCCTCCTCTATACACAACCGCTGATCTGGATCTCTTGGAATTTGAGTCCAGACCGGCACCAGAGACAGTCGTGATGATGGGCCTGTTATCCAGTCGGGATGATACCCGACTGAAAGCCATTGCAAGACTAAACGGTCCTGAGTCAACCGTTCCCACTCTTGCATGTGGTTGGCCAATCGGCCTCCCACTGGTCCACTAAGGGAGAGAGGTGGACATAAGGAGCGCAAGAGTGGCACTGTCACCTGGTGCAGATGCACTGGGGTAGCTCTTACTGTGGTAATCACCCTGTCAGGTACGATTACCACGACCAGATCCTTGCGCACCACGGTCCGCACTGCGCGCACCACGGTGCGCAGGCGGCTGCCTGCGCCGGAGGAGCCTGCACCCCACTCGCTGCTGGCCAAAGCGTACGCGGCCATTGCCGACGCTGCGCCGGTGGCTGGTCTCTGACCTGGCTACCGCCACCTCGAGCCTGCAGGGGATGATATGCAGGGGGAGCTGCGCGAAGGCGCTCTCTATGGAGCACTTCAAATTGCTCACGTAATGCCCTCTGGTTATTGACCAGGGTAACCGTCTCCTGGAGATGCTTACACCCCTCACCTCCAAAAAGACCAGGACCTGTCATAGGCATACGCAGCAGCCTATTATACAAATCCTGGGAGGGGCTCAAGTTGTCAAGAGCAAACGTGCGCCTCGCCCGGACACCTGGTTACAGACCGGGTTAAACAGTCCAAAGCCAAGTTAATTCCATCTTGGATGGCTCTCTGGACAGTCACCGGACTAGGCTGACGTAATGCGGATGCCGTTACTACCCCTTGTAACAACTGTGAGACATGCGAAAAGCGCTGAAATAGACGCCCTCGAACTCTCTTCCGCATCACGTAACGCGGTGTTAGCCGAACACAAAACGTTCGAACACAGTGCTCCCATGTCAGACCGGGAACCTGGCCGCGTATTGTCACCCAGCGCAGCACAGTCATCCGTGCTTGGCTTCGGTACTACACCGTATAGCTGATATTGATCAGCTGTATTACGGCACCGCATTTTATGGTGCCAGAAAATAAAGTTACCAGTTTTCTGAGCGCCTATAACATCACAGAAGTAGGTGACACCGCGTAATTAAGACGTAATTAAAACAAAATTATACTAAAGATCACCTGATAACTTGGTCCTGGCATGGCCTCAGGTGAATTATACTTATCAGACATGATTCTAAGCACTCTAGATTAACTTTAGAAAGAATACTGAGCAAAACTCAGCAAATGGATAACAAAACACAAGCATGTGTTATAGGCCAATAGTCAAGAAAGAGGCAGTGACAGTCTGCGCATGCGCGAGGTTGGGGCCGGCATCCAGTTGACTGTCACCTGTCTACCTGCCCATTAAGGGCACCTATCTTTTTTAATCTGGGGTTATTGAGTCAAGGTCGTTATTTAGGAAATATCATAAAGTGTTAGGGAGGTAAGTATATCTCTTGAAGTGAAATACAATAACAACATGAGGCCCAAGGGGCCTGTATCGCTCACCTGGACCATAGGCATTTCAACTAGAATGGTCATTAACAATAAGTAGAACTCTAATGAGTTTAGCAGATTTGTAACAAGAAAACTAAGGCCATGTTTCTTTATGTATCAACTTCCATTGAACAAACTTTTATGGCCCTTAGTCATCAATATCATATCTCTCAAATTTCAGCTCAATCCGTTCAACGGCTCTGGAGACAGTCGCTTTCATGAAAACCAGACCATCATGAAAACCAGGCCATCCAAGATGGCCGCCCAAACATTTGGCTAATCAAGTTCCCTTGAACAAACTTGGTTCAGCTCTTGCCCTAGATCATATTTCATGAGGTTTGCATCAATCCCTCAAACCGTTTCGGAGATTTTTAAAGACATTCTAAAAATCGGCCAAATCTAAGATGGCCACCGGCCCAATTGGCCGATCAGCTCCGTTTGAACAAACTTGAATCTATATGCCCTAAGGATGCTTCCTGTCAAATATAATTGAAATCAGCCCAGCAGTTCTCGAGAATAAAACATTAAAAATTTCCCATTGCTTTAGTATGGGAGCTTTTGGCAGGAAAATGATCCAAGATGGCTGGCAAACCGTTTACCCGAAAATTTTGAAAATTGCAAATTTGAGATCAGACTATCCAAAAACACATATAAAACCAATTTTGGCATCAAAATCCATCAAATAAAAAAGTCCAACATGGTCGCCAAACACGCTATATTTTGATTGGCCCATGGCGGCCATGTTTTTTGACTGATCAACTTTCCTTGAACAAACTTTAATGGCCCTTAGTCCATAATCATATCTGCCAAATTTCAGCTCGATCCCTTCAGCGGTTCTGGAGAAGTCATTTTCGTTACAACTGGGTCAACCAAGATGGCCACCGAACCATTTGACCAATCACGTTCCTTTTAACAAACTTGGTTCAGCTCTTGCCCTAGATCATATTTGATGAGGATTGCATCAGTTCCCCAAAGCAGTTTGGAAATTTTTTAAGACGTATGAATGATTACTGTACTCTGCGGCTGTAGTAGTAGAAACATCCTACAGCTGCAATCAGCCCTTCTCCACATTTGCGCACTGTGTCTTGTCCTCAGCCGAAATCCTTAGCTTCCTCAGGTTCATTCTTGACTTGAGTGTACCGAGTCCTGCTTTCTTGAGGTCAACTCGTATCACGCTTAGCAGGTTTATGTAATGGCGGCGTCTCCTGGCTTTGTATTTGCTAGCGCCAAGTAGGGTGAAATCCAAGGCTCTCTGTGCTGGTGTCTTCTGGCATCCTTAGCACATGGCCAAACATGGATCATCTTTGCTGGCTGACTATTACAGACAGCGGTGGTATATTACACATCTTGTACAGTGCATCATTGGACCAACATAGAGCTACTATAATTACCTTTCCAGGGTCATCTTCTTTGGCTACCATGACGATGACCTCTGTTCCCTGTTCATGAATCATCAGCCAGAAGTCAAAAAGCGTCATGGATAATGGTGCCTGCGCAGCGATGAACTTAGGGCAGGTAGGTGCCAGGTCCTATGAAAGAAATTGTATAAATATTCAAAATTGGAAGGCTTTGTAATATTTGTTTTCTATGAAAGATTTGCAAAAGCTAGGTCCTAAATATATCTTTGAATGCATAACTGAGTTACCGAGCCAGTCATTCCAGTGATAAATTTTCAAAAATAATATCTTGTTCTGCAAATGGACCCTGATTATGCAAAAATTTGAATTTCTTGACCCTATAATGCGCAAGCTATCCAAAACAGCCTCCATTTGTAGGATAACAGAAAGCGGTTTTGTAAATTCTATTGGTATATTTTTTTTAATTGTCTTCTCTTCGCCTGAAATTAAACGAAATCACGGATTTCTTTTTTCACGAGAGAGTTGATACTTACCTCCCTAATACGCTTTGATATTGCTAAATATCGGCTTTCACTCAATAAAACACTCAGATTAAAAAAGTTAGGTGCCCCTACTGGACAGGGAGTCAGATGACAGTCAGGCGGATGCCAGCCCCACCACCGCGCATGCGCCGACTAGTACTTCCTCTGACTAATTTATTGGCTGACACACATGCAACTATTAAGAGCCTGAAGACCGAGCCTCTGTGGGGTGGAGAGGCCGGGTCCGTATTAGGGAGGTAAGTATCAACTCTCTCGTGAAAAAAGAAATCCGTGATTTCGTTTATTTCACTTCAAGAGTATACTTACCTCCCTAATACTCTTTACTATTGCCAGAATTCGACAGGGAATTCGGCGGGAGGGAGGCGAGGTCAAAAGACCAGCTCTTGCCTATACGCTTTTCTGCGTCTAAGGCACTTAAACTTCTGAAACTGTGTGAAAACAAAGTCAGGATTTGAAAAAACATCGGCTAACACAAACCGATGGATGAGAGATGACCGAATGTCATATGCGCGCATCCCCCCCCCCTTCTTCCTGGGAGGAAGACTCGAATGACCTCAATGTCCCATACGCTCTCTACGTACAAGTGCCATGTACCATAGGACAGAGACGAAAAAACTCCATTTTCGTATACTCTCAATGATGAACCACATAAAAACACGTACCATTACCATATTAATAATGAAGGGTCACGTGACATTACAAAAAACCATGGACAACACACACAAGACTCACCTTGTGGAAGCTTAGTGCTGTCATCATCTCCCCATTGGAGAAGACTGATGCAGCCCATAAAGTAGATGTTTCCATTGATTAAATGTGAAATATATAAAAAATGAGGATACCTCATCAAAATATGTACACCTAGATTAGCTTTTCAAAATCGATAAGGCGAGAGGATTCGAGGTGTCACGGAGATAATGGTCGGTAAAACTTGACTCACAGTGCTACTGAGCTACTGACATGTCATCCACAGGTACCCCATTAAATAGGGCAGTGGAAGCCACTACACCTCGGACACTGTGAGCCCTGGCCATGTCAACTTCTTTACCTGTGGCGGATTTATGGCAAAACTGAATACACTCTACAATCCACCCGGAAATGGTGTCCTTTGACGCCCTGCCATGGGGCTCAATATATGACAACCATAACGCTGTTGGGTCCGTCCGCCAATCTTGAGTACGTTGTTTGTACCGGATTAATGCTCGGACTGGACACCATAGTTTTGAATTAGGATCAAACCTAGTCAAAGCTGGTAAAATTATCGGTTGACCCGGATATTTCAGACTGGTTTTTCGCCATGAAATTTATCCTGGGTAGAAGCCTAAGGCCTTCCCCTGTAACCACAAAACGGTCTGCCTCGGCTGACAAGGCATGAATCTCACTCATACGCCTAGCCGAGGCCGCGGCAATTAAAAATACAGTTTTAAGCGTCAACATTTTCATAGAAATGGAGCTTAGTGGTTCAAACGGCCTATCAGCTAGCACCTGAAGCACTAGTGATAAACTCCAAGACGGAATCACTGGGGGATTCCTTGGTCTTAGATTGCCCATGCCTTTGATTAAAGTATTTAATGTATTTACTTCATCACTTCCCCTATTAGCCAAGCAAGGGATAACTGTCATTAAAGCTGACTTATAGCCAGAAATAGAGTTAGGCTTGAGGCTATAGGCATCATACAGGTGACAGAGGAAATCGGCTACTACCTGAATAGATGAATCCATTGGATTAATACATCTTTTTGAGCACCATTCTGCAAATCCGTTGATTTTAGAATTATATGCTCTGGAGGTTGACCCCCTCCTGGCTTTTGCCATGAACATGGCTGCTTGCTCAGAAAAACCCTCCTTAATTCTAGATTCCTTGACAACATCCACACAGTCAATTGGAACATTGACGGATTGTTGTGAAGGTTCTTGCCCTGGAAGATAATATTGTCCATCAGAGGCAGAGGAACCGGATTGCAGACCGTCGAAAGCCATCGCAAGACTAAACGGTCCTGAGTCAACCGTTCCCACTCTTGCATGTGGTTGGCCAATCGGCCTCCCACTGGTCCACCTAGGGAGAGAGGTGGACATAAGAAGCGCAAGAGTGGCACTGTCTCCTGGTGCAGATGCACTGGAGTAGCTCTTACTGTGGTAATCACCCTGTCAGGGACGATTACCACGACCAGATGCTCGCGCCCCACGGCCCGCACCGCGCGCACCACGGTGCGCGGGTGGCTGCCTGGCTGGCTGCGCCGGAGGAGCCTGTGGCCCCACCTCGCTGCTGGCCGAAGCGCATGCGGCCATGGCTGACGCTGCGCTGGTGGCTGGCCTCTGACCTGGCCACCGCCACCTCGAGCCTGCAGGGGATGACACGCAGGGGGAGCCGCGCGAACGCGCTCTCTACGAGCACTTCAAATTGCTCCCGTAATGCCCTCTGGTTATTGACCAGGGTAACCATCTCCTGGAGATGCCTACATCCCCCACCTCCAAAGAGACCAGGACCTGTCATAGGCGTACGCAGCAGCCTATTATACAAATCCTGGGACGGGCACAAGTTATCAAGAGCAAACGTGCGCCTCGCCCAGACACTCCTGGTTACAGACCGGGTTAAACAGTCCAAAGCCAAGTTAATTCCATCTTGGATGGCTCTCTGGACAGTCACCGGACTAGGCTGACGTAATGCGGATGCCGTTACTACACCTTGTAACAACTGTGAGACATGCGAAAGCGCCGCAATGGACGCCCTCGAACTCTCTTCCGCATCACGTAACGCGGTGTTAGCCGAACGCAACACGTTCGAACACAGTGCTCCCGTGTCAGACCGGGAACCTGGCCGCGTATCTTCACCCAGCGCTGCACGGTCATCCGTGCTTGGCTTCGGTACTACACCGTATAGCTGATATTGATCAGCTGTAATATGGCACCGCTTTGCCACTTCACGGGGGGCCTTCGCTAAACGTCCATGTGCACTAATAGACGTCTCTGCCGCAGTGAACATATCAACAATATGATCAGCTAACGGCAAAGATGGCATAGCGGTAACAGTCGGTTTACCTGCCAGCCACGGGCGTTGGTCCCATTAACTGGCCGACTGAACCACGGCAAGATCTGGCCTGACGTTAATTAGCCACTGACAAGCGTCAGACCAGTCTTCCTCCGTGGCCACCTGTGAATGCTTTACAAGACGAGGGCCTTCATCATCCTCCTGAGCAATCACAGGTGGGTACGTGGCTGGAGGAACTGATATGCCTGGCAAGCCAGAGAAAGCATGCGGGCCTGAAAGAACAGGCATGCTAAACTGACTGGCTTGACCAGGAGCAGGTGCCGTGGCATTGCGTGGGGAAATTTTTGCCACACCACGGCCCTGGCCAGCACCTGCTACCTCATCCGCAAGCCGAGGTATGCAGTAAAACTGGCCATCAGATCCAGCCCGGGCTACCTTCTGCGCGGTGAACACTACTCCTGCGTGAGTAGTACCGTGGACAATGTCGCCCGTGTTCCCCGCGAGGGGTGCACGCACGTCAATGTCCATGGCCACGGCGCCAGAAGGAGAACCCAGCAGATAATCCTCTTCTTCCTAGCCAGAAAGATTAGACTCCAGGTTAGCAAAGAATGCTAACCCGGACTGGCCAGGAGAGGTACCATAGGAGGAACTGGTACCTGCAGGGTGCGGATAATCCTGGCCTGATAGGCAGGCAGGTTCCAGCGACACCTGACCACGAACAACCGGCGCGGCAAGCCTGCTGCCAGTGTTTTTACCGTGGATGTCACCCTCTATTAGGGCCACCTCTGAATCATGGTCGAAAACTGATAGGTCCCTAAATAGCACCGATTCAGAGGCGGGGATTATCTGCTCCGGTGCAGATGAAGAGGACGACGAAAGATTTGGACCAGGAAGCATGCCACGAAGCAACTCTGGGACCAAATCTTTAATTGTCCTCTTCATCTCTCCCATCATCTCAATACGGAAGGCCTCCATATCCATAGCGGACGAGGCCTTCCTCTTACCCTTCTTACCAGAAGCCTCTTTCTTACTCTTCCTCTCCTCCTCTGGAGCCTTCTCCCTGGTCTGTAATGAGAGAAATTCAGACATTAGCTCCCACCCCCCATCTTTTACAGATCTCACATTTAAACAATGGCCCACATGGGCTGCACTGGGAGCATAAATGGGGGAAGAACTTGTCAAGGATAAATCTTCCACATGACGGACAACCAGGCCTCTGAAACACAGCAGAGGACGAAGACAATGAGTATTACAGATATTGAATTAGAACACAACAGGAAATAAACAAGGAGGAAAGGCCCATAAGACCCAAGCTAATAATGATAATAAATCAGCGTTGGACAAAACTTATAACTGATAGTAAGGCGCAAGGCTGATTATGACATCATAACTTCAAAAATAAGATGTTAAATCGATCCGAAACAAAACCTTCAGGTGTAAGGATGAATTGTAATCATATCCAGAACATTCTAACTAGACCGGATAGTTTATACAGCCTATACAAACATCAGATAAACAATGATAAATGGCAGTAAGATTTTATAAATATTGTCAAATATAATAGAAATGCCTCATATCATAACTAGAGTACCTGAGTCTTTAGCATAGACAAACCATCTGATCTGATGAACCGGACGCTCCACCAACCTTATGACCTCTTAACTCTCTCCACCTTAGGGGGAAGGAAGTGGATCAAGAGGGCAAAGTGAGAAGACCTTCATCCGAGGCCTCCAACTCACTGGGAAAAAGATTTTTGGTTAGATAACCTTACAATGTTAGTAGGAAATGGAACCTTGGTGGAGAGAAAACCAAACTCTCTGAAGATGTGATGTCCTAACACTCCTGGGTAGATACCTGTGGACATAAACACAAAGAGAGATTAGCATTTCATAGCGCCATTTTGTTATTTTAGGCGCTTATCACGATAAACGCGAGCCCCGGAAACACATTACACCGGGAAAAACTCGCTAAAATATAATAGAAGTCACCTGATGGCTAGGTCCTGGGTGCTCCTCTGGAGTAGTAACACGTTCTGGCATATTAATCCAGGAGAAATAGAACTTCTACACAGCCAAAACTTTCAGAAATTAAGGAAAAGCCTATGAGCATAGAAAACATGAGTTGTCTCTCAGCCAATAAATTAGCAAAGAGGAAGTACTAGTCGGCGCATGCGCGGCGGTGGGGCTGGCATCCGCCTGACTGTCATCTGACTCCCTGCCCAGTAGGGGCACCTAACTGTTTTAATCTGAGTGTTTTATTGAGTGAAAGCCGATATTTAGTAATATCAAAGAGTATTAGGGAGGTAAGTACACTCTTGAAGTGAAATGGACTACATTCACTAAGATATTTTTTTTACAAATCGCGACCATTAATCCTTTAACGCTCATATCAGCCAAAAGCGGCTTCTGCAGTGGTCTTGAGAAATTACTATCTGCAAAGACTATTTTTGAAAATTTACCACTTGAATGACTGGCTCAATAACCGAGCCAGTCATTCAAGTGGTAAATTTTCAAAAATGGTCATCTCTTGGTCTGCAAATGGACATTTTCTATGAGAAAATTGAAATTTTCATGAACAAATTCGAGGTTTAAAGGGTTAAAGTGTTAATTAATATGTAGCATTTTGAGCACTTTGAAGTGTTGTTGACACAAGACGGGTTAAATATATTCACATTTCAAACAGGTGCTTAAATTAAACAATTAAGCAATTTCCATTAATAAGTTACAAAACCCTCATTTCTATCAAACAAAAGATTAATGAAAATGTTTTTTAATTTTTAATTTTGACTTTCAATTTCATGTTAAGTTTTTAATTTCTGTTTCTCAACCATACAATAATACAAGAACAGATGGACAATGTAAATTGAATGATTCAGTAGGTATCAAAGTACCATTTAATTTTGTCTGTCAAGAAAATATTCTGTTTATCCCTTTAACTCTCGAATTTGTTCAAGAAAATTCAAATTTTCCCAAAGAAAATGTCCATTTGCAGACCAAGAGAAGACTATTTTGGAAAATGTACCACTGGAATGACTGGCTCGGTTATCGAGCCAGTCATTCCAGTTGTAAATTTTAAAAAATAGTCTTCTCTAGGTCTGCAAATGGACATTTCTCAAGACCACTGCAGAAGCCGCTTTTGGCTGATATGAGTGTTAAAGGGTTAAGTAAACATGACCAGCCATGCTATATTATAACTATTTTACCTGTGACCTCTGTAGTAGTCTTGAGGAATGTCCATTTACAGGCCAATAGAATACTACCTTTGGAAATTTACCACTGGAATGACTGGCTCCATAACAGAGCCAGTAATTCAAGTGGTAAATTTTCAAAAGTTGTCCGCTTGGCCTGCAAATGGACAGTTAAATGAGTAAATTTGATATTCTTGATCAGATTTGACCATTAAATTGTGAAAGCAATCGTAACACACCACAGTCAAGGCTAAGGCCAAGGTCTCTGTATTGGTTCCTGGTTAAAAATGCACATTAAAACATTGATCTGAATACGCTGAATTACTGTGTTTGAGAAAGGAAGGGGAGGTGTGTGCGTGCGTGTGCGTGTGTGTGCATGTGTAGGTGTGTGTGTAGGTATGTGCATGCGTGCGTACGTACGGGCGAGCGGGCGGGCGGGCGGGTGTGAATTAAGACAGGTGTGCTAATAAAACTTGCAAACTTACATTGAGCCAGCTGGCGTTAATGTAGTCATCTTTACCTGTAGTCAGCACAATGCGTGTATCGTCATCTACAAGGTGAACAGAGCATTATACAGTACCAGTGGGACCAAGTATTGTCAAGCCTGTCTATAATGAACAATGGAGGGATGCAATCTGTCACTCAAATTTATGTCATAATTAATTACGTGACTAGTTACATAACATCACAATCATAATGAAGCATAGTTGCGTTATGAAAATACAATCAAAAAAGCATCCGCTTTTGTTTCAACAAGAATTGATGTCGGATGCTTTTTTTATTCTACTTTGAATAATACTTACCAGATGTACTATTATGATAAACTCCAGATTTTGACAGCCAAGAATCTCCGGTGGGAGGAGGTGAGGCTCGAAAAAGCCCTCATCTACCATCTGACAGAGAAGGTTGTGAAGACTGGGAACCCAGCATATGCTTGGGTCCTGCCATCTGACTCATAGAGTGCTAAACATCCATGGTCTAGACCGTGCTCCTCAACCCCTCATTTGTCCGCACAAATTCCAGAGGGCTGTCAAAACGGGAGGCAACACCAACCAGACCCATGTCAACCCCAAGTCACGGCTAGGGCAGTCCAGGAGAGTGCAAAGAAGCTACTATAACTTCTCATTTTGAAAACAACTCTCAGTATTTTGATTAGGTTTTCAAATTTGAATGAGTCGATTGTCTGTTGCAATGAATAAGATACTCTTGAACCAAACTTTTCACTTAATCAGTCTGGGAATTCGACTGTAAGTAAATTAATATTAGTCACTTGAACTAAGAAAACACTCACCATTCTGAGTGCTTGGTCTTTCTTGATCATCGCAGGAGCTTTGCCCAATCCAGTTGTTCACAGTCCATATGTATCGCCAGTGTCAATGCCTGTGGAAGAACCCTACGATGTATGTGATAAGAGTGGTCAGATGTGGCTTTAACTCAGATTCGACAAATTCATGACGGCTACCAGATTAAGTGCGCTGGAGATATCGCGAAGGTAGAAATCAGTAAATGACGACTCGGCATGCCATTGTGCTACAGACATCACCTCCTCTAAAGAGACACCCTTATAAAGGGCCAAGGATGCTGCTAGCGCTTGGACTTGATAGGCGTTCACACGATCAATCTGCTTTCCTGTTGCGATTTTATGCGACATCTGAATAGCATCGACTATCCAACGAGAAATAGTGTCTTTCGAGGCACGAAGATGAGGAGCTTTGAGACATAACCACACAGATTTCGAGTCATCTCTCCACTCCTCAGTACGTTTCTTATAACTCATCAGACATCTGACAGGACACCAAGCAGAAGAGCTTAGGTCATGCCTAACTAGACTTGGCAAATTGACCGGCTGTTCTGAATATTTAAGTGACTGATTCTTTGCCAGGAAACAAAGACATGGTAATAGTCTTAGACTTTCACCCGTAATGATAAAACCGTCTTGTTCGGCAGAAAGCGCATGAATTTCGCCTTCTCGCCGAGGCTGCTGCAACCAAGAAAACTGAGTTAATAGTTAACAGTTTAATATCTATAGATCCAATTGGTTCAAAGGGAGCATGCCCCAAAACCTGTAGAACAAGAGATAGATTCCATGCTGGGATAGGAATTGGCTGTCTAGGTCACAGATTGCGCATTCATTTAATAACTTCATTTAAAGTGTCATTCTCCACTCCTACAATGGCCAGACTGGGAACAACTGAAGCTAATGCAGACTTATATGCTGCTGGGGTTGAAGGTACACGTTTGTCAAGTTCGTATAAATGACAGATAAAATCTACTACGTGTTGACCAGATGCAGACAAGGGATTAATATCTCTTCCCTTACACCACTGCAAATTTGTTGATTCTATAATTATATGTTATGGTGGTTGACCCTCCTCTAGCTGAAGTGACAAATTTCACTGCTTGGTCAGAAAAGCCACCCTTCAATTGCTCGCTGCTTGACAACATCCATGCAGTCAATTGGAACATCTCCGGTCTGTCATGAAGATACAGACCTTTGTTCTGAGAGATCAGATCCCTTCTGTCTGGAAGAGGAATTGGATTGCAAACCAGAAGGTCCAGCAGTTCCATAAACTATGATCGGCCTGGCTAATGAGGGGCGATCAGTAGTTCTTGGCAAATGCCCTCTCTTATCTTTGCCAGAACTTTTGGGAGGAGAATCATTGCAGAATACGCGTATGCGTACATTCCTTTCCAACTTATCGCCAGCACGTCCACTGCTAGAGCTAGTGGGTCCGGGATCGGTGACACGTATGTGACTATCTTTGCGTTTCCTTTCATCGCAAATAGATCCACATTTGGCTTGCCCCACTGTTTGAATAGAACCTCCGCTACCGACTGGTTGAGCCGCCATTCCGTCGGACGACAAACCATCCTTCGACTGAGAGCATCTGCTAGGACGTTCAATCTTCCTGGAATGTGTGCTGCCTGAAAAATAACATTCCTCTCTCAGCACCACAGCAGAAGGTTCCAAATCATCATGCACACCTCCGGTGACCTTGTCCCGCGTTGGCAGTTCAGATAAGACCCCACTGTGGAGTTGTCTGTCCTTATTAGGACAATCTTGTCACGGACCACACTCTCAAATTTTCGAAGTGCTAATGCCACCGCTAATAATTCGAGAACATTTATATGTTTCTGCGCACTAAGAAAATTTATCAAATTTCCTTTTCACGAGTGAGATGACATACTTACCTCCCTAACACTCTTGATATACTAGTATATCGGCTCTAAATTCAATAATATTCAGAATTACAAAAAGTTAGGTGCCCCTAATGGGCAGGTGGGTGTACACAGACATGCACATGACAGACCCCACCTACTGCGCATGCGCATACCGGTACTTCCATTACTAAATATTGGCTGACATAGAAGCAACTATTCAAATAACCAAAGGACCAGGCCTCCGTGGGGTGGAGAGGCCGGGATCTTGTTAGGGATGTAAGTATGTCATCTCACCCATGAAAAAGAAATTTGATAAATTTTCTTATTTCACATCACGAGAACATAATAACCTCCCTAACACTCTTGATAAGTCAGAATTTGAGAGCAAATTTGGCAGGAGGGAGGCAAGGTCCTGAAAACCAGTACACCGTCGAAGAGCCTAGCTCTTTGAATTTTCAAGAGATTTAAAACATCTGAAATTGTGTCTGAAAACACAACCAGGAATAGAATTTTGCATCGGATAATCGACCGATGAAGAGAGATTGATCAAAAGGCAATTGCGCTCTCCCCCACCCCACCCCCCCCCCCTCTTTCTGAGGAAGGATAGGAAAAAACACTTCTCTAAATGACTAGCACGTTCTCTAATACTTGATGAAAGTATTACTAGACATTGGAAATAGAAGAGTTGCTTCATTTTCAAAACTCTCTGAAAGAACCACAATTAAGAGACATTAACCATCACCATATTAAATAAAACATATGACACCATCACCAAGACAAAAAAACAGTGATATTTGTAAATAGCAAAGGAGGAAAACTAATTACAAATATATACCTCTACATTATTTTCTGAGGACTGAGACGGCGAGCGGGTTGGAAGTGTCACAGAGGTAATGGTCAGTAAAACTTGATTCACAGTGCCACTGGGCTACTGACGTAATTAATGTCTTCAATAGAAACACCATTAAATAATGCCGTGGAAGTTACCACACCATGGACACTATGAGCCTTGGCTCTATCTACTTGTTTTCCAGTGGCTGTCTTATGACAGAATTGAATGCATTCTACTATCCATCTGGAAATAGTGTCTCTTAACGCCCTACCATGCGGTTCAATATATGACAACCACAGGGAGTATGGGTCCGTCCGCCAAACCTGAGTTCTGTACACCATGCTTTAGCACCAGGATCATATCTGGTTACGGCAGGTAAAATGATAGACTGACCCAGATATTTTCAAGATTGATTCTTAGCCAAGAAATTCAATCTCGGCAAAAGCTTAAGGCCTTCACCTATAACTATATAACAGTCAGGCTCAGCAGATAAGGCATGAATTTCACTTCTGCGTCTGGTTGATGCTGCCACAACTAAAATACAGCTTTAAGTGTCAATAATTTTATAGAAATAACACTAAGTTCAAAAGGAATTAGGTTTAAGACTATAGGCATCATACAGGTGACAGAGATAATCAGCTATGTATGATTACTGTATTCTGCGGCTGTAGTAGTAGAAACATCCTACAGCTGCAATCAGTCCTTCTTCGCTTTTGCCCACTGTATCTTGTCCTCAGCCGAAATCCTTAGCTTCCTCAGGTCCATTCTTGACTTGAGTGTACCGAGTCCTGCTTTCTTGAGGTCACCTCATAGCACGCTTAACAGATTTATGCAATGACGTCCTCTCCTGGCTTTGTATTTGCTGGCTCCTAGTAGGGCGAATTTCAAGGCCCTCTGTGCTGGTGTCTCTTCTGGAATACTTAGCACATGGCCAAACATGGACCATCTTTGCTGGGCAACTTTTACAGACAGCGGCGACGTATTACACATCTTGTATATTGCATTGTTGGAAATTATGCTGTCTGGCCAACTGTGTCCAGTGATGGTGCGTAGGTGTTTGCGGTGGCAGGCATCGAGTTTGTCTAGAGCTGCCTTTGGAGCTGCCCAGCTGTTACGGTTATACAGCGTCAAGGATACACAGGTTGCATTGTATAAACGTAGCCTCTTTATCAAGGGCATCTTTGATCTACGAATCCATAGCTTCCAGAAGGACTGGAAAGCTATGTTCCCCATGACGCATGGGGGGGGGGGGGTTGGTCTTGTGGAACTTTCCCGCACAGATTTCAATGCAGCAGCAAGGTAGCAAGTTAAAAGCACCGGAGATAGACCATCTCCCTGTGGGGAGCCGATTGATGTCTCAAACTCTAGAGACTTCACTGACTTGACTCGTACTCTCAGCTTGGTGTCTGCAAGCAGTAGTCTCACTAGTCGTAGCTCATCTTCATTGCAAATGGCCTGGTGTAGTACATCTAGGATCTTTGAGCGTTTACTTGTGTCGAAGGCTCGTGACATGTCAATGCCCATTTTGTGGAAGTCCCAGTGTCTGGACATGATTACCGACACAAGCATGCGTTGAGCCCATACAATGTCTGCGCAGCTGCGTCCACGTATAAGGCACTTTGACATGATTCGGTGAAGTAATCGATCTTGCCTCGGATGCGGCATAGAGTAACATTGGATAGGATTTTCTGTATGCTGTTGAGGAACACAATGGGCCGCAGATTGGCTGGGGGCCCAGGTGGCTTCTTGGGCTTGGGTAGTGCGATAAGGGTGCCTTGGCCTACAGCGTCGATGGGAAGGTGGTGCATAAAAGCTGAATTGATTAGGTGCATGATCAGTTTTGAGATAATGTCACTTGCATATTTGAATAGTTCATTGCTCATGCCATCAGGTCCAGATGCACGTCCATTTTTCAGGGCTTTAAGTGCCTTCTCAACTTCTGCTGTTTCTGCTGGGTCTCCTGAGAATGGGTGCAAGGGCTCATCACTGTTGTCAGTGAACTGTTCCTTGAACCATTCTCGGATCGCCTCGGTTTTTCCCTGGTCAGTCCCGATAAAGTGTCCTTCAGAGTTGTGTACAGTAAGTGGTGGTGTGTAGTCAGTAACTCTCAGGACTCGGGCTGCCCAAAACATTTTTTGACAGTCATCCGTGGCAGTGATTTCATCTGTTAGGGAGTCTGCCTGTTGAACAGCAAGATCTTTTAAGCGTTTGCCAATGTGGCGCAGAATAATATTGCGCTCCGGGCATAGTTTGGTGTGGTCTTCACTTTGGCCGCTTTGATAGATGCGCAGCCGCAATGCTTTCTGCTCTGCTGACAGCTTTACTACTAGAGGGTTGTCAGTATACCTAGTTGGGTTGTATTTAAGAACACCTATGGTGCTGGTAGCGGATGATTCCATAGATTTCAGTATTTTGGTTAGGGCTTTGTTTGTATCGGAGCTGACATCGATGTTACCTATCTGCTCCCAGAGGACTTTCTTGTATGACACTTGAGTGTCAGTGTCACTGATGAGCTTGGGTAGGTTGTAGGTGACTCTCCCCTCCTGCCTGGTATGGTGTTTATATATTAGGTAGAGATCATTCATCTGAAAGCATGTAATGACTAGCTTATGGTCAGAATTGAGGTCTGTGCCTCCATACAAATGAGCAGTCCAGACTAAGGGTTTTTCTTTTGTCTTGCATAGTATGAAGTCTATTTGGTTGAAGGCAGCTGTTGTAGCCTTAGAACCTTTTGGGGCTTTGCGATCAGTAATGTGTCCAGTCCATGTTGTCCGGTGACGGCATGGGTGTTTGAAAGCCGTATTTGTGACAAATAGGCCATTGGAACTAAGGAATGCCACCAGTGCATCTCCATTGCTGTTGCGTGTGCCCTCTCCATAGGATCCCATGCATAAGCCAAGTCCTGAACTTTTGTCCGCAATTCCGAGTTTACCCAGCTTGGAGTTGAAATCTCCACACATGAACAGTTGCTATCTAGCTGGGATTGTAATGGCGGAGCTCAGTTCTGTGTAGAAGGGATCTAACATTGCTGGATTCTCTTTGGCTTTTTCGGTAGTTGGGCCATATGCATTGACAATTCGACACTTAGTGGTGGTGTGTTTTCGCGTAGGTATAGCCAGGTCGATGAATGCAAAGCGATCACTGACATATCCAAAACTAATGACATGATCCAAGACCCTTGGTCCGATTATGAAGCCTAAGCCCAGGTATGTGTCCTGTTTTTGCTCCGTGAGCACTAGCTTATGGACTGTCTGTAGTTGCTGCTCTGAGTGTTTAGCTACTTTAGTCTCTTGAATGCATGCATTATCGATGTTATAGTGTTCACAATCTGCACCTAAGATTTGCCTCTTTGATGTTGCACTCAGACCACGTACATTCCACGTAGCTATGGTAAGCTCCTGGGAAGATTGCATCGTCCAAGGATGTCAAGCACAGTTTCTTGTTTGAAGAAGGGTAGACATAATCAGAGTTGCCTCTGTATGCGGATGTCAGCCCGCAATCCTTGATGACTTAGTTTCCCAACAAAGTTGGTACTTACGGAGGAGACCGGCGTGAAGGTGTCATCTTTCTACCTGAATAAATGCATCCATTGGATTGATACATCTCTTTGAGCACCATTCTGCAAATCTTTTGATTTTATAATTATATGCCCTTGAGGTTGACCCCCTTCTGGCTCTGGCCATGAAATTGGCTGCTTGCTCAGAAAGGCCCTCCTTAATTGCGGATTTTTTGACAACATGCATGCAGTCAATTGAAACATTGATGGACTGTTGTGAAGGGTCTTGCCCTGGAAGATAATATTGTCCATCAGAGGCAGAGCAACCAGATTGCAGACCAAAAGGTCCAGTAGATCTGTAAACCATGATCGGCTTGGCCAATTCGGGGCGATCAGAAGCACTTGGCATTCCTCCTGCTTGATCTTCTGAAGAATCCTTGGAATCAGGATTGTTGGAGGGTATGCGTATGCATACATTCCCTTCCAACTGATAGCTAGTGCATCTATTGTGATAGCGCTTGGATCTGGAATAGGAGAAACGTATGTCGTCATCTTCGCATTCTTCTTCATTGCGAATAAATCTATGTTGGGTTTTCCCCAATGATTGAACAGATGATCCGCCACACATTGATTTAGTTGCCATTCCGTAGGCAGAATGCTCATCTTTCGGCTCAATGAGTCTGCTAACAGATTCAGCCTTCACGGAATATGAACTGCTTTCAAGGTGATCATATGATCCATACATTAGCACAGCAGTTTCCATGTCATCATACAGAGACCGGGCGACTTCGTTCCACCCGGGCGGTTTATGTAACTCACTACTGTTGAGTTGTCTGAACATATCAACACAAACTTTCCCTCCACTTCTTTTAAGAAGTGTTCCACGCCTAGAATTACAGCCCGTAATTCTAGCATGTTGATATGCTCCTTTGACTGATCCAGATGCCAAAGCCCTGATAATGTGGCTTCTTCCAGGCAAGCTCCCCATCTCTCCATCGATGCATCGTAAACACAATTACTTGAGGGTGGGGAGGGGTCAGCATGACCCTGCTAGGAGATTCCCTCTCTCCATCCACCAATGAAGGTGATGAATGAGAGGATCCAACACTTGAATGCACGAGTCCAGTGATCCTGAACTCCATTGAGTCATGAGAAACATCTGAATCGGTCCCCTGCGCAAGGCCGCCTGAGGAATGACTGGTTCCATTGAAACCATCAGACCTAGCATTCTCAGATAGACTCGTGCGAGAATATAATGACTGCTGCAAATGAATTGAATTCTCCACTCTCTCCTGGGATGGATAAACATATCCTATCTCCAGATCGAAGAACATACCCAGGTAAACAAACATCTGGGATGGAGACAGCTCTGATTTCTGAAAGTTGATTACCCAGCCTAAATCTGTGAGTTTTAGAAACTATCTCCAGATTTGCAGTCAAACTCTCTGGGTTGTGTGCTTTTAGCAACCAGTCGTCTATGTAAGTGTGGATTACTATATTTCTCCTGCGGAGGTATGCCGTGATAGCAAGGATCACTCGAGTGAAGACCCTCAGAGCCGTCTAGATGCTGAATGGGAGAACTTTGAATTCCCCTTGGCATCCCTGAAAAGCAAATCTCAGGAATCGACGAAACCTCCTTGCAATGGGAATGTGCAAATAAGCATCCTTCAGTTCTATCGACACTGTCCACATCCCCTTCTCTAACCCCAACAACACCGCTTTTATTGTTTCCATTTTGAAACTTGGTGTGTCTATAAATTTGTTTAGAGGTTTGAGGTTGAGAATTGGTCTCCACCACTGATGTTCTTTGTCATAAGAAACACGGTTGAATGGAAGCCGGTTGAATAGCTTCTTTTAGAATTAGAGATTCTATCTCCTCTTCTATGCACAACTGCTTGTCTGGATCTCTTGAAATTTGAGTCCAGACCGGTAGCAGAGACAGATGCAATGGCAGACTAATTATCCACTCTGGACTGTATCCATGCGAAAGCCATTGCAAGACTAAGCAGTCGTGAATTAACCGCTCCCACTCCTGAATGTGGAAAGTCAAACGACCTCCCACTGGTGCACCTAGCGTTAATGGGGTGCACATAAATTTTAGAAGTGGGTGTGTCTCTGGTACGTGTGACAACACCTGAGTGGTACCTGTGGTAACCGTAAAAATTCTTAAGCCATCAGGCCCGGTTACCACGCACCGCTCCTCGTGCACGTCGCCCAGCGCCACATGCACCACGGTGCACAGGCTGCTGCCTGGCTGGCTCCGCTTGAAGCGCTGGCTGACGTACAGCAGCATGCTTCTGCTGGCACGGTAGGGGTGTGCGGTTATTCAGATTTTGAACCATCTCCGGATTTTTAAGCATGACGGTTCGAAAACCGGTGACATAATTTGACAACTGTACAACCGTATGTTTAAAAATCCAGTTTTATAATTATTTTTTTAAGAATATATCATAATATATAACATTGATTTTATAAATTTGCTTTATTTTTATCTATTTGCGAAATAAAATCCGAAATAAAACCATACCTACGCAGTATCGTAACAGGAGAATGTTGCTAGATCATATTGCTACATACCCTCAGAAACTATAATCTGCTAGCGTTTTATTAAATTCTATAATACACGCTTGAAAGCATATCATAAGCGATCTAGTGTTTCTGATATCTATGTCTATTATGAATTCTGAACGCGCATCCGGGACTCTAAACCCGGGACGTGATCTAACCTGCCAAAGTAAGTTGAGATCGAATTTGTCTAATCGTTCGGACGATCAAGAGTAATTTCTCGTGAATGTTCAGGAGCTGGCGCGACGTATTTTGGGCGATATAATTAACACTCGACGCAGGTCGATATACATTATTAGCACCGGAAAACAACTTTTACAGCTTACAACTGATACAGTTTTAAACCAAGTCCTTCCAAATCGCACTTATGATCTATATTAAAATACGTATGAATTCCTTTTTCACGGAAACTGCATGCTAGTAAATAGTATAATATGGCCGAGTTTGATTACACGTATCCGATTAATTAGATCAATAAATTTGATTTACTACGCATGTTTAGCCATATACGGGAATATGCAGATTTGTACCAAGTGGCAGTATTACGACGTCTGTAACTAAATTCGACATAAGCGTGTGCAAGCGTAGACTATCGGGAACTAGTCTTTATATTATATACATTTGCATAATGCTTCTCATGAATCTCACTGGTCTCCAAAATGGAGGCTGTGTAACAGTCTAATTAGGTCTGCCATCCCCGGCTCGGTGTTTCCAAGACCTGAAATGACTAACTATCGAGTAGTGTCTTTAGCGAATGCCCTACAAATTTTCTAACTGTAGTTTAGTCATCCAAAAACATATTTTCTACTCCATGAACCGCTTGAATTGGCCATTAAAAGCAGTAAATTTGGCAATGTATCTCTCTACGCGTTATCCTAGAGGGGGGTTATACGAATTGCTAATTGTCTAGGAATCTAATATATGACAGATTGTGCAAGAACTCGAAATGACATATCGCAATGAATTTAAAAGACCAAAATCTAATGTTTCAAAGCAATTTAAATAATGATTTCACTATATCCTCTAAAATTGCATCAGATACTATACATGTAGCTACAGATTTAAGTCTACCACTAAAAACGTTCTATTTTCGTGGTATTGCAAACATTTTTTTTTCATGAAAACTGATATTTTCAACCAATAAACCGGATATCCGGTTAAAACCGGATTTATGGCCAACACCATCACCGGTTATGTTCTTACCAAATCTGCACATCCCTATGGCACGGTCGGCGCGGTCTCTGAACCCGGCCAGCCTGCTGGCCTCTGACACTGCCAGCACCGCCACGAGCATACTGCTGTCGAGCAGATGATGGCTGAAAATGCACGTGTTCTCTACGCAACACCTCAAATTGGCCAGGGCCCACCATCGGCGCTTGCAACAAACGCGATTTGAGCTCCTGGGATGGGCACAAGTTGTCTAAGGCAAATGTGCACCTCGTCCTCAGTGACTTGGTGACTGACCTAGTCAGACAATCCAATGCCAGGTTGATCCCATCCTGGATGGCTCGTTGAACTATCATCGGACTAGGCTGTTGGTGCATCGAGGCTGCTACTACCCCTGATAGCAGCTGAGACACGCGAGACAGTGCACTAATCACTGCTCGCGAGCTCTCCTCGGTGTCACGCAAAGCGGCATTAGCCATGCGCATAGCGCCCGAGCACAGCGCTCCCATGTCAGCACGAGAGCGGCACGGTCATCCACGCTCGGTCTGGGCGCTACACCATACCGGGTGTACTGACTGGCAGTAACTCAGCATCGCCTAGCAACCTCGCGGGGGTGGGGTGTGTGGGGGTGGGCCTTCGTGAGGCGACCTTTCGGTCTGATCAACTCCCCTGCCGCAGTGAACATATCTAAGATATGCTCAGCATACGGCAGCGACTGAGCCGAGGTTGCCAATGGCTTCGCCTGTAACCATGCTCGCATGTTACTGGCGGCCGATTCATCCATGGACAGCTCTGGTCTGACAGCGATGAGCCACGCCCACATGTCAGACCAGTCTTCACCCGTGGCCACCTGCGACTTGGCGACTTGGCGACGAGCAAAAGGCCCTCGTCATCTTCAATGGCATTCGCAGGTGCGGTCGTGGAGGAGGCTACAGACGTACACGGGGGAGCTGGCATGACATTCTCCATGGGCAGGCCGCGCACCGAGACCGCACTCATGTGAGGGGCATAAAGCACACTAGCACGGTTCGGGTCGTCTGTATGAGATTCCATGGCTAAGCGTGGTATCTTATACGGGCGGCCATCCGCTCCAAATTGGCCCACAGGCTGCATCATGAAACCTGATCCCAAGGGAACAGAACCATAGGTGCAAGCGGCCACGCTCCCCATGAGAGGAGTGTAAATGCTTGCATCCATGGCTTCATGATCATCCTGTGGGTCGAGCAGGTAGTCTTCGTCATCTTCCTGGTCAGGAAAGTTAGACCCTGGTTTAGCAAGGAGAGCTAACCCAGACTGACCAGGAGAATGCCCGAGGGCAGATGACGAAGTTACTCCGCGAGTGATCGTGGTCAGGCCTGCTGGTCGGGTCCCGCCTGATGCTGCTCGCGCCGCTGGATCACCAGGCGATGCAAACATCAAGCCTGGGTCCAAAACAGCCGCCCATGGATCACTGAAACCTTTGTCTGACCTAGTAGTGCATGATCCAGGGACGGGGGCTACCTGCACTGAGGTCGATGCGCAGGAAGATGAAACGCCTGTGCCCAGTAACAAGCCACAAAGCATGTCAGGCATCAGGTCTTTCACGGTCTTGCGCATCTCACTCACTAATTCTACCTTGAAGGCCTCGAGCTCACCCTTCTCAGAGGCCTTCTTCTTACCATCCTTCTTCACCTTCTTGCCGTCCTCAACCATCAATCTAGCCTGCAAACCAAAGAACTCAGAGGTTAGATTCCACACCCCACTCTTTACAAATGGCACATTTGTTGGACAGCCTACAGTCTGTACAACGTGGGCAAGGGTGGGGGAAGAATCTAGCCTTCAGATGCTTGAGACATTGTGGACATGATGATTTCTAAAAGGTAGGCATACGAAGAGAATGAGCATTTTAGTTTGTAAATTTGTTATTTCTTTTTAGTAAATACAAGAAACAAACTCGAGAGAGAAAACACCCATTTTTATTACTGACAACCCTGAAAGGAACAGATGTCTTCTCTTGTTAACCAATAACAAAAACAACCAGGGAAACCCTATTAAGAATGTTATAAAGAAGAGAGAGAAAAGATTATGACTCTAGATATCGCTCCACATTCATAACAAAGGATGATAATGACATTAATTTGATTTCTCTAAACTAAGATTATGACATCAAGGAGAAAAAATCTCTGGTTGATTATGACATTAAACCTCAATGCAACAGCCCCTTTAAGGAAAGGAGACATCAGAAAATGAATGCAAGAAATATCTAGAGACCGCATACACTCATTACTCAAGAATAATATAGTATTAAATTATCTATCCGAGAACCCATGCACACACAAGAGAGAATACAGTGCAATAAAGCTGGCAGCAAAAATTGTTAAATATTTTCAAATAATTAGGTGCCATAACTAATAAACTCCCTTATCCTGAGCACAGGCAAACCATCCTCTTGTGCAGAAGAACACGTCCTTCCATCCGCCGAGTCTGTAGAGTCTGATGAAGGGGATGGGACAAAAGGAGGGCGATATTTATTCGTCCTATATCTCCGACGCTGAGATGATCATGTGGACACAAAGACACAAGGGATTAGTAAACCTAGGCGCTGGGAGAATTTAACAAGGATTCCCAGCGCCTAAAAACGCAGTAGCGCCAAGTCAGCCGTGAACGAAAACCGGTAACATATAAAAGTTACATGTCTTAATTAATATATGGAACAATATCACCTTAACGGATGATGAGGAGGACTCCTCCAACGATTTTGCATCAGCCATTATGGGAAATGATAATAAATATTGAAAATTCTCAAAAGAGAGCTCGGAAAGTTTTCCAAATGTTGTATGTTAGCCAATATATTAGAAAATGGAAGTACCAGTATGCGCATGCGCAGTAGGTGAAGTCTGTCATGAGCACCTGCCGATTAGAGGCACCTAACTTTTTATAATTCTGAATATTATTGAATTTAGAGCCGATACACTAGTATATCAAGTGTTAGGGAGGCAAGTATGTTCTCATGATGTGAAATGGTCTGATCCCATTCCCCCAACACTGACAGATCGTCCAATACTGCTCCCCAACCCGTTGTCGATGCATCTGTGAAGATGGACATCTGCGGTTGAGGAACACCTCGCAGGAGATTCTGTTCTGATAACCACCACTGAAGATGTGATATCAATGGTTCTTTTACTGGAATCCTCAGAGATAATGGATCCGTTCTCCGAGACCAGAATGACATCAAATACCTCTGAATCGGCCTGCACCTGATTGCCGCATAAGGTACCACCTTCTCCAGAGATACTAGCAAACCCAGTATTCTGACAAATTGATGCGCTGTCAGATAGGCTCCTAGAGAAACTGACCCCAGAACTGCAAGCAAACTCTTGACTCTGCTCTCCGCCGGAAAAGCCATACCGTCCCTGAGATTGAAAAGAATTCCCAGATACACAAACTCCTGGGATGGAGTCAATTCTGATTTCCCTAGATTCACAATCCATCCTAGGTCTTTTAGTAAGGCCAGAACTACCTGAAGATTGTTGCGCAGTGACTGGATTCCCCGCTTTCAGCAGCCAGTCGTCTATGTAAGTATGAACAGCTCTGTTTCCCCTGCGAAGATAAGAATTCATGGTGAGAACCACTTTGATGAAGACCATCGGGGCAGTGGTCAGACCGAATGGTAACACATTGAACCCCTAGACATTGTCTTGGAGCGCAAAGCGAAGGTGTTTATGAAAAGGAATTGACATTGGAATATGAAAATATGCGTCCTTCAGATCTATCGATACTTCCCACATCCCTTTCTCAGCCCTGTCATCACCGCTGCCAGTCTTCATCTGAAATTTTGGAGGACTGCTTGCGGACTAAATGAATCGCATTATTTCGCTGAAGATCTTTGATTTCTGAGCAAATGACATCTAGACGATTGGATTCCCTTGGAACTGAAGTCCATACGGGAGTCGACGTTAATGGAACTAATGATTGACGGATGAGCCAGTCCGGTTCGTAACCGTTTCTTAGCCAATGACAGACTAAACAATCTTGCATGACCTGTTCCCACCGGTTTGAGAACAGCTGAAGTCTGCCTCCGACGGTAGGAATCTGCACACAGCTCGCGGTCGATGTTGCGCGACAAGACTTTAATTCGTTTTGGTAAAGATTCTTGACTCCCACCAATCTTGGCGCCACCGCTACGGGTCTCGCCGGAAGCCTGTCAGGACCGTCCCCCATGGCCACCTCGCGGCTTCTTGGAGTGTGATGGCCTAGAAGCGCCAGCACGGCTATCCTTACGGTAGCCGCCACGTCCCGAGCCACCACCCTTCCTGTCATCTTCATACGGCCGCTTATTAGAGGACTTGTATAAAGATGAACGGCCAGGTCCTTGAGAACCGGATGCCCAATGGGCATCATGGCCAGACAGATGGAAGGGTGATCTCTGTCGTTGCCTCTGCTGTTCCTGTCAGTGCTGCTTATAGGACTGTTGCAGCCGAGTCCTTTTAGTCGACTTCCACGACTTGCCGACACCCTCCTGCTCTGCAACCATAAACGCAACCTTGGAGAGAGCTTGTCTTGCCGAGCCACCAAACAAACCCAGACCAATGAAGGGCGCAGAAGACAATGAAGCCCTCATCTCTGGTCCTGGTTCTATGCAATTGAGAACCATTTTCCTCCGCTCCGCCAATGGTCTGGTGATCACCCTGGCCAGGCAATCCTGGGATAAGCGCATGGTGTCCCGGCCAACTCCGGGAGCAGCCTCTGGCACTACCCCCACCTTCCGCTGCAGGATGGTACAGTCATGTGAGAGCGGCCATAGCCGCCCTCGCTGTATCCTCATTGAACGGCAGCTCATTGAACGCATTCTTGTAAGTTTGCGAAATCAAGGGTTGAGAACGACCCTTGGATTTCCCAGCTAACGGCCTGTTCAGTGCTTCACGGCCACCGACTGAAAGACAAGGAACACAGACATACTGATGATAGGCCTTCTCCGGAAAATGGACCCTACTCCTTATCCCCTTAGGGGCCTTTGGTAGCATGTACTCCGGCTGAACAAAACAGCTCCCAACATGTCGGAAGACTGAGTAGCCAATGGAAGGGTAGGCATGGCCGAAGAGGTACTCGACAGAGCGCTAACCATTGCCGATTCGCACTGAGATCCTTGGTCAGACGCCAACCCGAGATGGTCGGACATCCAGCCAAGAACCTGCTGCACACATTCAGCCTCGGTGCAGAACAATGATTTGTCCATTAAAGGACTACCATTTTCATCCTCCTTCTCACCCATTGTCAATCCATGCTGAGAGCTACGGATCAAACTTCCAATTCGAAGTGGGTCCATGGCTCGACTACTCACAGCTCCAGTGTCTATCGAATCATCAGACACGGAATCCCTGCAATCCATCGGCTCCAGCACGGGAGACGGGACTACGTCTGCTAAAATGGCAGGACGTGTGACTGCGAGAGGAGCTGGCATACCCGCATCCACGATGCCGATGGGAGCCGTAAAAGATGGCTCTGACGGCACTCCGGATAGAGCGAAATCCGGGTGGAAGATGCCAGATGGAATGTTGACATCTCCACCCGGCTGACAGACCCAAACATAACACGGGGGTGACCCGCGAGAGACCGGAATCTGTCATCTGAGAAAGCTCTGGCATGCCAGAGTCTTCCATCAGAAGAATATCCTTTTCCCCCGCCGTCGGCTCTTGAGCCGGCGTGAGAGAAAGGACAGGTGCATGTCCCTTCGCAGAACTAGCCGGACCACCGATTGGTTGTCCTGCACCAGACTGCATCGACGGGACCATGGACTGGAACGACTCGAACATCCCCTTAAATTGGGCAACCCAAACACCCCCAAACACGCAAGGCTGAGTCCATCCACTCATTCAGGCGCTCCTCCAATCCTTTAATGGACGCCTGATCCACCTTGGCCGCCTTTGTCCTTCGCGATCCTCTCAGCTCGCGCACGTCGATCACGCTCAAACTCAGCCACTAAGTCCGACGACCACATCACACATACATCGCAAGGACTTCCAACCTTACAGTTAGAACAGGCAAAACAGTGATGCCCTGTGAACTTCCGCTTCATGAAGCAATTACAGCGAGAACAAAGGGTATCTGCCACTTCACTTTCTGCGTACACAGAATAAGAATTAAAACGCTGCACATGGTAAGATGAAGACGAGCAACACGCAGAATGACTTGATTGCAATCATTAAATTACTTAAAAACATTAACTTTCTCTTAGATTAACGTTAATCAGGTTTTAGGCAGGAAATATTCGAAAATTTTTAGAGTGAAAAATTTATAAACACAACTTGGAGATTAACTAACGTTAAAATAACCAAGAAAATAAGACTGATCACTCCAAACACACTCGACAATGAAGTGAGCTAATGATTGACTTAAACCTGAGTGCATAGACATGCCTGCAAGCCAAAACAAAACGTTGATCATGGGCGCCGCCATCTTGGCTATGGCTGTATCCATCTTTGAAGGAATCGAGTCACAAGAGAAATTAACCGAGTACCCCAATAAGATTAAAAGGTTAACAGGTATTGGAGCGACTCCAACAATGGCTACAATTTAAAACAATGTGCCAATTTATTGTTTATTTTGAGCTAGACTAGATAATAGACATTATCATAATAGAACATCTGGTAAGTATTATTCGAAGTAGAAAAGTCTGTCACTTGTACTGTACAAATTGTATGTCTTTAATAAATTTACAATTTAATAAACATTCTGTTGAATATTTTGAAACTAAATTGACTGGGAGCTAGGCAGCAAGAGCCCGTTAAATTAGTTTTAAAATATTTAACAGTTTAACTGACAGTGTGTAGTTACCTTGAAATTTATATTCTGTGTTTCAGCCTTCAAACTCTTCAACTTGCTTCCAAAAGGCAATTAAAGTCGGAGGAGCTTAGCTAGAAATGGGCGGAGCATAGATAGAAATGGATCCCTCTATTGTATTGTAACTATGGTTGTTCCATTTTTGCTCTGTTTTCATCTCATTTTTATTTTGTACTCGTTTCATTTTTATTTTGTTCTGGTCCAATTCTGTTTCTCTCCCTCCCTCCCCATCCCTCCCTCCCTCCCTCCTCTCTCACCCCATTCCTTCCTTCCTTCCCTCCCTCCCACCATCCCTCCCACCCACCCTCCCTCCCTCCCTCCCCTTCCGGTAAGGCAGATCTCTATGGCAGGTTTGGCTGCTTATATAACAGGTTAAATTTTATAGTGTTTCTCTTACAAGGCATAATGTCGGGATCCCGGTTCTTCATAATGTAGCATCGGGCCACGGCCATTGATCGTCTCCGACTATCTTTCTCTTGCTCCTCCATAAGCTCCTGCAAAGTATGAGAGTTTTAAACGTCACATGTAGGCTAATGTCATCAATGATTTAACATTATATGACGTCATACTCTAAACGAAATCAAGGATTTCTTTTTTCACGAGAGAGTTGATACTTACCTCCCTAATACTTTTGATATTGCTAAATATTGGCTTTCACTCAATAAACACTCAGATTAAAACAGTTAGGTGCCCCTACTGGGCAGGGAGTCAGAGCGTAGTCTGGCGGATGCCAGCCCCACCACCGCGCATGCGCAGACTAGCACTTCCTCTGACTAATTTATTGGCTGATACACATGCAACTATAAAGAGCCTGAAGACCGAGCCTCTGTGGGGTGGAGAGGCCGGGTCCGTATCTAGGGAGGTAAGTATCAACTCTCTCGTGAAAAAAGAAATCCTTGATTTCGTTTATTTCACATTAAGAGTATACTTACCTCCCTAATACTTTTGATATTGCCAGAATTCGACAGTGAATTCGGCGGGAGGGAGGCGAGGTCAAAAGATCAGCTCATCCCTATACGCTTTTCTGCGTTTAAGGCACTTAAACTTCTGAAACTGTATGAAAAAACAGTCAGGATTTGACTAACCATCGGATAACACCCCCGATGTATGAGAGATGACCGAATGTCATATGCGCTCCCCCCCTCCTTCCTGGGAGGAAGAGTCGAATGACCTCAATGTCCTATACGCTCTCTACGTACAAGTGCCATGTACTACAGGACAGAGACGAAAAAACTCCATTTTCGTATACTCTCAACAATGAACCACATAAATACACAAAACCATCATCATATTAATAACGGGTAACGTGACAAGACAATCAACAATGGACAACACATACACAAGACTGACCTTGTTGAAATGGCTGCTGACATCCTCTTCCCATTGGTGAAGAACGATGCAGTCCCAAAATAGTGGTTGTTTCCATAAATTAATTGTGAAATATATAAGCAATGAGGAAACCCCATCAAAAATATATGCCTAGTTATTTTTTCAAAATCGACAAGGCGAGAGGATTAGAGGTGTCACGGAGATAATGGTCTGTAAAACTTGACTCACAGTGCCACTGAGCCACCGACATAATATCATCCACAGGGACCCCATTAAATAGGGCAGTGGATGTCACTACGCCGCGGACACTGTGAGCCTTGGCCACGTCAACCTGCTTCCCGGTGGCGGATTTATGACAAAACTGAATGCATTCTACAATCCACCTGGAAATGGTGTCCTTAGAAGCCCTGCCATGGGGTTCAATATATGACAACCATAACGCCGACTGGTCGGTGCGCCACTCCGCCGTACGTTGTTTGTACCGGCGAAGCGCCCGGACGGGACACCATGCTTTAGAATTAGGATCATATCTAGTTAAAGCAGGCAAAACAATAGGTTGACCTGGATATTTCAACGACTGATTTTTAGCCAAGAAATTAATCCTAGGTAGCAGCTTAAGGCCTTCCCCTGAAACCACAAAACGGTCATCCTCGGCTGATAAGGCGTGAATTTCACTCCTACGCCTAGCCGAGGCCGCAGCAATTAAAAACACAGTCTTCAGTGTTAATAGTTTCATAGAAATGGAACTAAGTGGTTCAAACGGCTTATCACCTAGTACTTGAAGCACTAGCGATAAACTCCAAGACGGAATCACAGGTGGATTCCTTGGTCTTAGATTGCCCATGCCTTTAATTAATACATTTAATGTATTTACTTCATCACTTCCCCTATTAGCCAAGCAAGGAATAACAGACATTAAAGCTGACTTATAACCAGCAATAGAGTTAGGCTTGAGGCTATAGGCATCATACAGGTGACAGAGGAAATCAACTACTACCTGAATAGATGAATCCATTGGATCAATACATCTTTTTGAGCACCATTCTGCAAATCTGTTGATTTTATAATTATATGCTCTGGAGGTTGACCCCCTCCTGGCTTTGGCCATAAACATGGCTGCTTGCTCAGAAAAGCCCTCCTTAATTCTAGATTCCTTGACAACATCCACGCAGTCAATCTGAACATTGACGGATTGTTGTGAAGGGCCTTGCCCTGGAAGATAATATCGTCCATCAGAGGCAGAGGAACCGGATTGCAGACCAGAAGGTCCAGCAGATCCGTATACCATGATCGGCTTGGCCAATCCGGGGCGATCAGAAGCACTTGGCATTCCTCTTGTCTGATTTTCTGAAGAATTTTTGGAATCAGGATTGCTGGAGGGAATGCGTATGCATACATTCTCCCCCAGCTGATAGCTAACGCATCTGTTGCGAAAGCGCTTGGATCCGGAATCGGAGAGATGTACGTCGTCATCTTCGCATTCTTCTTCGTTGCGAACAAATCGATGTTGGGTTTCCCCCAATGGTCGAACAGACGATCCGCCACACATTGATTTAGTTGCCATTCCGTGGGTAAAACACTCATCCTTCGGCTCAATGAGTCTGCTAGCAGATTTAACCTTCCCGGAATATGAACTGCTTTCAAGGTAATCTGGTGATCCAGGCACCAACAAAGCAGTCTCCATGTCATCATACAGAGACTGGGCGACTTCGTTCCGCCCTGGCGGTTTATGTAAGTCACAACTGTTGAGTTGTCTGAACGAATAAGAACAATCTTGCCCTGAACTTTCTGTAAGAAATGTTCCAGGCCCAGGACTACTGCTCTTAGCTCCAGTAGATTTATATGTTCCTTTGACTGTTCCAGATTCCAAAGCCCTGATATCGTGGACTCTTCCAGGAAAGCTCCCCAGCCCTCCATCGATGCATCTGTATACACAGTCACCTGAGGGTGGGGAGGGGTTAGCATAACCCCCACCAAGAGATTCTCTGTGTCCAACCACCATTGCAGGTGATGAATCAGAGGCGCCAACACTGACACATTCGAGTCCAGCGAACCTGTACTCTGGGTCCATTGTGTCATGAGAAATAACTGGATCGGCCGCCTGCGTAAGGCGGCCTGAGGAATGACTGGTTCCAATGAAACTATCAACCCCAGCATTCTCAAGTAAACCCGTGCCAGGACATGACGACTGTCGCACACTGACTGAATTAATGAGATGAGTTTCTGAACTCTCTCCTGAGTAGGATAAACATATCCTGTCTCTAGATCGAAGAACATCCCCAGGTAAACAAACTTCTGGGATGGATTCAGCTCTGATTTTGGGAAATTGATCATCCAGCCTAAGTCTGTGAGAGTTTTCAAAACAATCTCCAGACTGGCCGATAAACTTTCCCGGGTGTGCGCTTTCAACAGCCAGTCATCTATGTACGTGTGGACTGCTATGCTTCTCCTGCGGAGGTATGCGGTGATCGCAAGAACCACACGGGTGAAAACCCGAGGAGCCGTGGAAATTCCGAAGGGTAGCACCCTGAATTCCCACTGTCTGCCCTGGAATGCAAATCTCAGGAAGTGACGGAAACTCCTGTGTATGGGGATGTGGAAATAAGCGTCCTTCAAATCTATCGACGCTGTCCACATTCCCCTCTCTAACCCCGCCAACACCGAGCGCACAGTCTCCATCTTGAAACTGGGCGTCTCTATGAACTTGTTCAATGGCTTGAGGTTGAGAATTGGTCTCCACCCTCCGGTGTTCTTTGTTACTAAGAACAGGGTTGAATAGAAGCCCGGACACCTCTGTGCCGGCTGAATAGCTCCTTTTTGTATGAGGGAATTTATTTCCTCCTCGATACACAACCTTTGATCTGGATCTCTCGGATTTGGAGTCCAGATCGGCACTAGAGACAGTCGCGATGGCGGGCCTGTCATCCAATCGGGATGATACCCGACTGAAAGCCATCGCAAGACTAAACGGTCCTGAGTTAACCGTTCCCACTCTTGCATGTGGTCGGCTAGCCGGCCTCCCACCGGTCCACCTAGGGATAGAGGTGGACATAAGGAGTGCAAGAGCGGCACTGTCTCCTTTGCCAGAAACACTGGAGTGGTTCTCACCGCGGTAACCGTCCCATCAGGAACGATTACCACGCCCAGATCCTCGCGCGCCACGACCAGCACCGCGCGCACCTGGGTGCGCGGGCGGCTGCCTGGCTGACTGCGCCTGAGGAGCCTGCGCCCCCCTCGCTGCTGGCCGAATCGCACGCGGCCGAGGCCGACGCTGCGATGGTGGTTGGCCTCTGACCTGGCCACTACCACCTCGAGCCTGCAGGGGACGATACGCAGGGGGTGCGGCGCGAACGTTGGCACGACGAAGCACCTCAAACTGCTCGCGCAGCGCCCTCTGGTTATTGACCAGAGTAACCGTCTCCTGGAGGTGCCTACATCCCTCACCTCCAAAGAGACCAGGACCTGTCATAGGCGTACGCAGTAGCCTATTGTAGAGGTCCTGGGACGGGCACAGATTATCCAAGGCAAAAGTGCGCCTTGCCCGGACACTCCTGGTCACCGCCCGCGTCATACAGTCCAGAGCCAGGTTGATACCACCCTGGATGGCTCGCTGGACTGTGACCGGACTTGGCTGGCGCGATGCGGATGCTGTTACTACCCCTTGTAACAGCTGGGAGACGTGGGACAGAGCGGCAATCGAAGCCCTCCCACTCTCCTCCGCATCACGCAACGCGGTATTTGCTGAACGCAACGCGTTCGAACACAAGACTCCCGTGTCAGACCGGGAGCCTGGCCGCGCATCCTCACCCAAAGCCGCGCGGTCATCCACGCTCGGCTTAGGTACCACACCGTACCGCTGGTAGTCCAGGGGCACGATGCGGCAACGCCTGGCCACCTCGCGCGGGGCCTTAGCGAGACGTCCACTCGACTTAATGGATGTCTCCGCCGCCTCGAACATGTCAACGACATGCTCTGCCAGCGGCAGAGAAGGCATAGCGTTAGCAGTAGGCTTACCAGCTAACCACGGCCTGTGATCACGCTGGCTAGCCGACTGCTCCACGGGCAGATCTGGTCTAACACTCACCAACCACTGGCAAGCGTCAGACCAATCCTCCTCCGTGGCTAGCTGCGAGCGCTCTACAAGACGGGGGCCTTCGTCTTCCTCCTGAGCGCAAGCAACAGAGCTTGACGGCGGATACGCTGATATCCCTGGCAAGCCAGGGAGAGCATGCGGGCCTGACAATACCGGCATGCTAATCTCACTGGCTTGACCAGGAGCAGGCGCCGTGGTAGAGCGCGGGGCACATACTGCCCCACCACGGCCCCGGCCAGCACCAGCTACACTCTCGGCAAGCCGAGGTATGCGGTAACGCTGGCCTTCAGCGCCCAGGGCCACAGTCTGAACCGTGGATTCTACCCCTGGGTGAGTAGAACCGTGGAATAAGCCGCCTGTATTCCCCACGAGGGGTGCAGACGTCGTAATCCATGGCCACGTCCTCAGACGGCGACCCCAACAGGTAATCCTCATCCTCCTGGCCAGACAGATTAGACTCCGGGTCAGCAAAGAGAGCTAACCCGGACTGGCCAGGGAAGGTGCCATACGAGGTACTGGCACCCGCGGTGTGCGGTTACCCCTGGACTGATAAGCAGCCCGCGGGTTCCAGCGACAACCGTCCACGGTCCCTATTGGGCGCGGCACTAAGCCTGCTGCCAGGGTCGTGGAACGCCCCCTCTAATGGGGCCACCTCTGAATCTTCAAACAACGGAAGCATACTAAGGAACGGTGATTCAGAGGTGGGGATTACCTGCTCCGAAGCAGATGATGAGGCCAACAAAGGATTTGGTCCAGGAAGCATGCCACGAAGCAACTCTGGAACCAAATCCTTTATTGTCCTCCTCATCTCTCCCAACATCTCGGTCCGGAAGGCCTCCATGTCCACCGCGGATGAGGCCTTCCTCTTACCCTTCTTACTTACAACCTCTTTTTTCTGCTTCTTCTTCTCCTCCTCCACCACCTTGTCCTTCGCCTGCAAGCACAAGAATTCGGACATTAGCTCGCCCCCCCCAGTGCTTACATATCTCGCAATTAAGCAAGGGACCACAGGGGCTACACTGAAAACAGAGATGAGGACCAAACTTGTCCCTCAAAAATCGTCCACAGGACGCACAACCAGGTCTCTGAAAAAGGCCAAAGGACGAGGAGTATGAGCAATCTAGTTAAGCTTAGAAACTCACCAACTCAAGAGAAGGAAATGATCATAAAGATCATAATTTATCAGAAAACCAGCTTCGGACAACTTTAATTGTTAATAAAGAGCAAGGCTGATTATGACGTCATTAATCCTATGACAGGAAAAAATCGATCCCCAACAAACATCCCAGTGCAAGGACGAATTGTATTTCTAACCAGAACATGTGCAGAATGGACATTTCGACTACACAACCATCAGATATATACTGATAACAATGGCAAATACTGTTAATTATCTCCCTTTCCTCTAAATAATTAACATCACCTCATATCAATAATTAGATACCTGACACCTTGTCTAGGCAAACCATCCAACCTGATGAACTGGAGCACTCCACCAACTGAACGCCTCTTAACTCTCTCCACCTCTAGGGGAAGGAATTGGATCAAGAGGGCAAAGTGAGAAGACCTTTATAATAGGCCTCCAACTCACTGGACATAAAATTTTTGGTTAGATAACCTAACAGTATTAGTAGGAAATGGAACCATGGTGGAGAGACACAAACCCTCTGCTGATGTGATGTCCATAATATATCTTCACACAGACCTGTGGACATAAACACAAAGAGAGATTAGTCTTATATAGCACCTAGTTGAAATAAACCAACTAAACAAGGCGCTTATCACGTTTAGCGCTAGTCCCGGAAACACATTACACCGGGACAAAACTCGCTAATTTTACTAGAAGTCACCTGATTTAAAGGTCCTGGGCCCTCCTCTGGCGAATTCATTCTTCCTGCCATCTTTATCAGGGATAAACCTTCTAAGCTTTCACAAAAACACTAATAATTGAGCTAAGAAAAGCACTAGCACAAAAACATGTGTAGACTCTCTGCCAATAAATTAGCAAAGAGGAAGTGCTAGTCTGCGCATGCGCGGTGGTGGGGCTGGCATCCGCCAGACTACGCTCTGACTCCCTGCCCAGTAGGGGCACCTAACTGTTTTAATCTGAGTGTTTATTGAGTGAAAGCCAATATTTAGCAATATCAAAAGTATTAGGGAGGTAAGTATACTCTTGATGTGAAAAGCTAAGCAGCGTGTAGGCTAATGTCATAATCAATTCACCGCTCCAGAGTATCCATCAATGATTTGACATCATATGACGTCATACTCAGCTTAGCAGCGTGTAGCCTAATGTCATAATCAATTCACCGCTCCAGAGTATCCATCAATGATTTGACATCATATGACGTCATACTCAGCTAAGCAGCGTATAGGCTAACGTCATAATCACTTCACCGCTCCAGAGTATCCATCAATGATTTGACATCATATGACGTCATACTCAGTTAAGCAGCGTGTAGGCTAATGTCATAATCAATTCACCGCTCCATAGTATCCATCAATGATTTGACATCATATGACGTCATACTCAGCTAAGCAGCGTGTAGGCTAATGTCATAATCAATTCACCGCTCCAGAGTATCCATCAATGATTTGACATCATATGACGTCATACTCAGCTCCGCAGCGTGTAGGCTAACGTCATAATCAATTCACCGCTCCAGAGTATCTATCCATGATTTGACGTCATATGACATCATACTCCGCTAAGCATCATGTAGGATGACGTCATAATCATTACGTCATAAATGATTCTATTAGGCCTGTCTTTATAACTCCTAATACTCTGACACATTGTAAGAATTGTATGTCTCTACTATTTAATAAATATGCTGTTGAATATTTTGAGACTAATTTGACTGGGTGGGATGCTGTTGCTGCCATAGGCAACAACAGCACCCAGTCAATTTAGTTTCATAATATTCAACAGCTTACCTGTATAGTTTTCTGGAAATTGATAGTCAGGGAGTTCAGAGATCGATCGATCCCAACACGAGCGAGGTGTAGGTGGAGCTTATCTAAAGATGAGTGGGGCATAGCTAAAACTGGATTCCTCCATTGCGTCAAGATGTGATCTATGCAACCAAAAAATGGTGGTTCCTTAACCCGCACCACTCTGATGTAAAAATGTTTAATTTTTAAATTAAATTAAAAGATAAACTGGTGTTAATTTTTTAATAAATTTGGTGGAAGATGGTGCTGTCGTAGAGGTGCTGCCGTAGACAGCAACATCGTCCACCAAAATTGTTGAAAAATTAATGCCAGTTTCTTTGTTATTGACACAGTAAAAGATAAAATATTGACATCAGAGTTGCAAGGTTGTTGTACGGATAATCCTCCTCTTAATAGGAGCACCCACGTAATGTGGTTAATGGTCCGAAATTAACGTCAGAACATTTAAATGCTTATAATTAAACATGGAAAAGTCTAGACAGTTACAGGAGAATCTAAGAGGGTGTCAATATATTTTGCATAAAACATTTTGTCGTTGAGCCCATATTTAAGCTACTACCATATAAGATTTCTTATCTGATAATCTTTAAATGTAATTAAAATTGTGTTAAAAACTGATCTGCCACCATAAGTTGCTGCTGACTAATTGAATTACGCTTATGATCATGTCGATAGTCACTTACAGGACTGGCGGTATGATCAGCAAACGACAAGAAGAAGAAGAAGAAGAAGAACTAATTGAATTTATGTGATAGGTTGAATCACATCAGGATATATAAGGCATGATCATGACTCAGAAGTCGGAGGTATATGCATTTGGATCATGATATCTCGATAACTAATAGGGTTATCGAAATGATGTATATACGTACAGATTCACGGCATTAAGGCCTTTATCGCACCATCACAAATTTCTGTAATATATGTGTAATTCTTAGATATTCGGTGATGGACCTTTAAGAAGGCCTATATTTTATGGGGATGTCGGTCAATTATATTAACATTGTAACACTGCGATGGTTGCCGGGATAACAAGAAAAGCTACAGATGGTTTGACATATATGTAACAAACACTCTGCAATACAATGCACATGTCCCCAACCTGGTGATATAAATCTTTAGAGGTTGACAGTCAAAAACTCCATTAAAAATTGACAGAAGCAGCTGAAACACGAACTTGATCTGTAGCTTTTCATAACAGAGCAATATACCAAGTTTCAGCTACTGTATATATGGTGAAGGAGAACGAAAAAGTCTTGAAAGCTGATATGTTTCTATTTCATAAGTCCATAGGGGACATAACTCCATCAAAATTGACTCAAACTCCTGAAACTCAAAATTGCTCTGTAATTTCGGATAACAAATCAACGTACCAATTCTTAGTTGAATATCTCGAAAGGCTGCGAAAAATAGTGTGGAAAACTAAAAAATGTTGTATTTCATAATGACGTAAGTCGAAAGGGGCATTAACTCCATGGAAAATTCATAAAAATATCTGAAACTCAAACTTGCTCTGTAACTCTCTATAGTAAAGCAACAACGAATTCTCAGTTGAATTCGTTGAAGGAGTGTGGAAAAAAGTGTGGAAAACAGATATTTTTCATATTTCATGTCGAAAGGGGACATAACTCCATCAACAATTGCCACAACCTCTTGAAACGCGAACTTGGTCTGTAATTTCTCATAACAAAGCAACGTACCAAGTCTCAGTTGAATATCTTGAAAGACTGCAGAAAAAAGTGCGGAAACCTAATATTTTTCGTATTTCATAAGCCGAAAGGGGAAATAACTCCATGAAAAATTGACGAAAATGTCTGAAACTTGAACTTGCTTCTGTAACTCTATTATAAAGCAACCTACCAATTCTCACTTGAATACCTTGAAGGAGTACGAAAAAAGTGCGGAAAGCTGATATTTCCGTATTTCTTAAGTCGAAATGGGCATAACTCCATCAAAAATTGACGCATAATGCCTGAAACTCGAACTTGGTCTGTAACTTCTCATAACAAAGCAATTGTACCAATTCTCAGTTAAATACCGTGAAGGACTGTGAAAAAAGTGAGGAAAGCCAACTGCGACAGATGAACAGGCGGAGTGCAAATCTATAATACCCCTGGTTTTACCAGCAGGGGACTAATAACAACTATTCATCTACATAGATTAAACATTCACAGCATTAGTTGCTGCCCCGTCAATCACAGTGTTAATGTAAACACGTTTTATTGATATGCCTATATTATCATGCCTTTCATTTCTCTCATGATCAGCACTTAATGGCAAACTCTGGACCATCAGAGAAATCAGGCAAAGGCCCTGCTATTACATATTTTTCAGCATTTAAGCAAATATAGTTTATATATTCCTAACAACGCTGAAGTGAAAATCCTTATAAAACGCAATTTGTGTGTCTATGGAATGGCATTGGATGACAGTGAGAAAAACTTTCAACTTATGATGTCATACGTCCCAGTCAGTAAAAAATTTGTGAAGGTATCACTTCCAATACGATTACTGAGGTTAAAATAAAATTTTCGCAAAAGTTACATTGCGTATGATTCATTTTGTACCAAGTACTATAGGGGGTCGGGAGGGTTAAGACCCACATGACAGATGGTCTCTTAACAATCTATGATGGTAGTAGAGCTGGGCGGTTTCCCGATAAAACCGGGAAAATCGCGATATTATTGTTATTGTTATCGTTATCGTCTCATTTCTAAAAACCGCCAATATTGTCAAATACCGTCAGTGACGGTATTGACAATTTATATATTGTAATAATTTGATAATAAAGCATTTCATGCGAATTTGACGAGTCTGGTCTCTTCATTTCCGTATTCATGGTAGTCAAAAGCAATCATTTTCGGCACTATTATTGCCATAAATATATGTCTATGTGTTATATACATACCCCTACTGTTCTTAGTATAGTTATCCTTCCATGCTCAATTAAATGTTGTTCCAATGAAGACAAGGTAAATCCGAAAATCGTAGTTGCTGACAACATTGAATTACGCAAAATAGCAGCCATTTGTAAAACAAAAATAAACTCAACTCAGCCTCGTTTTGATTATATTATTGGAATACCATCTTCGCTTTCCATAGCTGATGACGCGATTGACGTCATTACGAGGCAATAAATAAAACAATGACCATCCAAATAGCCTAGCGGGATAAATAAACTCGCTAACTATGACGATAAATTCAAGCGATCTAACTAAACCGGTGAAGCCATAACTGTACTCCCTCTATTCTTCGCTTGTTCAAGAATAATTCACCCCACACGTGTGTATAAATGTACGCTTGGGTGAGTATTGATCAGTCTATACCAGTAAAAGCATTGATATGCTGAATGCGCTAAAGGCTGCCAAAATATGAATGAAACAAGCCCGGCTGATTACATTGAAAATGATTTGATTAAAACTTATTGCGCCATGTCAATAATTTCCAATCAAATTATCTCCAAAATATTCAGCTAAAATCGGACAAGTTATTAATAACTAATAACCTCTTAGACCATCTTTTCTAGAAGACAGATCTTATAGGGTGAAATGTGTTGTATTCACTAATTTCACGCGTTCTGGGTCATTGGCTCAGGCCACTATTGCTCCATAGATCTATAGGGCTATGATTTAACCACTTTCAAAACGAATGCAGAGGCTTTATGGAAATATAATTTAAAGGAAATAATAAATAAAGAGCTGATTAGTTTGAAAACTTTTTGACCCAATAGGTGTTACTGACATCGACAGCAACATCTTCGAGTCAAATTGTTTTGAAATAATCTGTATAAATAGCTGATGATTATTTATTTTCACACACTCCGGTAAGTCCAGATTATAGGATAAAGTGTGTGATTGACTTTGTTCATGCAGCAGTCAATAGGTCGACAATGTTCTAACAGGGTGGAATGGGTGGCTGGGCAGGGGATGAATGAATGACTGATCATATATAGGCCTAATCTACTAGTCTTTGACTAAAATTTTATTGCTAAAAAATATTCAGGTCATAATGTTATCTTTATACACAGATACACGCGCGCAGCTGATCGCGTCTTCAGACCTGGATTGTCCATTGATCGATCACGCGCCTAATCGCGTGGTCTTTCTCATGGAGCATTCCTTATAAGCTTTCAATAGGGATAATAAGAACAGCTGATCGTGAATGCTCCACTAAACAGTGCACCCGATTATGACCTGGTTAAAACCAATGAAAGATACTTGATGTTTTTAACCAATCAGATTGAACCCTTGGAATTTCCCTTGGAGATTCCGGCGCACACAGTGACGGAATTAAGGACACGTATGCGCATCTTCCTCTTCACAATGACAAAGTAAAACGCAAAAAGGCGAGAAAAAATATTTTATTTGGTGCCGAAACACAAATATTTAGGCTTTGTTTATACATCTATAAAGGATGCCCATTCATAGATTGGCCATATTAACCCTATCATAGCCAACATTATTCCAAATACCGCGATATTAGTAGTTATCGCGGTATTTTTCACAGATACCGTTAACGTCATCCCAATGGCAATACCGCCCAGCTCTAGATGGTAGTATGAGAAGATACAATGTATATCATAAAATCAGATTACTGACCTTCCATATAGTGTCAAGCTGACTTTGCCCACTCAATTTTGGCTTGCATAAACATTCGATACTCTTCTGAAATTTCTCCACCTCTGTCGAGAAGCGTTGAAGAGTAGCTTCATCATCATATGGATCCCGTACCTGAAATCAGTATGACTGTGTAGCGATAGCCTTGCATGATTATTGCTTTTAGGGATCATGATCGATTATTTAAGAATAATCGTGATTACTCAATTAATCAGCCTGGGTACAAATTATCAAACACATAAAAAATGGCATATCAATGAGGAAAGCCCCAATGGTGTTTTAGAAATGTTTATTTGCATGCTAGGAGAAGAGTATTTTGGAAAATGGAATGCCTGGCACCATGCTCAGGCCAGGCATGGGCCAGGCATTCCAATGATACATTTTCAAAAATAATATTCTCTTGGCTTTTAAATGGACATATATTTATTAAGGCAAAATGATAATTTTCGCGAGCGAGCTCTAAAAAGTAATTAAAACGTATGTTTTGAAATAGCTTATGCAATAGAAATTACTTACAATTATTTGATTATTTAATTTTTAATCATTTAAATTCAGTATTTAGAAAATAACAACGATTTAAGATTTAATCACATAATCGTGCAAGCCTGTAACGATGTAGGACAACCAGTATTATTGCTATACGACAAAGCGCCAAATATTGTATAACACTCCTTAAAAATTTTAATTAATGGGTGGATCTGATCTGTAACTCAAGCATCTGACATCATAATCAAATAGGTTACTTGCTAGCTGACGTCACAATCAAATTAGGTAGGTTTGACACGAAAAGGGAAGAATCCTGACAATAATGCTCCGAATTGCATGTTTTTTGTGAATGTACAATTTCTTTGGAACAGCACCAAGTCTAATTATTTTCAAAATATTCAACAGCATACGAGTGTATAATGACACAAAAATACAGATTCTATGAATTCAGGATTCAGTGTTAAAATGGATTCAATACTATATACAAAGGGGGCGAAGCTTCGCCCGAAAGTGGTGGGGTATAGCTAGAAATTAATCCTATTTCTGTCCCATGATTGGCTAGCTATACAATACATGCACAGTTGTTACACATGATTAGAAATGGAGTAATGTCCTACCTTTCTCTTGGGGTAGTTCAGTTTTAGAGCCTCATCTTTTTGCTGCTGAATCTCTTGTGCTGTCAGAACTTTCGGCACAAGCACATATGAGTTCTTTCGCGTTGCATTACCGCGTTCGTGAGTTTCAGGACTCGATGATAAGATATCATCCAGCGATGCACTAGATGCGTCTGACATTTGCCTAGACAGTGTTAGATTACTTTGCGTGCGATCCAATGTCTCATGTCCTCCTGACTGGGTAACAGGAGATTGAGGCTTGGACGCTGGTACATCTTTATTTGAATAAGAATGATGTCTAGTTGAGGCAACTGGATGACTAGATGTATCATCCGCAAGGTTCTTGGGCAAATCTTGTCCTGTTGAAGCCATACCACTACCACTACTGCAACTGCCACTACTATCATTACTCCCTGCTCGAGTTTTAGCTGGAGTTGGTAGAAGTGGCTGGGGAAGAGATGCTGATTCACGTAGACCTAAATTCGTCATTTGGTAGCTATTAGCTATATTTTGCGATGCTCCAGGTATTTGAGTTTGTTGAATTTGATTTGCGTTATTAACGAAACTCTGGCTCTGACTGATTGGAACATTTTGTGGTTGTTGTTGTTGCTGGCTCATCCCTCCCAATGGATAAACACAACCTTGAGCCTGTGGCCCAAGTGTACTGGGATGTAATGGCTGGTTAACAGCAGTAGCCGCAGATGTAATCCCTTGTGCATACCCATGCTGGGTTTGCTCTATTGGGGCTTGTAGTGCTGGTGGATATGTTATATTTTGAGTAGCCTGATTTATCTGTGTTGTATTTGAACCTGTACTTGGAGCTATTGAGGTTTGCATTTGTGGCTGAAATGGCTGTTGATGGGGAAGCTGCTGAGATCCAGCCACATTTCCTACTGGTTGCTGAGGTGGCTGGGGAATGTTTGGTGTGACTGTATTTAATGGTTGCCATTGTTGTACTGGCTGCCACTGCTGGCCGGGTGTTTGTGATGGCATCGATGCTGGAACAGTGAACTGTTGTTGTAACTGGGATGATGGATGTACCACTGAAGGTGATTGTTGCTGAGAATTTACCTGTGGTGACTGCATACTTGGAGCAAGGTTCTGCTGTACATTTGACGGTTGTACACCAACAGTTGATAGTTGCTGAGCATTTATTTTCAATGGCTGTACACCTGCACCAGGTATATGCTGAGTATTTTGATACATGCCCTGCTGAGCCACGGCTGTATTAGGCAGAGAGTATTGCGCCTGTCCTGGAGGCACCTGCTGCTGACCAGAACTGGGCATATGTGCTTGTACTCCTGTGGGATAATGAACTTGTTGAGTATTGACATTCTGTTGAGAAGGTGCCTGAGATGATGGAGTTTTTTGTTCGTACGAAATCTGATGAGAGACTCCATCCGTTCCAGTGCTTTGATTCATAAGATATGGTGGCACAGTACCGGAGCCCGCATTTTGCATAGCCGGTGACGTGCTATGCTGACTAGCACTACTTGCAGCAGACAACTGTTGAGGAGTCATTGTGGATGGGTACTGTGTTTGTTGCTTGTCATATACCTGCTGATATGAAGGTGGATGTGGGACAATACCAGGCACAGACGGTGCTTGTGGCCGAATGTTTGATACATGTCCCACAACACTTACTGGGTATGTGTGTTGGGGTATCATTGCTTGTTGACCTGAAGGTTGTTGAGTAGATGCAGGATGAGTGGATTGTCGCACTACAGATTGTTGTCCTACAGGTTGTGGGTATTGTTGCTGCTGCATAGAGACAGGCTGCTGCTGTAGCACAGCTCCAGGCTGCTGGTGTTGTGACTGCACTGAAGGCTGTTGAAGCTGCTGATGTTGCATTTGTCCTATTTGTGGTTGCATGTGATATGGTAAAGGAGTACTACCAGCGACTTGTGGAATCTGTGGTACAGATCCTGGGTAACTAAAACCTCCTTGTTGTTGTACTGCAGTTGGATATTGCTGCTGCTGTGGCTGTTGTGTTATATGTTGCGCTGCTTGACTATGAGTTTTTTGTTGAGCTACAGTACCTGATGCCAAATTCTGGCCTAATATTGGAGAGGGATGAGCTATATTTAGAGATGGAACTCCGGTAATACCATACTGTGCAGGTTGCCTTGTCGGCATTGCTTGACCTCCTGAGTAATACTGCTGCTTAGATGGCAGTTGTGTTGGTATACTAGAGACCCCTTGTTGACCAACACCAGGCATAATGTTTTGGTATGGGGAAATGCCTGCAGCTATGCATTGTCCAGTACCTGAAGATGACTGTGGTAGTTGGTACTGAGATGGTGCGGCACTCTTCTGGGATGAAGGCATTTGATTAGCCTGCTGTTGGCCAAGAGTTGTAGATGGATACTGAACTGCTGCCTGGTCGATTCTCGGTAAGTGTGCCAAAGAAGGCTGGTTGGAATATGGAAGCTGGTTCCTAGGTGCATTAATCATCTGGTTTCCACTCAGTTGCTGTTGTTGTTGGGATGACCATGGATACACATAACCAGCCGATTGTGGTGGCTGTTGGGGATAGTTCGCAACTGAACTTTGTGGTAGCCCAGCAGTGAAACTGATTGGCATTTTAATCATTGCCTGACCGTGAGCATATTGGCTAGAAGGTACAATAACAGGACTCCCCCCTGCCTCTTGAAGGTTTTGCTGATGTTGTTGATAATATTGATAGAGTAACTGTTGTTGCTGTTGTAGAGCAACTATATCCGCACTGTCTTTAGTTGGCGATGCTATAGGTGTGTCTATGGATGACACAGTACTGGTACTATCAGACTTTGGAGCATCGTAACTTGATATATCACTACCCGCATCAGGGGAATCGGTGAAGCTGTAACCGGGTGGCAATGGCGACAAATTTGGTTTTGCCCTACTGATTGGGTGACTTTCCACACCAGATGCTGGCAGCACAGAATGCGGTACTGAAACAGATCCATTAACTGATGAAACTGAAGGTATGTTATAGAGTTGCTGACCCCCGTAAGCCGCAATACCTCCAGGGAGAGAACCAATATCAGGAATATTACCAGGGACCGATGACACAGGTGGTGAACCACGACCTTTTCTATCTTTCCCAAATGTTTTTGGTTTCATAAACGGTAAGTAATCTTTCAGTTTTGGTCCTTCTCCTAAAGGTGGAATAGTTGGCTGCGGTGATAAAGATGCTGGTGGTATATCCATGGGTATCTGTACACCAGCTCCAATGTATGCAGAAATCTGTTCAGGTGAATAGCCTGGCATGGGCAAAGGAGGGTGTACAGCCCCCTGGCCTGGCTTCGGAGCTGATGGTCTAGAAGGTGGGGGTGCTGCAAAACAATAAGAGAACACATTTCATCATGATTAAGAAGACAATTAAAAGGATGGAGATGAGCCTGTTACTAATTAAAGACTACTTGTCTTCTGAGGCCAGTGACTGTTTTCCTTGAAACCAAAGGGTCAAATATAACAAGAGGCCCAAGGGGCCTGTATCGCTCACCTGGAATTATCAGCCAGTAGCACATCCAAACAAAATAAGATGACTACCGGAAAATTTACCAATGTCATTTCTATGAAGAAAGTTTAGCCACATTTTATTAAAATTAGCCCAGTGGTTAACAAGAGGTCTTTTATTTGATTTTCTCAAAATTTTTCAGAAAATCCCAGATGGCTGCCAAACATGTAAGGGTTTTTTTTAATTATCAACTTTCCATGGACAAACTTTAATGGCCGTTAGTCCCTAATCTTTTCTCCCAAATTTCAGCCTGATCTGTTCAGCGGTACTGGAGAAGTTGTTTTCATGCTAACTAGGTGATCCAAGATGGCCACCAAAACAGTTGGCCAATCAAGTTCCCTTGAACAAACTTGGTTCAGCTGTAGTCCCAGATGATGTTTGATGAGGTTTGAATCGATTCCCCAAGTGGTTTCGGAGATTTTAAGATGTTTCTAGAAATCGGACAAAATCCAAAATGGTCGCTGGCCAAATTGCCTGATGTGCTCCCTTTGAACAACCTAATGTATCTCTATACCATAAGGATGCTTCCTACCAAATATAATTGAAATTGGCTGAGTGGTTTCTCGAGATGAAGACATTTTAAATTTCCCATTGCTTTAGTAGAGGAGTTTTTGGCTGGAAACTAGCTTAACCAAAAACTATATAAAACCAATTTCGGCTTCAAAATCCATCAAATAAAAACATTTATTATGGTCACCAGACACGCTACATTTTGATTGGTCTATCTACGTCTAGCATGTTTTTTGCCGTGTCAACTTCCACTGAACAAACTTTAGTGATCCTTAGTCATTAATCATATCTCCCAAATCTTGGCCCCATCTGTTCAGAGGTTCTGGAAAAGTAATTTTCACTGAGACTAGGTCATCCAAGATTGCCACCAAAACATTTGGTCAATCAAGTTCCCTTGAATAAACTGGTTTTAGCTCTTGCCATAGATGATATTTCATGAGTTTTGAATCGATCCCCCAAACAGTTTTGGAGAGTTTCAAAAAACCAGCTAAAATCCAAGATGGCCACTGGCCAAATTAGCTGATCAGCTTCCTTTGAACGAACTTGGATCTCTATGCCCTGAAGATGCGTCCTGTCAAGTTTGGTTAAAATCCACCCAGTGGATCTTGAAAAGTCCTTTAAATAAAAAGTTGACGACATATGCCAGGCGACAGACGAACAGACGGATAAACAGATGACAGACAGTCACCATGGCATAAGTTTACTTGGCTTTTCAGGCTAGGTGAGCTAAAAATAATTAAAACTGTAATAAAGATCTCTTTTGATTATTTTGAAACTAAGTTAACATGGAGCTCTTGTTGCAAATGCAGCAACAGATTCCAGTAAAATTACTTTCAAAATAATTAATACATTACTTTGAGACTATATGATTGACACCTTAACACAGGTACATGTACTAGATAGAGAACCACCATCTTTTGCCGCTCCTCAATATGGAGGGATCTGATCTGTAACTCAAGTATATGACATCATACTCAATTATATCACATGTAGGCGGACTCCACAATAGTGACATATCTAGCTCGTCAAGTGTATGAATTAAATGTCTTTGATGGATTTACTATTTAATAATCATTTTGTTGAACATTTTGAAACTAATTTGACTGGACGCTGTTGTTGCCATAGGCAGCAACTATGGCAGCAACAGCACCCAGTATAATGCCAAAATATTCAACACCTTACCTGTATAATTACCTTGAAAATGGGATTCTGGGTAGTCAGGGTACAATGTATATAAATCGATCCAAAATGCACATAAAATTTGTTGATAGATTTCATTTCATTACCCTCAATGTGACCTTCATTTGTACACCAAATACGTCTGAATAAATAGGGGTTGGCAACAACAAGATATTTTAGTTGCAAGTTCCAACTAGGATAAGTTGGATTCTGGGTAGTCAGGGTACAATGTATATAAATCGATCCAAAATGCACATAAAATTTGTTGATAGATTTCATTTCATTACCCTCAATGTAACCTTCATTTGTACACCAAATACGTCTGAATAAATAGGGGTTGGCAACAACAAGATATTTTAGTTGCAAGTTCCAACTAGGATAAGTTGGTTTGTTGGTGTGTCTGTAAAGAAATCGTTTACATTTCTTACATAGCCACCTATGTCGCAAATATAGTGAGTCGAATGCGTTTCAAATATGTACATGTACTTGGCAAGAATACAGGAATCCGATCTATCAGTCAAGTAAAGGACGTCATAATCAAATACGTTACCAATTTAAATATGGCATGAATGGCGCATCTAAGTCCACAGGAATTCTTAATAGTTTGTCATGTGTACGAATTGTATGTCTTTACTACTTAATAACCATTCCATTGAATACTTTGAAGCTAAGTTCCCAGTCAAAGTGGTTTCAAAATATTCAACAGCTTACGCGTATAGTTTTCTGGAAAATGAGATGCAGGAGGTTCATGTGTTAGAATTGATTTGAAACTTTAAATTCCTGAAAATATAAATTTTAAGGTAACTCCACAGGTACATGTAAGCTGTTGAATATTTTGAACCTACTTTTACTGGGGCTGTTGTTGCCCATAACATTAACAGATCCCAGTCAAATTAGTTTCAAAACATTCAACAGAATGCTTATTAAATTGTAAATTTATGAAAGCCATACTAAACTTGAATGCTGAAATTTTTGATTTTTGTGAAGGAGCTACATCATGTTGATTGTGATGTCAGCTAACGGGTGGCATGTTTGATGATGTCAAATCCTTGAGTGACAGATTGGATCCCTCCACTAAATGACAATGTAATTTTGTAGTAGTGATAACACGATTCAAAGGTAATACATTTAAGACTAACATAAATTGCATCGACTTTTGACAGGCGCTTGCACGCAGGTGTTTCATCGGGTTCTGATGTACGCTAGCTATGTATGTTGACTACATGTCTTGGGAAATATCATATATTGTAAGGCCCAATATTTTAAGAAGTCTTGTTTGGTGGGTTGGAGTGAGGGCAGAGAACATACATACATTGGTAAGACTGTCGTTGAAAATCAGTCCCAAAACTGGTGAATATTTTTAATCATTTAACTATTTGTTTCAAAAATTTCTATTTTCTCACAGAAACTTCCATTTGCAGACCAAGAGATTGAGAGAAGAGTATCTTGAAAATTTATCACTGGTTATCGAGCCAGTCATTTCAGTGATAAATTTTCAAAAATACTCTTCTCTCCAGGTTCGCAAATTGACATTTTCAAATGCCACAGCAGAATTTGTTTTTGGCTGGCTTGATTATTAAACGGTTAAATTAATTTGGCTGGAAGGCCTTGCCTTAGGCAGCGAATGGTTCCAGCCAAAGTAATTCCCGAATATTCAACATTTCGATGTAAATTTTCATGATTTTCAGAATTCTTCAGCTTAGCATCATGCTTGATCATTCGTGTTCAGGGGCTTAATAAAATTAATATACCTTTAGGCATGAAACGTTTTCGTATCCCTTCTCTCTCTTCTTCATGAACTTTACATACACTTTGACACCGTGTTAAGAGACGTGTCACATTAGCGTGCAACTTTTTGTAAAATTCCTGTCCTTTCTGTGACTTTGCCATTAGATCTTCATACACGTCATACGAAGTGATCAGCTCTTGTATTTTCACTTTTCTCCTGTTCAAATATAACAGAATATTTATTTAAAATAAAATTGGAACATGCAATCGATGGCACGCCATTGCTTTCAACAACTTTGACATTATGCACACACATCCCTTCTTGTACACATTAACCACCCCGGAGGGAGAGCGAATATAAATGTTGTTTTGAAATCGGCAATCATTTAGGTCACTAACATAACAAATTTGTTTGAATTCTGTAAACTTTGATGTTTTACCAGTCATCCCAGTGATTTTCCTGACCAAATTTCAGGATTAACTAGTTGACACTCAAGCCAGCCCAAAATAGCTTTTGCAGTGGTTTTGAGGAATGTCCATTTGCCATGTTTGTCGGCCAAGAGAAAACTATTTTCGAAACTTTCCCACTGGAATGACTGGCTCGATAACTGTTCAAAATATATATAAAGCAGTCTTGCCGTGATAACTACTTTCCATATAGATATATTTTAAGACCAAATTTATGTACCAAACAAGTTGCCCATTTTGCGATCCACTTTGTAATGTAAGCAACCAACATAAAATGATCCAAAATGGAATCGGATGTCCCACAAAAGTTTCTTGAACACCAAAGAATTAAAATGGGGTAGTTCACTTCTTGTTATTGGTGAGCCGGTGGCAAAATAAATCTCTATTCTGATTGGAGGCGTATAGTGACGTGTTCTCGCGAGATCTCATATGCCAACGGGAGTTTGACACATGGAAGGGGAGATCGTATTGGTCTAACCCTTCCTTGTGTGCCAAGACTCTTATCAACGCACAATAAACTATCAAACGAGTACTCGTTATTCGAATCATAATTTGGATCAGATCTAAAGTACAATACTTGGTCACTATCTCGCAATGATGATATATAGAAATTTCCAGGATATTTATATTTCCGAGTATTTGCTCTAAATATTGTTGTTACATCTTAATTTGATTTAAGCATGGCAGATTCCTAATATCATGTGATTTATATATTTTCAAGATTACATTTTGTCAAATTCAACATTAATTTTCATGTAATAACAGATCTTTATTAAAGGATACGCAATATTTAGGCAGTTCCATTGAATAATTTCACTTTGTGATTTTTTTTTAGCTATACATTAAACAGTTGTAAATCAGCAAGAATTTGTACCAGGAAACAGCGTTCAAGATAAGGCGCGTACAAGCGTACTGTACGCATAGAAATCACCCATGTATGCAAACATTTAAATATTCATGTGTACCATGTACGCCTCATGTAAATACAGTACGCATCAGTGTGTTAAACTGCCCGTACCGAGCTGTTGCCACTATCAAATATAGCCTACTCAATTACACGAAGGGGAATCGACACACTAATCACATACAAAGACCCACCGATAAGCACTCATAAAAGCCATGCCTATACTACCATCACTATAAACGAAATCACGGATTTCTTTTTTCACGAGAGAGTTGATACTTACCACCCTTATACTTCATGATATTTCCTAAATATCGACCTAGCTTCAATAATACTCAGAATTAAAAAGAAACCGCCCTCCCCCCCCCCCCCCCCCCCACTGGGCAGGTTACACAACTGACAGTCCAGCGGATGTGCAGCCCAAACTCGCACATGCGCGGGGCTGACTCATTCTATTCCAAAATATTGGCTGACCTAATTGCAACATAAAACGCCGATAGACCGAGCCTCTGTGGGGCGGAGAGGCCGGGATCGTATCAGGGTGGTAAGTATCAACTCTCTCGTGAAAAAAGAAATACGTGATTTCGTTTATTTCACATCAAGAGTATACTTACCACCCTGATACTTCATGATATAGCCAGAATTCGTAAGAGATTTCGGCGGGAGGGAGGCGAAGGTCAGAAGACCGGCTCATCCCTGGAAGAGCAAGCTTTTGCTTTTAGAACACAACAAACATCTGAAATTGTGTATGTAAACACAATCAGGAAATGATTTGGACATCGGATAACACGACCGATGTTGAGAGTAATGACCATTTCACTTCTGCTCCCACCCACCCTCTTTTAAAGAGGGAGCGATGACCTCAATGTCCTATACGCTCTCTATGTACTCGTGCTAAAGTACTATAAGACATCGGACGAAAGCTTCATTTCGTAGACTCTCAGATGGAACCACAAAGAACACAAAACCATCACCATTTTAGTAAATAATATAAAAAGCGTGACAAAAAATAACCATCATCAAATATAGGACTAACCTAATTTAACGAGATTCCCCTTTGATCACCGCTGGCGATGATAGGTAGAGTACAGAAAAGCGGGGATTCCCCCCAATAAATTGCACTGAGTGTGAGTCAACGGCCTTATGTACAATATTTACAAATTTATATACAGATTTAACGTTTATATAAAATCGATAAGGCAAGTGGATTTGATGTGTCATGTAGGTAATGATTTGTAAAACTAGACTCACAGTGCCATTATGCTACTGACATAATGTCATCCACCGGCACTCCGTTAAACAGACATTAAAGCTGACTTGTAGCCAGCAATAGAGTTAGGCTTGAGGCTATAGGCATCAAAAAGGTGACAGAGGAAATCGGCTACTACCTGAATAGATGCTTCCATTGGATTAATACATCTTTTTGAGCACCATTCAGCAAATCTGTTGATTTTATAATTATATGCTCTGGAGGTTGACCCCCTCCTGGCTTTTGCCATGAACATGGCTGCTTGCTCAGAAAAGCCCTCCTTAATTCTAGATTCCTTGACAACATCCACGCAGTCAATTGGAACATTGACAGATTGTTGTGACGGTTCTTGCCCTGGAAGATAATATTGTCCATCAGAGGCAGAGGAACCGGATTGCAGACCAGAACGTCCAGCAGATCCGTATACCATGATCAGCTGGGCCAATTTAGGGCAATCAGAAGCACTTGGCACCCCTCCTGCCTGATTTTCTGGAGAACCTTTGGAATCAGGATTGCTGGCGGGAATGCATATGCATACATTCCCTCCCAACTGATAGCTAATGCATCTATTGTGATAGCGCTCGGATCTGGAATCGGAGAGATGTACGTCGTCATCTTCACATTCTTGTTCGTTGCGAATAAATCTGTTGGGCTTGCCCCAGTGGTTGAACAGGCGATCCGCCACACATTGATTTAGTTGCCATTCCGTGGGAAGAATGCTCATTCTTCGGCTCAATGAGTCTGCTAATAGATTTAACCTTCCCGGAATATGAACTGCTTTCAGGGAAATCCCATGATCTAGGCACCAGCAAAGCAGTTTCCACATCATCATACAGAGACTGGGCGACTTCGTTACGCCCTGGCGGTTTATGTAAGTCACTACTGTTGTATTGTCTGATCGAACCAGAACACTCTTGCCCTTGACCTTCTCTAGGAAGTGTTCCAAGGCTAAGACTACTGCTCGCATTTCCAGCAGATTGATATGTTCTCTTGACTGATCCAGATTCCAAAGCCCTGATAGTTTGTTTTCTTCCAGGCAAGCTCCCCATCCCTCCATTGATGCATCTGTGTACATCGTTAACTGAGGGTGGGGAGGTGACAACGTCACCCCCGCCAGGAGAGTTTCTCTCTTCATCCACCATTGAAGGTGGTGAGTAAGAGGTTCCAACACACACACTTTTGAGTCCAGGAAACCCGTCCTCTGGGTCCACTGTGTCATGAGAAATAATTGGATCGGCCGCCGGCGTAAGGCTGCCTGAGGAATGACTGGTTCCAAAGAAACAATCAACCCCAACATTCTCAAGTAGACCCGTGCCAGGACATAACGACTGTTGCACACTGACTGTATGACTGAGATGAGTGTTTCTACTCTCTCTTGAGATGGATAAACATATCATATCTCTAGATCGAAGAACATGCCCAGGTAAACAAACTTCTGGGATGGAGTTAGCTCTGAATTTTGAAAGTTGACTCATCGGTAGGCCATAACAGTGTCCTCTTCTTCATGCCCAGAAAGATTAGACGCCAAGCTTGAAAAGGGATCAAGCTCGGCCTGGGCAGGAGGGATATCGCGTGAGGCGCTGATACCCCTAGCCTTAGGCTGCTCTAAAGCACTCGATAAGCGAGCGCCCGAGGCCATGGCTTTCGCTCCCGGGTCCACGGGCGAGGCAAGCCTCAACGCCGGATCAACGGGAGCCGTCCCTGGGTCTATAACGAAAACTGTTTTGCTAAGAGAACCAGACCCAGAGACGGGAACACTCTGTCCCGGAGCAAATGAAGAAGACAATGATGAACCTGACCCGGGAAGCAAGCTGCGAAGCAACTCCGGGACAAGATCCGTGATCGTCTTCTTCATTTCTCCCATCATTTCAAGACGGAAGGCCTCCATGTCTGGCATGGATGCCTTCCTCTTCTTACCACACTCCTTTTCCAGACGTCTCTTCTCGTCTGCCGCCCAGTCCTTTACCTGCTGATTTAAAAAATCAGTTGAAACCTCCACCGGCCACGACTCACACACATGCCAATTTATAAGAGGCCCGCATGTACTGCACCTAGTGCAGTCATGAGGTAAAAAGCGGGCCTTCACAAAGCGGTGGCAGGAAGGGCATTTGTTCTCAATAACCCTCTGAAAAGACACAAACGGAAACAATTAGTTTTTAGTTATGACGAACCAAAAAACCAATTGCAGAAGGCTAATAAGATCCGTAAGGAAAACTTTTGACCATCAAATGAAAGATAAGCCAGGCCCATAGAAAAAACTAAAGGCCTGACAAAAAGTAAACAAATCATAAAACCTTGTTATACTTCTATAAGAAGACAAGGGAGACATAAGAATTTTAACTTGAATACTTGAGAGGCGTACTTTTTTAGACTTCACAGCCCTAAATACAGACTCATTAGTAATTGAACTTTATAAACACAATGAACCTATGCAAACCATCAAGAGAGACAAATCACTCAACACTCAGTCAAAAAACTTCTAAAATATTTAGAAATAAAATGACTGAAATTTTTCTCTCTCCTAAATACCCTCATAAGATGACTTCTGAGGATGAGTGAAGTCTGATAAACAACACAGGAATACCTGATCCTGAGTCAAATAACCCTGTGGTGGGGGGGGGGGGAAAATGCGGAGAAATTACTTCTTATGGTAATAACTCCCTTAGCAAACTCATAATAAAATAGAAGGACCCAGAAACCAAGTATAAATATTGTTTAAATAAAAAGGATACCCTTCAAATATCAGCTCATGTGTCTGAAACATAAAGCACAACATGCGTTAGCTAATATATAGGCCTCCCCCATAAAGGAGCTATCCTAATAAAGATGTATCCACGAGATAGCGTGAATCCCGGAAATACCATCCGAGTCAACACACAAATTTTTTATCAATAAATTTACTAAAGTACACCTGATGGCTAGGACCGGGAGCATCCTCCGGCGACTTGGCAGCGTCAGACATACTAATATAACAGTCAAACAAGTTGCAAAACAACTCAAAGCTTCAAAAAGACAGAAAGCAAAAGCAAGGCTAAAAAGCGTGTTGCAATGGCAGGTCAATATTTTAAGAAGAAAATGAGTCAGCCCCGCGCATGTGCGAGTTTGAGCTGCACATCCGCTGGACTGTCAGTTGTGTAACCTGCCCGGTGGGGGCGGTTTCTTTTTAATTCCGAGTATTATTGAAGCTAGGTCGATATTTAGGAAATATCATGAAGTATCAGGGTGGTAAGTATACTCTTGATGTGAAAAACGGTATGATCTCCATCTCCGCAAGAGGGTATTCTTTTCTTTATTACAAGACCTTTGCGTTACATATGTGCACCTATAGGAGTGTCAATGAAAAAAATTCAATGGACATTATTTTCATACATATTGCCAAATGAGCTAAAATAGCACCGGAACTTAGTTGTTCAAGACATATTTTAGTTGGAAATAGGATTACAGGCTACTTTTACAGTAGCCGTCATAACCTCATAACCGTGACTATTGTTGAGTTCGACTAGTGGAGATGGAAGATTTTTCAGTTGTGAATATTTCATTAGATACAACAACATATATAGAAATATTTGTAAAAATATGTTCTTTCACACTTATTTTAATTGGAGAGGTAATTATAGCAATAACTTTTAATATGAAATTTACAACAATTTAGGTAGGCTAATAAAGCATTAAACTGCTTAAACTGAAGTTCTCTTCACCTGATTTAGTTTACCGGCAGGTATTAAAAGATCTGTTCTTTTATTACAGTAAACACTATACTAGCGCTTCTAACTTGGGATTATATTTTTAGTAAGACCCTTGTCACGATTAAATGAACAATATTCTAATTGCAATAACCTGTCTTGTCAACACTTCTATACCTTGGTCCTATCTTAATCAAATATGAAGCAAAAAACTGGAATTTCCCTTCTAAACATAGAAATACTCTGAAAATGTGGCGTCCATAAAACTTTCCTTCTATTTTATATATGGTAATGATATATGTATGATATAGTTGGAGCTGTGCTAATTATTTTGAAAACAATTTAACTGTAACTTCAGTAAGTGATTACTTGCTGCCTGTAATTTCTTTCAGTCAAACTAACTTCTAAACTTAACTCCTTTAAAACAAATTTCAGAATTCAGAATGACAGGTATTTTTATAGCAATAATATTTATTCATTTGCCAGTATGCCACAGAGTTAGTCTTTAGAATGCTAGTGCATTTCTATAAGCTAATCTTGCCCCACCATGACGCAGCTAGATGTAAAATAAAAACATTCTTTACATAAAAATATATTTTTATTCAGAATTAAAATTTGGTTGGCATGACTGACTAGTTAGTTGATCAATACCAACAAGTCCCAAACACCCTGCTCCAACCATGATATGTAACTGTAATGGCTAATTTTGAAAGTTTGCTGGTCTTAGGAAATAACACGGAGGGTGTGAGGGGGTGGGTGACTAGTTTATCCCTTTAATGCTAAAGCCGGCCAAAAATGGCTTCTGCAGTGGTCTTGGGAAATGTCCATTTGTAGACCAAGAAGACTATTTTTGGAAATTTACCACTGGAACGACTGGCTCGATAGTCAAGTCAGTCATTCCAGTGATAAATTTTCAAAAATAATTTTCTCTTGGTTTGAAACTGGACATATTCTCTGAGAAAGTAGAAATTTGCTTGAACAAATTTGAGGATTAAAGGATGACACAGTGGTCACAAGAGAAAAAGGACCGATTGCAGCTGTAGGATATTTCTACTACTACAGCCACTGAATACAGTAATCATTCATACATACTGTAGCATCATGATCTGATGGTACAATTACAATGCACTGATTATTACACCTTCATATGGTAAAGATACCACACCATTTATTATTATGATTTTGAAAAATTAAAGAGTACCGTACTCCCAACTGAAGAAAGTTATCTGGAGCACTGCCAGGAAATTGTGTTCAATTTTCCTCCTATTGTCTATCAGTTTTAACCATTTTAGAGAATGGATTTCAATGTTTTCTTCAAATATACCTAATATAAGCCCACCCTCTTTCTCAGAGATGTTGCTTTAGAAATTGATCACCTTTTGTCCTAATAGAGACTAGGCTGCTACTAGGCGTAATAGTCTGTTTGCAAATGCAATTTTAATAGCCATTTATACAACATAATTATTTGAAACACAATCAAAATTTGTCTCACACAAATTGTCGAAGCATACAGTAACAAATAAGCAAGAAATGCAAGTTTGAAAATGCGCAAAACGGGAATTCTGATTTAAACTTTTTCAATTTCAGCAATCGATAAGCCAACTCCCTATATGTCACTCTAGTGACGGCTAACAGAGCCCTGCATAGAAATAAACGAAATCAAGGATTTCTTTTTTCACGATAGAATTGATACTTACCTCCCTAATACTTTTGATATTACTAAATATCGGCTTTCACTCAATAAACACTCAGATTAAAAACAGTTAGGTGCCCCTACTGGGCAGGTAGACAGAGGGTAGTCCGGCGGATGCCAGCCCCACCACCGCGCATGCGCCAACTACTACTTCCTCTGACTAATTTATTGGCTGACACACATGCAACTATTAAGAGCCTGAAGACCGAGCCTCTGTGGGGTGGAGAGGCCGGGTCCGTATCTAGGGAGGTAAGTATCAACTCTATCGTGAAAAAAGAAATCCTTGATTTCGTTTATTTCACTTCAAGAGTATACTCACCTCCCTAATACTTTTGATATTGCCAGAATTCGACAGTGAATTCGGCGGGAGGGAGGCGAGGTCAAAAGACCAGCTCTTCCCTAAACGCTTTTCCGCATTTAAGGCACTTAAACTTCTGAAACTGTGTGAAACACAGTCAGGATTTGATGAACATCGGCTAACACCAACCGATGGATGAGAGATGACCGAATGTCATATACGCTCTCCCACCCACCCACCCTTTCCGGGAGGAAGACTTGAATGACCTCAATGTCCCATACGCTCAATGTCCCATACGCTCCCTACGTACCAGTGCCATGTACTATAGGACAGAGACGAAAAGGCTCCATTTCCGTATACTCTCAATGATGAACCACATCAATACACAAACCATCACCATATTAATAACAAAATGTAACGTGACAATACAATCAACAATGAACAACCCAGGAACAAGACTGACCTTGTTGAACTTGGATCTTCACTGTCATCATCTTCCCATTGGTAGAAATGGAACTAACTGGTTCAAAAGGCTTATCACCTAGTACCTGAAGCACTAGTGATAAACTCCAAGACGGAATCACCGGGGGATTCCTTGGTCTTGAATTGCCCATGCCTTTAATTAATACATTTAATGTACTTACTTCATCACTTCCCCTCTTAGCCAAACAAGGGATAACAGTCATTAAAGCTGACTTATAACCAGCAATAGAGTTAGGCTTGAAGCTATAGGCATCATACAGGTGACAGAGGAAATCAGCTACTACCTGAATAGATGAATCCATTGGATCAATACATCTTTTTGAGCACCACTCTGCAAATCTGTTGATTTTATAATTATATGCTCTGGAGGTTGACCCCCTCGTGGCTTTGGCCATAAACATGGCTGCTTGCTCAGAAAAGCCCTCCTTAATTCTAGATTCCTTGACAACATTGACGGATTGTTGTGAAGGGCCTGGCCCTGGAAGATAATGTCATCCATCAGAGGCAGAGGAACCGGATTGCAGACCAGAAGGTTCAGCAGATCCGTATACCATGATCGGCTTGGCCAATCTGGGGCGATCAGAAGCACTTGGCACTCCTCCTGTCTGATTTTCTGAAGAATTTTTGGAATCAGGATTGCCGGAGGGAATGCGTATGCATACATTCCCGCCCAGCTGATAGCTAACGCATCTGTTGCGAAAGCGCTTGGATCTGGAATCGGAGAGACGTATGTCGTCATCTTCGCATTCCTCTTCGTTGCGAACAAATCGATGTTGGGCTTCCCCCAATGGTCGAACAGACGATCCGCCACACATTGATTTAGTTGCCATTCCATCGGTAAAACACTCATCCTTCGGCTCAATGAGTCTGCTAGCAGATTTAACCTTCCCGGAATATGAACTGCTTTCAAGGTAATCCTGTGATCCAGGCACCAGCAAAGCAGTTTCCATGTCATCATACAGAGACTTGGCGACTTCGTTCCGCCCTGGCGGTTTATGTAAGTCACTACTGTTGAGTTGTCTGAACGAATAAGAACAATCTTGCCCTGAACTTTCTGTAAGAAATGTTCCAGGCCCAGGACTACTGCTCTTAATTCCAGTAGATTTATATGTTCCTTCGACTGTTCCAGATCCCACAGCCCTGATATCGTGGATTCTTCCAGGCAAGCTCCCCACCCCTCCATCAAGGCATCTGTGTACACAGTTACCTGAGGGTGAGGAGGGGTTAGCATCACCCCCACCAGGAGATTCTCTATCTCCAACCACCATTGCAGGTGGTGAATTAGAGGCGCCAACACTGACACCTTCGAGTCCAGTGAACCTGTACTCTGGGTCCATTGAGTCATGAGAAATAACTGGATCGGCCGCCTGCATAAGGCGGCCTGAGGAATGACTGGTTCCAACGAAACCATCAACCCCAGCATTCTCAAGTAAACCCGTGCCAGGACATGACGACTGTCGCACACTGACTGAATTACTGAGATGAGTCTCTGAACTCTCTCCTGAGTAGGATAAACATATCCTGTCTCTAGATCAAAGAACATCCCCAGGTAAACAAACTTCTGGGATGGAGTCAGCTCTGATTTTTGAAAATTTATCATCCAGCCTAAATCTGTGAGAGTTTTCAAAACAATCTCCAGATTGGTCGATAAACTTTCCTCGGTGTGTGCCTTTAACAGCCAGTCGTCTATGTACGTGTGGACTGCTATGCTTCTCCTGCGGAGGTATGCTGTGATCGCAAGAACCACACAGGTGAAAACCTGAGGAGTGGCGGAAATTCCGAAGGGTAACACCCTGAATTCCCACTGTCTGCCCTGGAATGCAAATCTCAGGAAGCGACGGAAACTCCTCGCTATGGGAATGTGGAAATAAGCATCCTTCAAATCTATTGAAGCTGTCCACATTCCCTTCTCTAACCCCGCCAGCACCGAGCGCACAGTTTCCATCTTGAAACTGGGTGTCTCTATGAACTTGTTCAACGGCTTGAGGTTGAGAATTGGTCTCCACCCTCCGGTGTGTTTTGTTACTAAGAACACGGTTGAATAGAAGCCCGGACACTTTTGTGCCGGCTGAATAGCTCCTTTTTGTATGAGGGAATTTATCTCCTCCTCAATACACAACCTTTGATCTGGATCTCTTTGATTTGGAGTCCAGATTGGCACTAGAGACAGTCGCGATGGCGGGCCTGTCATCCAATCGGGATGATACCCGACTGAAAGCCATCGCAAGACTAAACGGTCCTGAGTCAACCGTTCCCACTCTTGCATGTGGTCGGCCAGCCGGCCTCCCACCGGTCCACCTAGGGAGAGCTGGACATAAGGAGTGCAAGAGTGGCACTGTCTCCTTCGCCAGAAACACCGGAGTGGTTCTCACCGCAGTAACCGGCCCATCAGGCACGATTACCACGACCAGATCCTCGCGCGCCACGCCCAGCACCGCACGCACCTCGGTGCGCGGTGGCTGCCTGGCTGACTGCGCCTGAGGAGCCTGCGCCCCCATCACTGCTGGCCGAATCGCACGCGACCTAGGCTGACGCTGCGATGGTGGGTGGCCTCTGACCTGGCCACCTCCACCTCGAGCCTGCAGGGGATGATACGCAGGGGATGCGGCGCGAACGCGCTCCCGACGGAGCACTTCAAACTGCTCGCGCAGCGCCCTCTGGTTATTGACCAGAGTAACCGTCTCCTGGAGGTGCCTACATCCCTCACCTCCAGAGACCAGGACCTGTCATAGGCGTACGCAGTAGCCTATTGTACAGGTCCTGGGACGGGCACAGATTGTCCAAGGCAAATGTGCGCCTTGCCCGGACACTCCTGGTCACCGCCCGAGTCATACAGTCCAGAGCCAGGTTGATACCATCCTGTATGGCTCTCTGGACTGTGACCGGGCTCGGCTGGCGCGATGCGGATGCCGTTACTACCCCCTGTAACAGCTGGGAGACGTGGGACAGAGCGGCAATCGAAGCTCTCCCACTCTCCTCCGCATCACGCAACGCGGCATTGGCCGAACGCAACGCGTTCGAACACAAGACTCCCCTGTCAGAACGGGAGCCTGGCCGCGCATCTTCACCCAAAGCCGCGCGGTCATCCACGCTCGGCTTAGGTACCACACCGTACCTCTGGTAATCCAGCGGCACGATGCGGCAACGCCTGGCCACTTCGCGAGGGGCCTTCGCGAGACGCCCATTCGCCTTGATGGACGTCTCCGCCGCCTCGAACATGTCAACGACATGCTCAGCCAGCGGCAGAGATGGCATTGCGCTAGCAGTAGCTTTACCAGCTAACCACGGCCTGTGATCACGCTGGCTAGCCGACTGCTCCACGGGCAGATCTGGCCTAACACTAACCAGCCACTGGCAAGCGTCCGACCAATCCTCTTCCGTGGCTAGCTGCGAGCGCTCTACAAGACGGGGGCCTTCGTCTTCCTCCTGAGCGCAAGCAGCAGAGCTTGACGGCGGATAAGCTGATACCCTTGGCAAGCCAGGGAAAACATGCGGGCCCGAAAGAACAGGCATGCTAACCTGACTGGCTTGACCAGGAGCAGGTGCCGTGGTAGAGCGCGGGGCAGATACCGCCCCACCATGGCCCTGGCCAGCACCAGCGATACACTCGCCAAGCCGAGGTATGCGGTATAGCTGGCCATCAGCATCGGCCAGGGCCACCTTCTGAGCCGTGAAATCTACTCCTGCGTGAGTAGAGCCATGGAATATGTCGCCTGTATTCCCCGCGAGGGGTGCACAGACGTCATAATCCATGGTCACGTCTCCAGACGGCGACCCTAACAGGTAATCCTCTTCCTCCTGGCCAGAAAGATTAGACTCCGGGTCAGCAAAGAGCGCTAACCCGGACTGGCCAGGAAAGGTGCCATAGGAGGTAATGGCACCCGCGGCGTGCAGATAACCCTGGACTGATAAGCAGCCCGCGGGTTCCAGCGACAGCCATCCACGACCCCTCGGCGCGACACCAAGCCTGCTGCCAGGGTCGTGGAACGCCCCCACTAATGGGGCCACCTCTGAATCTTCGAACAACGGAACCGGCCTACGGAAAGGTGATTCAGAGGTGGGGATTACCTGCTCTGAAGCAGACGCCGAGGACGACAAAGGATTTGGTCCAGGAAGCATGCCACGAAGCAACTCTGGAACCAAATCCTTTATCATCCTCATCATCTCTCCCAACATCTCACTCTGGAAGGCCTCCATGTCCACCGCGGACGAGGCCTTCCTCTTACCTTTCTTACCTACACCCTCTCTCTTCGACTTCCTCTCCTCCTCCACTACCTTGCCTTTCGCCTGCAAACTCAGAAACTCAGACATTAACTCGCCCCCCCATTGCTTGCATACCTCACACTTGAGCAATGGCCCACAGGGACTACAACTAAAGCACAGGTGAGGCACGAACCTATCCTTAAGGAAGCGTCCACAGGACGAACAACCAGGTCTCTGAAACAGGACAAAGGACGAGGACAATGAGTAATTTTGTTAGAGTTAGAAACTCAAAACCAAACTAAAAGAGAGGGAAATGATCATAAAGATCAATCATCATCTGAAAACCAGCGTTGGACAAAACTTTAATTGTTAATAAAGAGCAAGGCTGATTATGACGTCATGATCCCATGACAGTAATTTAATCGATCCGAACCAACAACCAGGCGTGCAGACGAATTGTATACATAACCAGAACATCTTACAAACGGTTATTCAGACTACACAACCATCAGATACACAATGATAACAATGGCAATGACAGTTAATTTTCTTAAATAATTAACCTCACCTCATATCATTACTTAGATACCTGACACCTTGTATAGACAAACCATCCAACGTGATGAACTGGAGCACTCCACCAACTGTACGCCTCTCAACTCTCTCCACCTCAGGGGAAGGAATTGGATCAAGAGGGCAAAGTGAGAAGACCTTTATACTAGGCCTCCGACTCACTGGACATAAAAATCTTGGTTAGATAACCTAACAGTATTAGTAGGAAATGGAACCTTGGTGGAGAGAAACAAACCCTCAGATGCTGTGATGTCCATTACATATCCTAACAGATACCTGTGGACATAAACACAGAGAGAGATTAGTCTTATATAGCACCCTGTTGAAATAAAACACCTAAAACAGGCGCTTATCACGGTAAACGCGAGTCCCGGAAACACATTACACCGGAGAAAACTCGCTAGAATATATTAGAAATCACCTGATATAAGGATCCTGCGCCGTCCTCCGGCGAAGCCACTCTTTCCGACATGATCCAGGCGATAATCCTTCCAATATATAGACTTAAAATGCGCTTTTAGAATTAATTTTCAAGTGAAAGTGAAAAAACCCACAAAAACATGTGTTCTCTCTGCCAATAAATTAGCAAAGAGGAAGTAGTAGTCTGCGCATGCGCAGTGGTGGGGCTGGCATCCGCCGGACTACCCTCTGTCTACCTGCCCAGTAGGGGCACCTAACTGTTTTTAATCTGAGTGTTTATTGAGTGAAAGCCGATATTTAGCAATATCAAAAGGATTAGGGAGGTAAGTATACTCTTGAAGTGAAATCAATAGTAAACAAGGCAGATATGGAAAGCGGTGTCACAGAAATTATCATTATTACACACTATGTTTGTAATTGGTTCTAGTGCAGATTTTCCTGCTGAATACGCTCATACATGTTTCCTTTTTATTAAATAGGCAGATTTCTTCTAAATTGGTTATTAAGGAGGTAATTGAAAATCCCGAAAATTTGGCTAATTTTCATTGAAATTATGGTGAAAGGGAGATAAATGTTGCCTTTATAAGAACCGTTTGAGCAAATAAATTAGCGTGATTTACGTCCCATATAAGTTATACATTTTGAGTTGGGAATGGATCAGCGCATTGCTGGCAGTCTGTCAGAGAAGGAACTAAAGTTGGTTTTGTTATTAACTGAGAACGCTCCAAGCGAATCGATGTGTGTTTTCTAAAATATTGACACATGTGTGATCTATTTATCCAAAGTTAAACCAGACGTGTCACCCACACTTTAATTATAATTAATCCTAAACAATAAAGCAGTACTCACAATGCCATGCCATCATTGGTCGCTCTACGAATCGTTGCATACTTTGCATTGGCATCAGTCAGAGCATGTAGAACATTGACCTGTGCTGCCATATTCTGATTCAGATACCCTAGTATCTTTTCATGCTTCTTTAGCTGGGTGTCAAAAAATGTCTACAGGAAGGAATGATAATACCTATGATCATACTTTAGCAAAGAAATAACTTATCGGTAACCGTTTGCCTGCTGAATTTCTGCAGACTACATTTTTCATGGGGTTTAACTCTGGATATGCTGAATATCGAAAACAATTTGACTGAATGTTGTTGGTGGCTAAGCTTTCAGTCGAATCATTTTCAAAATATTCAGCAGGTCCAGAGGTATTGCCCATCAATTATCAGTCAATTACGTTATAAATGACTCGATTTAGTCCTTCTTAAATACTTAGTAGTTCATCAAGTTGTATGAATTCTGTTGCGAAAGCGCTTGGATCCGGAATCGGAGAGACGTACGTCGTCATCTTCGCATTCTTCTTCGTTGCGAACAAATCGATGTTGGGTTTCCCCCAATGGTCGAACAGACGATCCGCCACACATTGATTTAGTTGCCATTCCGTGGGTAAAACACTCATCCTTCGGCTCAATGAGTCTGCTAGCAGGTTTAACCTTCCCGGAATATGAACTGCTTTCAAGGTAATCTGGTGATCCAGACACCAACAAAGCAGTTTCCATGTCATCATACAGAGACTGGGCGACTTCGTTCCACCCTGGCGGTTTATGTAAGTCACAACTGTTGAGTTGTCTGAACGAATAAGAACAATCTTGCCCTGAACTTTCTGTAAGAAATGTTCCAGGCCCAGGACTACTGCTTTTAGCTCCAGTAGATTTATATGTTCCTTTGACTGTTCCAGATTCCAAAGCCCTGATATCGTGGACTCTTCCAGGCAAGCTCCCCAGCCCTCCATCGATGCATCTGTATACACAGTCACCTGAGGGTGGGGAGGGGTTAGCAAAACCCCCGGCAAGAGATTCTCTGTATTCAACCACCATTGCAGGTGGTGAATGAGAGGCGCCAACACTGACACATTCGAGTCCAGCGAACCTGTACTCTGGGTCCATTGTGTCATGAGAAATAACTGGATCGGCCGCCTGCGTAAGGCGGCCTGAGGAATGACTGGTTCCAATGAAACCATCAACCCCAGCATTCTCAAGTAAACCCGTGCCAGGACATGACGACTGTTGCACACTGACTGAATTAATGAGATGACTTTCTGAACTCTCTCCTGAGTAGGATAAACATATCCTGTCTCTAGATCGAAGAACATCCCCAGGTAAACAAACTTCTGGGATGGAGTCAGCTCTGATTTTGGGAAATTGATCATCCAGCCTAAGTCTGTGAGAGTTTTCAAAACAATCTCCAGATTGGCCGACAAACTTTCCCGGGTGTGCGCTTTCAACAGCCAGTTGTCTATGTACGTGTGGACTGCTATGCTTCTCCTGCGGAGGTATGCTGTGATCGCAAGAACCACACGGGTGAAAACCCGAGGAGCCGTGGAAATTCCGAAGGGCAACACCCTGAATTCCCACTGTCTGCCCTGGAATGCAAATCTCAGGAAGCAACAGAAACTCCCGTGGATGGGGATGTGGAAATAAGCGTCCTTCAAATCTATCGACGCCGTCCACATCCCCCTCTCCAACCCCGCCAACACCGAGCGCACCGTTTCCATCTTGAAACTGGGCGTCTCGATGAACTTGTTCAATGGCTTGAGGTTGAGAATCGGTCTCCACCCTCCGGTGTGTTTTGTTACTAAGGACAGGGTTGAATAGAAGCCCGGACACCTTTGTGCCGGCTGAATAGCTCCTTTTTGTACGAGGGAATTTATCTCCTCCTCGATACACAACCTTTGCTCTGGATCTCTCGGAATGGGAGTCCAGACTGGCACTAGAGAGTCGCGACGGCGGGCCTGTCATCCACTCTGGATGATACCCGACGGAAAGCCATCGCAAGACTAAACGGTCCTGAGTTAACCGTTCCCACTCTTGCATGTGGTCGGCTAGCCGGCCTCCCACCGGTCCACCTAGGGACCGCGGTGGACACGAGGCATGCAAGAGCGGCACTGTCTCCGTCGCCATACACACCGGCGTGGTTCTTACCGCGGTAAGCGTCCTGTCAGGACCGATAACCACGCCCAGATCCTCGCGCGCCCCGCCCCGCCCCGCGCGCACCTTGGTGCGCGGGCGGCTGCCTGGCTGACGGCGCCTGAGGAACCTGCGCCCCCCTCGCTGCTGGCCGAATCGCACGCGGCCGAGGCCGACGCTGCGACGGTGGCTGGCCTCTGACTTGGCCAGCACCACCTCGAGCCTGCAGGGGACGATACGCAGGGGCCGCGGCGCGAACGTTAGCACGACGCAGCACCTCAATCTGCTCGCGCAGCGCCCTCTGGTTATTCACCAGGGTGACCGTCTCCTGGAGGTGCCGACATCCCTCACCTCCAAAAAGACCAGGACCCGTCATAGGCGTACGGAGTAGCCTATTGTACAGGTCCTGAGACGGGCACAGATTGTCCAGGGCAAACGTGCGTCTTGCCCGGACACTCCTGGTCACCGCCCGAGTCATACAGTCCAGCGCCAGGTTAATACCATCCTGGATGGCTCGCTGGACCGTGACCGGGCTTGGCTGGCGCGATGCGGATGCCGTTACTACCCCCTGTAACAGCTGGGAGACGTGGGACAGAGCGGCAATCGAAGCCCTCCCACTCTCCTCCGCATCACGCAACGCGGTATTCGCCGAACGCAACGCGTTCGAGCACAAGACCCCCGTGTCAGAACGGGAGCCTGGCCGCGCATCCTCACCCAAAGCCGCGCGGTCATCCACGCTGGGCTTGGGTACCACACCGTACCGCTGGTAATCCAGGGGCACGATGCGACAACGCCTGGCCACCTCGCGAGGGGCCTTCGCGAGACGTCCACTCGAGTTAATGGACGACTCCGCCGCCTTGAACATGTCAACGACATGCTCCGCCAGCGGCAGAGAAGGCATAGCGTTAGCAGTCGGTTTCCCAGCTAACCACGGCCTGTGGTCACGCTGGCTAGGCGACTGCTCCACGGGCAGATCAGGCCTAACGCTCACCAACCACTGGCAAGCGTCAGACCAATCCTCCTCCGTGGCTAACTGCGAGCGCTCTACAAGACGGGGTCCTTCGTCTTCCTCCTGAGCGCAAGCAGCAGAGCTTGACGGCGGGTATGCTGATACACCTGGCAAGCCAGGGAAAACATGCGGGCCTGATAGCACCGGCATGACAATATCACTGGTTTGACCAGGAGCAGGCACCGTGGCAGAGCGCGGGGTATATACCGCCCCACCACGGGCCCGGCCAGCACCAGCAACACCCTCGGCAAGCCGAGGTATGCGGTACCGCTGGCCATCAGCAGCGCCCTGGGCCACCACCTGAGCCGCGGACTCTACTCCAGGGTGAGTAAAACCGTGGAAGAAGCCGCCTGTATTCCCCGCGAGGGGTGCACAAACGTCTTCATCCATGTCCACGTCGTCAGACGGCGACCCTAGCAGGTAATCCTCATCACCCTGGTCAGAAAGATTAGACCCCGGGTCAGCAAAGAGAGCTAACCCGGGCTGACCAGGAACGGTGCCATAGGAGGTACTGGCCACCGCGGCGTGCGGATACCCCTGGACTGATAAGCAGCCCGCGGGTTCCAGCGACAACCGTCCACGGTCCCCTCTCGGCGCGGCAATAAGCCTGCTGCCAGGGTCGTGGAACGCCCCCTCTAATGGGGCCACCTCTGAATCGTCGAACAACGGAAGCGGTCTAAGGAAAACCGATCCAGAGGCGGGGATTACCTGCTCCGAAGCCGATGATGACAGTAAAGGATTTGGTCCAGGAAGCATGCCACGAAGCAACCCTGGAACCAAATCCTTTATTGTCCTCTTCATCTCTCCCAACATCTCGGTCCGGAAGGCCTCCATATCCACCGCGGACGAGACCTTCCCCTTACCCTTCCTACTTACAACCTCTCGTTTCCGCTTCTTCTTCTTCTCCTCCTCTACCACCTTGTCCGTCGCCTGTAAGCAGCACAAGAATTCGGACATTAACTCGCCCCCCCAGTGCTTACATATGTCACAATTAACCAAGGGACCACAAGGGCTACATTGATAGCACAGATGAGGCCAGAACTTATCATGTAGAAAACGTCCACAGGACACGCAACCCGGTCCCTGAAACAGGGCAAAGGACAAGGAGTATGAGCAAACTAGTTAAGCTTAGACACTCAAACCAACTCAAAGAGAAGGAAAACGATCATAAAGATCAATATACATCAGAAACCAGCATAGCGACTTGAATTGCTGATAAATACATAGCCAGGCTGATTATGACGTCATTAATCCCGTGACAGGAAAAATTCGATCCCAACAAAACATCCAAGTGCAAGGACGAATTGTATGCTGAATGGATACGTCGACTACACAACCATCAGATACATATAGATAACTCTTTTCTGGCAAAAATGTTAATTATCTCCCTTTGCTTACTATAATTAACATCACCACATTATCAATAACTAGATACCTGACACTTTGTATAGACAAACCATCCAACGTGACGAACCGGAGAACTCCACCATCTGCACGCCTCTTAACTCTCTCCACCTCATGGGGAAGGAATTGGATCAAGAGGGCAAAGTGAGAAGACCTTTATACTAGGCCTCCAACTCACTGGACATAATTTTTCATTTGGTTAGATAACCTAACAGTGTTAGTAGGAAATGGAACCATGGTGGAGAGAAAACTAACTCTCTGCTGCTGTGATGCCACCACCTAGCGTCATACAGACCTGTGGACATAAACAGAAAGAGAAATTAGCCTTAGGTAGCACCGAGTTGACATAAACCAACTAACCAAGGCGCTTATCACGGTAAACGCGAGTCCCGGAAACACAATACACCGGGAAGAAAACTCGCTAATTTTACTAGAAGTCACCTGATTTAAAGGTCCTAAGTCCTCCTTTGGCGAAGTGTTCCTTCCTGCCATCCAAATCAGTGACTATCACTCCAAAATAACACCACTTAAACAGTTTAAGAGTAAGAAAAAGCTTTTGCACAAAAAGACATGTGTGATCTCTCTGCCAATAATCTAGCAAAGAGGAAGTGCTAGTCTGCGCATGCGCGGTGGTGGGGCTGGCATCCGCCAGACTACGCTCTGACTCCCTGCCCAGTAGGGGCACCTAACTGTTTTAAATCTGAGTGTTTATTGAGTGAAAGCCAATATTTAGCAATATCAAAAGTATTAGGGAGGTAAGTATACTCTTGAAGTGAAAGTATGTTTTTACTATTTAATAAGCATGCTGTTGAATATTTTGAAACTAATTTAACTAGGGTCAGTTGCTGCCAACAGCACCAAGTCGAATTAGCTTCGAAATATTCAAAAGCTTACCTGTAGTTTTCTGGACATTGAGATTCGGAGAGTGCAGGAATCGATCGATCCCAATACGGGAAATGCATGCAGTTAAAACTGGATTCATCCATGACTTCAAAGCGAGAAGGGCTGCTCCCTGCTTGCTGAGTGAGCTCACCAATGCCATTCTTAACACTTTAAGACTCCTATCATCCAAAAATGGCTTCTGCAGTGGTCTTTAAAAATGTCCATTTGCAGACCAAGAAGAATATTTTTGAAAATTTACCATTGGAATGACTTGCTCGATAACCGAGCCAGTCATTCCAGTGGTATATTTTCAAAGAGTCTTCTCTTGGTCTGCAAGCAGATATTTTCTATGAGAAAATTGAAATTTTCTTGGACAAATTTGAAGATTAAAGGTTTACTAAGAACATAATCTCTCCCGAAAATGAGCTAAAAAGCTGACACTTACCTGATTATCAGCCGACTCATGCGTCACGAGTGCATTTGTGATGTCATCATTGTGAACCTTCTTTCGCAGTTCATCGTGAAGCGACTGTCGTTGCGATTGCATTTCATCAACTTTAATCTTGAGACGCTGTACTTCTCTTACAACGCCTTCCTCTTCGGGAGCTGAAATGCATCATGCCAGACATGAAACAATACAATGCTGTTAAGTCGGCCTGCTGATTTTCAGCAGACTACATCTTCCATGGAGTTTAACTCTGGATATTGTGACCATTTTGAAAACAATTTGTCCGAAAGTTGATGGTGGCTAAGTCACAAACAACTTTCAGTGAAATTGTTTTCAAACTATTTAGCTGATCCAAAGTTATTGGCCACTGTAATTGACCTAGCAGCAGGGGATGAAGTTAAACCGTATGAGCCACTAGCCAGCAGGATTACTCATCACTAGACTCTACTAAATCAACTGATAATTTACTAACCCTTATTGGAACCTGTTTCTGCCCAGCACCACATCCAACCAAATTAGTGTCAAAATATTCAACGGAATATCATTTACATCAATGAGAATTTGTCGTTTCTGATCAAATGAGATGCAAAGTCTTAACATCGCGAGAGGATTGAGAAGTAAAAGCCACTAATTTAGAATGATGATTATATCAACATTATTTTGATCTACACTCATATCAGTCAAAAATGGCTTCTGGCAGTGGCCTTGAGAAATGTCCATTTGCAGACCAAAAGAAGACTATTTTTGGAAATTTACCACAGCAATGACTGGCTCGATAACCGAGCCAGTTATTCGAGTCATAAATTTTCAAAAATAGTCTTCTCTTGGTCTGTAAATGGACATTTTCTATGAGAAAATTGAAATTTTCTTGAATAAATTTGAGGGTTAAAAGGTTAACGCTAATTCGTTAACACAAGGATAGTAGAATCTTCTACTGGTTAGTAAAACTACACCTGCACTAACCCATACCGGTTAGTCATGCTCTCAAAAAGAGGAAATCCAAAACACTGTTATAATGACATTATGCTCAGTATCCCGACTAAAATTGATATAAGAACACATTTTCCGCTACCTTCAATGCTTTATTGAATATTTTGAAATTAATTTCTCTGGAAGCCATTGTTGCCTAAGGCAGCAATGGCTTCCAGTCAAATTATTTTCAAAATATTCAACAGCTTTCCCGTATGGTTGCCTTGGAAATGCCTTTTATAAGGATCCATCAATTAATGGATTAACAAGAGGTATCAGAAGATACCAATATCTCGCATTTTCAAGTTACTGCAGGATCTGGCTGCCGCAGGACCCACTCTGCCCAGGACCAAATATTCTGCGAAAAAATAATGTCCAAGCCATGTACAGATATAGAATTAGATTGCCCATTTGACCCCTGGCCACTGCCCCCAGATTGACTCAAGAACAAAATAATTTGTTGTACTGTAGTCCACTAACTACAAGCTTCAAAATGATGTGACATGACCACATTTGATCAAATTTATTTTCTGCCCACCATTTTCCCCACCCCTGCCCCTGCCCCTGGGGGGTGGTATCAAAATTCCAATGTGTCATGCACATCCCTGGCCATACATGTATGTGTAATCACACCGAAAGTTTCAAGCTTCTATGTGAAATGGCCTAGGAGTTGCATTACAATCGATTAGTGCCCACTTTTGACCCTGCCTACCCTCAGCTTGACCCAAGAGCAAAATAATTCCTTGTACTGTAGTCTACTCATCATTGACTTCAAAATGATATGTGACATGACAACACTTGATAAAATTTATTTTCTGCCCACCATTTCCCCTACCCCTGCCGGTGGTAGTATCAAAATTCCAATGTGTCATGCACATCCCTGGCCATATGTGTAATCATCCCTAATTACTGGCCAAATTTGACAACTTGGCCCAGCCCCGGGAGGGGTCAGAACAAAATTCCAAAAGTGTCATGCACATCCTTGCCCATATGTATAATCATCACCAAGGTTTCAAGTTTAAAAAGCAAGTCTTTGCTGATTAAATTATCATTTTAAAAAAACGTTAACCACAGCATAATACATATAACCTGGATGCAAACCAGCCATAAAATTATCAAAGTTCAGATGGCGAAAAAATACGGAAAGAGTTTGAAAATCATTTTATTTTTTATGTGGGCAAGTCCTAACCATGGTATAGAACAAATTTGTGAAGTTTTATTCAAATCGCCTAACCCCTTGCAGGTGCAAATGTCATTTAAAAAAGAAAACCAGCCAAGAATGATAAACAGGATATATACCCTGCATACAAATCAGCCATAAAATAATCAGAGTTCAAACGGTGAAAAAATCCGGGGGAAATGTGCATATCAGCGCTAAAATAGTAAAGGTTCAAACGGCAAAAAAATATGGAAAAAATTTGAAAGTCGATTTCTTTTGGACGTAGACTGGTCCTAAGCATCTTACATGTATAAAACAAATCTGTGAATTTTTTTTAAAATCGGATAACCCCTTGTGGGTGAAAATGCCATTGTACTGTACTCTACTAAATACAAGCTTCAAAATGATGTGACATGACCACATTTGATCAAATTTATTTTCTGCCCACCATTTCCCCCACCCATGCCCCTGGGGGTGATATCAAAATTCCTATGTGTCATGCACATCCCTGGCCATATGTGTAATCATACCGAAAGTTTCAAGTTTCTATGTGAAATGGTCTAGGAGTTACATTACAATTGATTGGTGCCCACTTCTGACCCCGCCCCCTACCCTCAGTTTGACCCAAGATCAAAATAATTCCTTGTACGGTAGTCTACTCATTATTGGCTTGAAAATGATATGTGACATGAACACCTTTGGATAAATTAAAATTTTTACCCACAGTCCCCACCCCCAGGGCCATACCCCTGGGGGGGGGGGGTTATACCAAAATTTGAAGCGTCATGCACATCCCTGGCCATATGTGCAATCATCCCCAAAGTTTCAAGTTTCTATCTAAAATGGTCTATGAGGAGTTGCATTAGGTCAATTCCACCTAAAGGTTGCATTTTTATCATTTTTTTAAAATATAGCAGCAGCTAAATGTCAAAAAATAGGTTTGCGGTTTTAAAACCACTTCATGCTTGTTCTTCTTCTTCTTCTTTTCATTCGCTGATCATACCGCCAGTCATGACATGACAACACTTGATAAAATTTATTTTCTGCCCACCATTTCCCCTACCCCTGCCGGTGGTAGTATCAAAATTCCAATGTGTCATGCACATCCCTGGCCATATGTGTAATCATCCCTAATTACTGGCCAAATTTGACAACTTGGCCCAGCCCCGGGAGGGGTCAGAACAAAATTCCAAAAGTGTCATGCACATCCTTGCCCATATGTATAATCATCACCAAGGTTTCAAGTTTCAAAAGCAAGTCTTTGCTGATTAAATTATCATTTTAAAAAAACGTTAACCACAGCATAATACATATAACCTGGATGCAAACCAGCCATAAAATTATCAAAGTTCAGATGGCGAAAAAATACGGAAAGAGTTTGAAAATCATTTTATTTTTTATGTGGGCAAGTCCTAACCATGGTATAGAACAAATTTGTGAAGTTTTATTCAAATCGCCTAACCCCTTGCAGGTGCAAATGTCATTTAAAAAAGAAAACCAGCCAAGAATGATAAACAGGATATATACCCTGCATACAAATCAGCCATAAAATAATCAGAGTTCAAACGGTGAAAAAATCCGGGGGAAATGTGCATATCAGCGCTAAAATAGTAAAAGTTCAAACGGCAAAAAAATATGGAAAAAATTTGAAAGTCGATTTCTTTTGGACGTAGACTGGTCCTAAGCATCCTACATGTATAAAACAAATCTGTGAATTTTTTTTAAAATCGGATAACCCCTTGTGGGTGAAAATGCCATTGTACTGTACTCTACTAAATACAAGCTTCAAAATGATGTGACATGACCACATTTGATCAAATTTATTTTCTGCCCACTATTTCCCCCACCCATGCCCCTGGGGGTGATATCAAAATTCCTATGTGTCATGCACATCCCTGGCCATATGTGTAATCATACCGAAAGTTTCAAGTTTCTATGTGAAATGGTCTAGGAGTTACATTACAATAGATTGGTGCCCACTTCTGACCCCGCCCCCTACCCTCAGTTTGACCCAAGATCAAAATAATTCCTTGTACGGTAGTCTACTCATTATTGGCTTGAAAATGATATGTGACATGAACACCTTTGGATAAATTAAAATTTTTACCCACAGTCCCCACCCCCAGGGCCATACCCCTGGGGGGGTTATACCAAAATTCGAAGTGTCATGCACATCCCTGGCCATATGTGCAATCATCCCCAAAGTTTCAAGTTTCTATCTAAAATGGTCTATGAGGAGTTGCATTAGGTCAATTCCACCTAAAGGTTGCATTTTTATCATTTTTTTAAAATATAGCAGCAGCTAAATGTCAAAAAATAGGTTTGCGGTTTTAAAACCACTTCATGCTTGTTCTTCTTCTTCTTCTTTTCATTCGCTGATCATACCGCCAGTCCTGTAAGTGACTATCAACATGATCATAAGCGCTAAGTGGCCTGGAACCTCCATCTTCAGCACTCGAGGTTTCTGTCAGGGTTACCTCACCCTTACCTCCTTTAGTTGCCTCTTACGACACGCAGAGGATACGGAAGGTATATTCTAAGCCCCACCTACAGGGCATTTCATGCTTGTTGATATCTACTCTCATTCCCGAGCTACAGCTTTTCAAACTTCAGTTAATCTTTGTGCTTTAAAAAGTCACTTTTGCCATATAGTATTACTATTCCCCCATAGCCAGTGCAAATTAATTGCATTCTTTCAATTTTATGCTACATGATATCTTTGACCAATGAACTTTTCCCATGCAGAGGACTGATGCGACCCAATTCCCAGCACTTGCACTAATCTGACCCTGAACCGTCTAGACGTCTGTGTCCTGTAAGTCACAGTTTTGCTATTGATTTTCACTCTGAGCCTCAAAGCAAGGCTTATTTGTTTAGTTCTGTCATTTGTTATCTACTAGACTGGTGAACCTCTCTGAGGCATGCAACTTGTACTTGAGTTTCGCTTTTAAGCTGGCTACATAATTAACTAAAAATTGTCCCGCAAGTCACAGAACTTTGTAAATTTCAAAATGGGAAAGACTGATGCAGAGAGACAACAAAAAAGACGTACAGTATTAAAAACAAATGGAATTTTTTATCACTATAGAGCCAAAGAGACACTCTACCACAAGCAGTGGTTAGTGAATAAGAAAGCTGCAATGTCAGATAGAGAAAAATCGATTTGGTAAGAAGATAAACGAAAGCGGAAAGCAGATTATAGGTAAGAAAATATAATTATTTTAAACTTTTCATTGATGAGTTCACCATATATCTATTTCAAAATCATATAATATATTAGGAAATTGTTGAATACCTTGAAAGTAATATCACTGAAAGCTGTTGTTGCAACAGCTTCTAACTTGATATTGGTTTCAAAATGTCCAACAGAATATACTATGCACCGGAATGATGTTTTGTTTTTTTAATTTCACCAGTTTATTATTATTATTATTATTATTATTATTATTATTATTATTATTATTATTATTCCATAATTGTACTGAGATATTGTATTCATGTGTAGTCAAACCACCATATGTCCAGCCTGGACAGTCCAGAGCTACATCTAAAAATTACTTATCTGTACATACATGTATATCCAATTTGGCTCAAATTTTAACACAATGAAGGAACGTGTGTGTCCATAAATATTAATCTTTAGTCCACACACATGTACCAGACCTTTCCCTAACCAAGATATAATCCGTACCTGCTTTGATTGAATTCTTGACCTATGGATATCTAAGTCAATAGTAATTTAGCTCAAATTTTTACATAAAAAGTGGTGTGATAGTATCTTGTGATTCCACAACTTTGGCCATTCCTCAAAATGTTTACATTATTATTATTATTATTATTATTTACAGAGCAAGGCAGAGAGCAGCAGAGGTTCAGGAATCGTCAGCTTCTGGATCACAGCCTAGCCCTCCCATGCGTAAATCTGTTCTCAGTAGAGCAGTCAAGCGAGTGCAGGTAAAAATTCCAACAAGCCCAAGAAAATAAAGCAAGGTGGTTCAAAAGCTTGCTTTAAAATTTTCCCCACATATGTTTTTGATACCATCAAATGAGTGACAGCGTTATTAGTGGTGTGGTCAAATTTTATGAACGAGATGATATCTCAAGCCAGGCGCCTGGGAAAAAGGATTATGTGATTATGCGGGACAATGGCTTAAAGGATTAAGTTCAAAAGCACTTCTTAATAATGACAGTTGGTGAAACCTTTGAACAATTTAAGATGGAACATCCAAGTACAACAATTGTCAAAGTTCGCAGATTTATGGCCTAAGCATGTGTGTCTCAGGGCTGATACCCCACCAAACATATGCCTGTGTATTTACCATGAAAATATTAGGCTCATTCTTGCAGCAATTCCCGACCTACCAAGTTCTACTTCTGAGTTTGTGAAGAAAATTGTCTGCAATGATGAGGTTGAGGGTTGTATGTTTCAAAAAGATTGTAACAAATGTGGAGATCTTAAAATATTGGATAACTTGTTAAACACCTTTGATGAAAACATGATGGAAACTGAGATTAAGTATAAGCAATGGATCAAATCTGAAGATGATAAACTAATGCGTCAAGTATTGTGTGATTCTATTCAGAATGTACTTAACCTTCTGAAATCAAAATTGCCCCAGTTTCTGAAACATGTTTTCATAAAGCGAATTCAGTCACACCATTTTGATAAACTCAAAGAAAATTTGCCTCTTGGCACTTTTTTGGCTCATATTGATTTCTGTGAAAACTTCAGTCACAAAGTACAAGATGAAATTCAATCAGTTTATTGGGACACATTGTCATCCACTCTTTACACTGCTATGGTTTATTATAGTAATACTAACAGTAACAATGAAGTTAAAGTACATTCTGACCCTTATGTTGTCATATCCAACTACAAAATTCATGAGAAGTATGCAGTCATAGCTTTCAATGATGCCATCCTAAATCATTTCATGACCATGCATTCTGATTTTGAAGTGTTGCAACTGGAATATCAATCAGATGGTACTGCCCAACACTTCAAGCAGAAATTCACACTGTGCTCTCTGACCCTGAATAGTATTCCAACCAAGTGGCATTTCTCAGCTACATCTCATGGGAAAGGGTGTATAGACGGAATTGGAGGGACTGTTAAGAGACAGGTATCTGAAAAAGTAATGGCTGAGCATTTAGATATTGTTTCATCAGCAGAATTTGCCAAACAAGCTGCGGCGGTCTGTCCGAATATAAATATTATACATATTGACAAAGAAGTTGTCCAAGGCTGAAAATCTGATCTTGGTAAGGTATGGAATCCAAATGGAATCGAAATAAAATCATTGCCAGGATGCCGCTCCGCTCATTACTTTGAAGCAGTTGCCCCATATGTTATGAAATTTGCCTCTCATTCATATGTAACTCCATCAGAAATGACATCATTTTGCTTTGATACTGGAGCCACACATACTAACAATGATTCTGTAATTGACAATGAACATGTAAAACCCACTCCCGAGGATGAGTATGACTGCGGACAATGGGTGGTTGTTGATTATGATTCAGACAGTTACTATGGGTTAATCCTTGATAAAAGAGAAAAGCTCTATCAAATTAGATGTCTCAAATTATCTAGCTGCTCTGGGAAATCTTTTATGTTTGAAGCTGAAAAGGACACGGTTTGGTATCATGCACATGAAATTAAATCTCGATTGAAAACTGAGCCAGTTCTCATTAATGCTAGGGGAACGTATAAAATAACATAATCTGTCCCGTAAGTCACATTTGGAAGAATAATGTACACATCATTATATCTTGTCATATGTATCCATGATTTCATGCATATTGTTTGTAGTGCTTACCATGAAACTGTTTTATAGTAATATCTATAGCGAGACAAAATGTATTATACACTAAGTGAAAATTAATTTGTTGAAAATGCTTTAGCTCTTCAGCTGTTCTGTAATTTCTTAAAATACATTATTATTATGTTGGTTGAAAAGAAATATTATTGCAGTTCTAAGTATTTTCTATGATATTTTAGTATATTAAAGGTAGTAGGAGACTTAACTTGCAAAGCAGAGCTCCTTACAAATGTGTTTGAGATAGTGTCCCGTAAGTCACGTTTCAATGTCCTGTAAGTCACAGTCAATACATAATTGCTACTCCATGGTGAAAGCAGATGGTACACACTATAGTATTTCTGATAGCCACACCAATCCTCTAATAACAGTATAAACACAAGATGGTTATCTCTCTTACTAAGATAGCTTTGCGCTTCTAACTGGACTAGGTATAAAACGGTGGTCCACAAATGTCCCGTAAGTCACGACAGCTTTCTTAAGCTTCTCCAGGGTAAATAGTAACAGATAAAGCCAGTTGTCATTCATATTTAGACAAACTTTGGTCTATCCTTAGAGATTAGATTATTTGTATAATTCTATTCTACATTACTTCCTGGTAGTACTGCTTATAAGTTTGTAAAAATCATGGAAATGTCCCGTAAGTCACGGTGGAATTGACCATTACAATCGATAATTACTGGCCAATTTTGACCTTTTGACCCCTGGGCCCAGCCTGGAGGGGGTTCGTCAGAACAAGATTCCAAAAGTGTCATGCACATCCTTGCCCATATGTATAATCATCCCCAAGGTTTCAAGTTTCAAAAGCAAGTCTTTGCTGATTAAATTGTCATTTGAAAAAACCTTAACCACAGAATAATACATATAATCTGGATGCAAATCAGGCCTAAAATTATCAAAGTCCAAACACCCAAAAAATTATGGAAAAATTTTGAAAATCAATTTCGTTTTGATGTGGGCTAGTCGTAAGCATGGTATATAACAAATCTGTGAAGTTTTACTGATATCCGATAACCCTTGTGGGTGCAAATGTTGTTTTAAAAAACTTAACACAGCCAAGAATCATAACCAGGATATATAACCTGCATACAAATCAGCCATAAAATAATCAGAGTTCAAACAATGAAAAAATCCAGAAAAAAAGTCAAAGTCAATTGCCTTTTGCTGTGCACTAGTCCTAAGCATCGTATAGAACAAATCTGTGATGTTTTATTCAAATCGCTCACCCACTTGTGGGTGTAAATGTAATTTTTTAAAAACTTAACGCAGCAAAAACCTATACCTGGCTATATAACCTGCATACAAATCAGCCATAAAACAATCAGAGTTCAAACAATGAAAAAATCCATAAAAAAAGTCAAAGTCGATTTACTTTTGATGTGGACTAGTCCTAAGCATCGTATAGAACAAATCTGTGAAATTTTATTAAAATCACCCAAACGCTTGTGGCTGTAAATGTCATTTGAAAAATCCTTAACACAGCCAAGAACCATAACCAGGATATAATCTGCATGCAAATGAGGACTAAAATAGTCAAAGTTCAAATGCCGGGGAAAAAATGGAAAGAATTTGGAAGTCGATTTCTTTTCGATGTGGACCAGTCCTAAGCATCGTATAGAACAAATCTGTGAAGGTGTTTTTTAAACCGGATAACCCTTTGTGGGTGAAAATGTTGTTTTAAAAAAAATTAACACAGCCAAGAAAGATAACTCTTGATACAAAATATTCTATGTTCAAACATGATAAAAGTATGGAAAAAACTATAAAATCAATATACTTTTGATGCAGATTAGTCCTAACCATCCCATAGAACACATCTGTGCAATTTTTCTTCAAATCGGATAACCGTAAATGTCATTTTAAAAAGATTAACCTGTCCGGGCGCCAATGCCGACGCCAACGTCAACATTTTTTCCCCCTCTTCCAAAATCTCTTTTTTCAACTTTGTGAAAATGCGAGATAAAAAAATTGATCAGGTTCGAGTTTCTAAACATCAGGTTAGTGAAATTTGGTTCAGGATAGTAGAATCAATGATGCACTATCCCATCTGGGTTAGCAGAAAATATGCTTAAAATCTACGCCTGAACTATTATTAATGGAGGAATCCAGTTTCAGCCATGCCCCGCCCATCTCTAGCTAAGCTCAACCCACACACTGCCCGTATTGGGATAACTTTATCCCTGCACTCTCCGAATCTCAATTTCCAGAAAACTAACAGCGGAGAGTCAAATTAGTGTCAAAATATTCAACATGTTTATTAAATAGTAGAAACATACAATTCGTACAACGTGACAGACTATTAAGAGTTTAAAGACGGACTAAATTGAGTCATTCATGCTGCAATTGATTATGACGTCAACCTACATGTCACGTAGTTGATTATGACATCATATGATTGATAGATAAACTGGATTACTCAATTATGATCAAAGTAATAGAGTAATTCATTTCTAGCTATGCTCCACCCATTTCTTGACAATCTCCGGCCACATTTTACACATGGAATCGATTTTAACACTCTGAGCCATGAATCTGAGATTCTAAACTTCAAGGCAACTATACAAATAAGCTGTTGAATATGTTGACACTACTTTGACTTGTTGACCTGTTGTTGCCTATATATTTCAACATCTTCAACCAGAATGTTTATTAATTTATAAATTCACAAAAAATATACAATTCATACACTTTCCTGACAGACATCGAATTTGGTGGTAGTCAGTTTGATTGTGCTGACAGTTACCCCTTTAACACTCATATCAGCCAAAAATAGATTCTGCAGTGGTCTTGAGAAATGTCCATTTACAGACCAAGAGAACTTTTTTTTAAATTTACCACTGTAATGACTGACTCGATATTCGAGCCAGTCATTCCAGTGGTAAAATTTCAAAAAATAGTCTTCTCTTGGTCTGCAAATGGACTTTTTCTATGAGAAAATTGAAATTTTCTTGAAAAAAACTGACGGTTAAAGGGTTAATAAGTGGTGCATTTGATAATGATGTCAGATACATAAGCCTTACTTCTAACTGGGTCATAAGAGCGCAGCATGTTCTGTAGCTCGTCCAATGGACCACTGAGTAACTTTAAGTTAGAGATATGCATTTCCATAGCTTTATGTAACTCATTATTTGATTGGCTGCCACGCTTATGTTGCTCCAAACACACATCAGATTCTTTCCGCACTTCGGGGAGCACAACATCGGCTGCTTGTTTACCAAATATTTTCTATAACAAAAGGAAAGAATTCTAGACATATGTACATGTACTGTTACACTGTTACATAGTATCATTTTAACCCTTAAAAATATCAATTTCCCCATAGTAAACATCCATTTGCTGACCAAGAGAAGACCATTTTAAAAATTTTACCACGGGAATGAACGGCTCGGCTACAGAGTAGGGTTGGGCGATATTGCTCAAGGCATGACGATATCGGTATCTCATTAAAATACTGCGGTATCACGATATATCGTCATTTGCGTCGGGTGTGGAGTTAGGGTGTAAACATAGAACAACATGTATTTCAAATTGGTGGCGTCTGCAAGTTATTTGTATTAAATTTGTTACATTGAAACTGTAAATTGAGATCGCCATGATTGCCATTTCCGCATATTTAATACACGAAATTCCACACTTTGACACCCTTCAATATACAGTTTAAAGCAACGAATGTAATGCAACTAACCGTATTCATCACAAATAAGAAAAATAAAGGATTTTCTTCTGTTCTTGTGTTGTATTTTGTGTTATCTTTACCTCACGACAACTGTCAAACGATTGAGCAAGGAATACGCATTAACTTCATTGTGCAGAAAGGAATTCCGCAGAGCGAAATCTGATTGGCCGCCATATCATACTTGAGCCAATCAGAATTCACACTGCAGAATTCCGACAGCTGTTACCACGCCCGCCGCTAGCATAGACGATGCAAATTAATAAAATAGCACTGCATGATTTTGAACAAGAACCAGCGTGAAGACTGGAAACAATTATATCAGATTTTATTTGGTCTGTAATATTAAATACTAATTTGCCCCATTGTAGACCTATTCAAATTCGCTCACTACGTAGCAGGTTTATCCATTGATCTCAAGGCGTAGCCGGGATGTGTGAAATTAACCCAGTTAACTCTGCAGCCAAGACTGCCACAGCGGATAGAAGACTGGAAATAATTAGACCTAAATTCTTTATTTTAAGGACGTTTCTCACTTAGAATAAATCCGTAATGTTATATGTGGAATGAATTTTGATCTGATTCGTTTAAAAATGCTAAATATATTGTATAAAGTTACATAAAATCGTATAACGGTAAAGCAAGAGATTAACCTCTCCCTCACCCACCGTTCCAAGCTGTGGTATTGATAAGGGATTAAGTGTGTGTGGTTTCCTATCGACCTCAAAAGTTTTAAAGTTTAAATCTTTCACGGTCAGAAGAATGTTTAACCATGCAGATCAATGACTAATGGATAAATAGCTTGACCTGTAGTAATGACGTCATCAGATTGGAATGTGGGCAGTGCAAATGGTATTCCCCACCGACTAACACTCAGAATGAGGCAAAAAAACCATGGCGTCGTCTATTTGTGTAATTATGAAAAGTGAACAACAAAGGATTATTTTGTACTTTAAATCATTTTATTAGCGCAAACAAACCATGAATTAAATGAGCACAGATTACTTTGGAGTTTATTAAGTTTTTATTACCTTAGACAAAGACTGGATTATTACATAAAGACTATTACTGGACCGAATAGAGGTAAGAGTATGACATTTCTAACGTAATTATTTATATTATACTCACAGTTAAAAGTGCAATATCGTCCTTTCGGTATTGACGATATTTACGATTTTTCGAAATTATGACGATTTCGGTATCGGTATTCGGTATATCGCGATATTGACGATAATATCGAAAAATCGCCCAACCCTACTACAGAGCCTCGATTCCTTTGGTACAAAATTTTTAAATAGTACTTTTTTGGGTCGTCAAATGGACACTTCCCAAGACCACTGCAGAAGCCGTTTTTGGCTGGCTTGAATGTTAAAGGGTTAAACTAACTTAACCCATTCGCTACAAGACCAGTACTGCTCAAAACATGAACATATTATGTGATACATGCACATGGCATAAACTTCATCGGGCCAACTCTCAGTCAATAGTTTTGTAAACACAGAAGACATTAGAATTTAGTCTTAATCATACGATCACAATGTGTATGAAATTCTAAGCATTTCTAAAGTATGTGATTTGTTGTACTACATATATATCAGGGATGTGATCGATCTCGAAGAAAAAAATAGGAAATGGCTCGATGCGAAGTGTCAGTCCTTCTTGACTTAAAAATTATCATAATCGTCTAAGCCTATCAACCCTTAAACTGTCAGGCGAGTCAAGAGGCCTATGTAATGGCCCTGAGAAATATTCATTTGCATGACAAGAACCAATTTTTTGAAAATTTACCAAGTAACCGAGCCAGTCATTCCAGCGATAAATTTTCAAAATTTATCTTTTCTTTTCCTGCAAATGAACATTGACTATAAGCACAAATTTAAATTTTCTTGACCAATATGACCACTAAAGGGAAGACTACACTATTTCTGCAAGTATGACGCTTCGTAAAAAGTTGACAAACAAAATTATAGGATTTTCTATAAATCTAGTTTAAACAAAATAGATTTCCTATAAAAATAGGAAAAATCTCATCCCTGCTATATATATAGACTAGCTCAGAAATAACTTTAAATGTTTCCAAACCAATACAACATACTGTTGAATATTTTGAACATATTTGGATTAGAACACATTGCTGTCCAATGTTCCAATCCAATCATGATCAAAATATTCAACAGAACATTTCTTAGTAACTAAAATTTTTGTTTTTATTTTGGAAATATATTAACGTACTTTGAGTTGAAGTATATTTTTAAAAATGGTATCTTACAACTCACAACTTTGTGCTATGCCTACATGTTATTCATCAAATAAAATGTAGTATTACTATTTGCAGTGAAACACTCACGATACTAGACCCAAAGTATCAAATCTAGACTAGTTTCTAGAATGAATTGTGACATGCATTGACACACACACAAATGTTAAATGTATACCAGTTTCTAGAAGGAATTGCACAATGCACACGCATGCACAGCAATTAAATTAAACTATTTTCCTATTGAATGTCCATTTGTAGGTCATGGGCAGCCTATTTTTTTAAATTCCACTGGACTGTCTGGCTCGATAATCAAGCCAGTCATTCCAGTGGGAAATTTTCAAAAACAGTATCCTCCCTGCCTGCAAATGGACGTTCTTGGCGACCAATGCAGAGGCCAGTTTTGGTAGGCTTCACCATGAAAGGGTTAATTAATTCCGATGATCTCTTACTTCAAATTCATCCTGTTCTTCCTTATCATGAAGCATCAATCCATCGAGGTCATTCAGACCCAGCTCAACCTCAGTAGATAAACTTGACACACCTATATTTAAAATAGAAGATGATAGCAAGATCAAATCTGTCACTCAAGTATATGTCATAATCAAATATGTCACTTGTCAGCTGACATCACAATTAAAATGACGTAGGTCCGTCAATAAAATCCATTCAAATGTGCACACAAAGAGGGTAGAGATTGGCTAAAAATTGGCGGGGCATAACTAGAGATGGATTCCTTTATTAATGCCAATAATATTTCACCCCTGAATCTCAATTTGCAGAGAAAAATACATGTAAGCTATTGAATATTTTGACACAACATACTATGACAGCAACATCACCCAGTGAAATTCATTACAAAATATTCAATACAATGTTTATTACACAGTAAAGACTCAAAAAAGCATCCGCTTTTGTTTCTACGAGAATTCTTAATACTTACCAGATGTACTATTATGATAATATCTATTATCTAGTCTAGCTCAAAATAAACAATTAAAACTCCGCACTCTCCTGGTCCTGCCCATACTGTGTCCGGGAATACCATAGCCGCAGGTACCGAGTCAATTCCCAATCACAGTCAGATTCGTCTTATGTTTGCCTTGGCAAACTGCGAAAGCAGCTCAGCCTCACCTCAGCGGGGCGGCAGAGGCAGGGCCATAGTACATCTGGTAAGTATTAAGAATTCTCGTAGAAACAAAAGCGGATGCTTTTTTGATTCTACTTCGAATAATACTTACCAGATGTACTATTATGATAATCTCTGGATTTCGACAGCCAGAAAATGCCGGTGGGAGGAGGTGAGGCTCGAACCAGCACTCAACTACCATCCAACAGAGAAGGTTGTGAAGAGACTAGAACCCTGGCATACGCTTGGGTTCTGCTATCTGACTCACAGAGTGCTAAACTTCCATGGTCTAGACCGCGCTCCCCCCCCTCTTTTGTCCGCACAAAATTCAGAGGGCTGTCACTGGGGATGCAACACCCACCAGACCCGTGTCAGCCCCAAGTCTCAGCTAGGGCAGTCCAGTAGAGTGCAAAGAAGCTACTACAACTTCTAACTTTGAAAAAATATCAGTATATCGACTAGATTTTCAAATTGGAATGAGTCTAATGTCCGCTTGAAAGGATAAGAATACTCTTGTACCAGACTATTTACCTAAGCAGTCTGGTATTTCGACTGTAAGTAAACATATTTATAGTCACTTAATTAATGTAAACACTCACCATTTTGAGTGCTTGATCTTTTCTTGATCATCACAGGAGCTCGGCCCAATCCACGGTCATACTCAGTCATGTGCATAGCGTTTGTTCAGTGTAGGCGGAAGACTTTAGTGATGTGTGCGAAGTAGTGGTCGGACGTGGCTTAGTTTAGGTTCGACAGATTGGCGACGGCTACCGGATTAAGTGAGCTGGAGATGTCGCGAAGGTAGAAATCAGTGAATGACGACTCGGCATGCCATTGTGCTACAGACATCACCTCCTCTAATGAGACACCCTTATAAAGGGCCGATGATGCTGCTAGTGCTCGGACCTGATGGGCATTCGCACAATCAATCTGCTTTCCTGAAGCGATTTTGTGTGACATCTTAATAGCGTCAACTATCCAACGAGAAATAGTATCTTACGAGGCACGTAAATGGGGAGCTTTGAGACATAACCACAGAGATTTTGGGTCGTCTCTCCACTCATTAGTACGTTTCTTATACATTTTAAGACATCTGACAGGACACCAAACAGAAGAGTTTGGGTCATGTCTAGTTAAACTTGGCAAATTGATCGGCTGTCCTGGATATTTAAGTGACTGATTCTTTGCCAGGAAACAAAGATGCGGAAGTAGTCTTAAACCTTCACCCGTGACGACAAAACGGTCTTGTTCGGCAGAAAGCGCATGAATTTCGCTTCTCCTTCTCGCCGACGCTGTTGCAACCAAGAAAACTGATTTAATAGTTAACAGTTTAATATCAATAGATCTAATCGGTTCAAAAGGAGCCTGTCCTAAAACCTGTAGAACAAGATATAGATTCCATGACGGGATAGGAATTGGCTGTCTAGGTCGCAGATTGCTCACTCCTTTGATAACTTCATTCAAGGTGTCATTCTCCACTCCTTCAACAGTGAGACTGGGAATGACTGAAGCTAATGCAGACTTATATGCTGCTAGGGTAGAAGGTACAAGTTTGTCAACTTCGTATAAATGACATAAAATCTGCTACGTGTTGAACAGATGCAGAAAAGGGATCAATATCTCCTCTCTCACACCACTGTGCAAATTTGTTGATTCTATAATTATGTCTTTGTGGTTGAAACTCTTCTGGCTGAAGCAACAAACTTCGCTGCTTGCTCAGAAAAGCCACCCTCAATGGCACGCTGCTTGACAACATCCATGCAGTCAATTTGAACATTTCTGGTCTGTCGTGGAGGTACAGACCCTTGTTCTGAGAGATTAGATCTCTTGCGTCTGACAGAGAGACTGGATTGCAGACCAGAAGGTCCAGCAAATCCGTAAACCATGATCGGCCTGGCCAATAAGGGGCGATCAGTAGTACTTGGCACATCCCCTCTCTTATCTTTGCCAGAACTTTCGGGATGAGAATTGTTGGAGGGTACGCATACGCGTACATTCTCTACCAACTTATCGCCAGTGCGTCTACTGCTAAGGCTAGCGGGTCCGGGATCGGTGACACGTAAGTGACCATCTTTGCGTTTTGATTCATCGCAAACAGGTCGACATTTGGCTTGCCCCATTGTTTGAATAGAACCTCCGCTACCGATTGGTTGACCTGCCATTCCGTCGGACGACAAACCGTCCTTCAACTGAGAGCATCCGCTAGGATGTTCAATCTTCCTGGAATGTGTGCTGCCCGAAGAATAATATTCTTCTCTTGGCACCACAGCAGAAGGTTCCAAACCATCATACACAACTCTGGTGATCGCGTCCCGCCCTGGCGGTTCAAATAAGACACCACTGTTGAGTTGTCTGTACTTATTAGGACAACTTTGTCTTGAATTAGACTCTCGAACTTTCGAAGTGCAAATACCACTGCTAATAGTTCGAGCACATTGATATGTTTCTGCGCATTGGTCCGATCCCATTCCCCTGACACTGACTGATTGTCCAATACCGCTCCCCAACCCGTCAACGATGCATCCGTGAAGATGGACATCTGAGGTTGAGGAGGTTGTAGAGGAACACCTCGCAGGAGATTCTGTTCGGATAACCACCACTGAAGGTGGAATATCAATGGTTCTTTGACTGGTATCCTCAGAGATAACGGATCCGTTTTCTGAGACCGGAATGACATTAGATACATCTGAATTGGCCTGCGCCTGAGTGCCGCATATGGAACCACCTTCTCCAGAGATACTAGTAACCCCAGTATCCTGAGAAACTGGCACGCCGTCAGATAGGCTCCTAGAGAAATCGACTCCAAAACTGCAATCAGGCTTTTGACTCTGCTCTCCGCCGGAAAAGCCCAGATAAACAAACTCCTGGGATGGAGTCAGTTCTGATTTCTCTAAATTCACAATCCACCCCAGATCCTTTAATAAGGCTAGGACTACCTGCAGATTGTTGCGCAGAGTGACTGGATTCCCCGCCTTTAGCAGCCAGTCGTCTATGTACGTGTGAACAGCTATGTTTCTCCTGCGAAGTAAAGAAGTCATGGCGAGAACCACCTTGGTGAAGACCCTCGGAGCTGTGGTCAGGCCGAACGGGAGAGCCTTGAATGCCCAAACATTGTCTTGGAATGCAAAGCGAAGGTACTTCTGAAAAGGAATTGACATTGGAATATGAAAATATGCATCCTTCAGATCTATCGACACTCCCCACATGCCTTTCCTCAGCCCTGTCATTACTGCTGCAACCGTCTCCATCTGAAATTTGGGAGAAAGAATAAACTTGTTCAACGGTTTGAGATTGAGAATTGGTCTCCATCCTCCGGTACGCTTCGGAACGAGGAACATGATCGAATAGAAGCCCAGTGAAGACTGATCTATGACTAGATGAATGGCCTTCTTCTGATGAAGAGATTCTATTTCTGACCGAATGGCGTCTAGACGATCTGATTCCCATGGAACAGGAGTCCATATTGGAGTCGAGGTTAACGGAACTAACGATTGATGGATGAGCCAGTCCGGATCGTAGCCGTTTCTTATCCACTGACAAACTAAACAGTCGCACACGACCTGTTCCCATTGGCTTAGGAATAATTGAAGTCTGCCTCCGACGGACGGAATCTGCACACAGCTGTCGGTCAAGATTGGCCAATAAGACGCTAAGTCGCTTGGGTGAAGATTCTCGACTCCATTCGCCTCCAAAGCCACCGGTACTGGTCCCGCCGGAAACCCGTCAGGAGCGAGCCCCACGGCCGCCCTTCGGTTTCTTGTAGTATGACGGTCCGGAACCGCCGCCATGGCTATCCTTACGGTAGCCGCCGCGGCCCGAACCGCCACCCTTCCGGTCTTCCTCATATGGCCTCTTATTAGAAGACTTGTACGAGGATGAACGGCCAGGTCCTTGTGAGCCGGATGGCCTATGGGCATCACGGCCAGAAGGACGGATGGGCGATCTAGGACGCTGTCGTTGCTGCTCCTGGCGATGTTGCTTGTAGGACTGCTGCGGCTGTGTCCTCTTAGTCGATTTCCACGACTTGCCGACTACCTCCTGCTCTGCAACCATTGACGCGACTTTGGAGAGAGCTTGTCGTGCCGAGCCGCCGAACAAGCCTGAACCTATGAAAGGCGCAGAAGATAATGCAGCCCTCATCTCTGGTCCTGGTTCTACGCAATCGAGAACCATTCTCCGTCGCTCTGCCAATGTCCTAGTGATCACCCTGGCCAGGCAATCCTGAGACAGGCGCATGGTGTCCCGAACAACGCCGGGAGCAGCCTCTGGCACCTGTCCACCATCCGCCGTGCAGTCCAGCATACCCTGCAGGACGGTACACCCGTGCGAGAGCGCAGCCATGGCTGCCCTCGCCGCATCTTCAATGAGCGTGAGCTCATTGAACGGGTCTTTGTTGGTCTGGGAAACCAAGGGACGCGAGCGTCCCTTAGCTTTCCCAGCCAACGGCCTATTCAGCCTCTCGTTCCGCAACGGAAAGCCATGGAACCCGGGCGTACTGATGATAGGCCAGCTCCGGAAAATGGACCCTACTCCTTATCCCCTTCGGGGCCTTTGGCAACGCATAGTCTGGCTGAACCAGACGGTATGCTGCAACTTCCAGCATGTCGGAAGTCTGCGTGTCCAACGGGAGTGTCGGCATGGCAGAAGAGCCACTTGACAGAGCGCTAGCCGCTCGCTCTGACATCCGTTCCATCGCTGGATCGCGCTGAGATCCCAGATCAGATGCCAACCCGAGACGATTGGTCATCCACCCGAGGACCTGCACCCATTCAGTTTCGGTGCAAAAAACGGACTCGTCCATCAACGAACTCCCGTTTTCATCCTCCCTCTCTCCCTTAGATGAGAGGGCCACCGACGATCCATGCTGAACGCTATGCGACACGTCTCTGCCAAGACAGAGCGCATCCATAGCGCGACTACCAGCGGCACCGGTGTCTAGCGAATCGCCAGACCCGGATTCACCGCAGTCCACCGGCTCCAGCACAGGAGTCGGGACCACGACCGCTTTTCCTGTGGCAGGCGACGGCATTCCGATAGGAGCCGCACCTAATGCCGCCGGAATACCAGCAGGAACCGCAAAACACGGCTCCGCCGACCCCTCCGGTTGCACAAATAGCGGATGGAAAATGCCCGACGGAACGTCGACATCACCATCCGCCTGGCAAACCCGTACTAATCCCGAGAGCAACCCCTGGGATGTACCGGGCATTGACGTCTTCGAAAGATCCGGCATGCCGGAATCTTCCATTAACAGCAAATCTTCCTCCTCTATCGTTGGCTCTTGAGCCAAGGACAGAGAAGGGGCAGGTGCATGACCTTCAGCAGAACTAGCCGGACCACCTAATGGTTGTCCTGCACCAGCTTGCGTCAACGGGACCGTGGACTGCAATGATTCAAACATTGCCTTGAACTGGGCTGCCCATACGCCCAGAGCTGAATCCATCCTCTCATTCAGCCGACCTTCCAGTCCCATCAAAGACGCCAGCTGCAACTTCGCTGCCTTATCCTTCGCGATCCTCTCCAGTCTCGCACGCCGATCCCTGTCGAACTCTGCCACCATTGCCGACGACCACTTCACACACACATCACAAGGGCTCCCGACCTTACACTGGGCGCACGCCACGCAGTGATGTCCCAAATACTTCCGTTTCATGAACCGGTTGCACATCTGGCACAACGTATCTGGATTCTTCGGTTTCTGCGAACACAGAGAAAAATTAAAACGCTGCACATGACAACTGATGACGAGCAATACGCACAATCGACTTGATAGTTAAGATTTCTTAAACACATTAACTTTCTCTTAAATTAATGATAATCAAGTTCTTAGGCAGGAAATATTTGAAACTTTTTTGAGTGAAAATTTTTTTAAAAACACACAACTTAGCCTTTAACTAACGTTAAATAACCAAGGCTACATCGCCGATCGCTACAAACACCCTTGACAATGAAGCGAAAGCTAATATCGGCGATAAACAGAGTGCATAGACACACCAAGCCAAGAACGACATAATTCATGGATGCCGCCATCTTGGCTAAGGGTGCATCCATCTTTAGAGGAACCGAGTCGCAAGAGAAAATTAACCGAGTACCCGAATTAAACTAAAAGATAGCGGGTACAGAAGCGACTCCAACAATGGCTAACATTTTAAAACAATGTGCCAATTTATGGAAATTTCAAACAGTCATTATGGCACGAATGTATAAATTCTAGATTGATACAACCTGCCCCTGTGATGATTTTCCTAATTCCTCCATGAAGCCAACGATGATTTCGTAGAAATAACGCTAAATCTGCTTAAATTAGCCTAATTTGAGCACGACAAAAACATGCGACTTGTAAAAGCGCAAAATAGACGAATCTGACTGTGATTGGGAATTGACTCAGTACCTGCGGCTATGGTATTCCCGGACACAGTATGGGCAGGACCAGGAGAGTGCGGAGTTTTAATTGTTTATTTTGAGCTAGACTAGATAATAGATATTATCATAATAGTCCATCTGGTAAGTATTATTCGAAGTAGAAATATGATTCATACAACTTGACAGACTATTAAGCGTATATGAGAGACTTAGATATGTCATTCATGACGTATTTGATTGTGACATCAGCCTACCTGTGACGTAATTGATTATGACATTATATAACTGACTGACAGATTGGATTCCTCTATTTATTCAACACGCTTGACATACATAGAAATGCTTGTCACATCTACAAATTACACAATATACAGTCAGTCAATATAATTTTGGGGCCTATCTCAATGACGAATATAATTTATATTGACACACTGCTAAAAATTTTAAATTACGTGACATTGTATATAAAACATAAAGTCAATAATACTTCTTCAGAAATAACTTGACATATTAATGAAATGAAAAAAGGTCTGGAATAACTGTTTCCCATTAAAAAATTAGTTTATCGAGCCAGTCATTCCAGTGGTAAGTTTTCTAAAATAGTCTTGCCCTCAACTGGACATTCTTCAAGACCACTACAGAGGGGTGGGGCATAACCATTAACCCTTTTTGCGATGAAGCCGGCCAAAACCGGCCTCTGCCAGTAATTCAAGTGATAAATTTCCAAAAATAGTTTTCTCTTGTCCTGCAAATGGGCGTTCGATAAGTAAATATTTAAATTTTTTGAAAAAATTTAGTCATTAAAGGGGTAAACGGATAAGTTGACACAAGACGGGCTAGAAAAATTATTTGTTAAATTTGTGTCCAAATTTCATTTTTTTTAAATTGCTGTGGCAAAAAATTTAACCAGTTATACTCTAATACACTTTCATCACCTTCCTTCAAAAGAAACACTCATCTGACAAATGATAACGTTTGATAGACAGATCATGTGATTAATGAAACATACATACCTGACATGGCCTCCACTAAATCCTTGATGGCTGTTTGTCTGACGGATATCGCGGCACATTTCTCTAGCAAAGACTCAGGTAATGGCTGCGGCTCCATAGTCAGTGTTGACTGGTCCAGTTGTAAAGATGACATGAACTGACTGTAAATAAGAAATAATGTTTTAATCAATTTAATCATTTGCACTTATTCACTTTAACCCATCTTGTGTCAACAGTGCTTAAAATGATACTCGCATAAATTAACCCTTTAACCCTCGAATTTGTTCCAAAAAATTTCAATTTTCGCATAGAAAATGTCCATTTGCAGAGCAAGAGAAGACTATTTTTGAAAATTTACCACTGGAATGACTGGCTCGGTTATCAAGCCAGTCATTCCATTGGTATATTTTCAAAAATAGTCTTCACTTGGCCGGCTTGACCATTTACTGTTTAACAGAAACAGAAACATGTCAGTTAGTCCAATTTTGACTACTTTGTAGAAAATGTTATGTTGAATATTTGGGAGTCTTAGGCAACAATCGCTTCCAGTTAAATTAAATCCAAAATATTCAACAATACATTTCTGTACAATAGGCTTCTGATATGACAAAATTTTATGATCATGCAAAAATTACCGTTAAATCCCGTGTATATTGCGCTATCGTGCATAGTGCGCACCCCTAAATTTAATCAAAATCGGCCTGAAAAAACGTTGTTTTCGTGTATAGTGCGCAGTAAGATTGAGAGATGTGTGAATGAAAACTGGTGACTTACTGGGTGTCGAATAGGCTTTCCTTATAAAATCTTGTTTGTGGCGTGCGTTACTCTGTTGTTTAATCATGGGAATATCATTCGCCTACACTTTTAGCAAATATTTTGTATTAAACTTTATTGAATGATATAAAAATACAAATATAATTTCCATCAGAACAGGTTAGAATCCGAATTTGATTTGAGCAGAGCTCATTAACATAAATGGTCGTTAGAACATAAATCGGATATTTATTTTGTTTCAATTAAGAAAATATGAATTTTGTGCGCTGATACTTGAGAATAAAATCGATTTTAATTTTTAAAAACTCAAATCCATTTTGGCTCACTCTAACAGTGCCGATAATTACTTTGATAACTATATCAAAGGCGAGCCCATGAGATTTTGTTCAATCATATACGCAGTAGATGAGTGGTTTCAAGACTCGGTTCTCAGGCAGTGTAGTCAGGTGGTGGGGCGGGGTGGGTGGATTAACGCGGTCAGAAGTACAATAAACAAAGGTGATAGAGCTGACCGCCTGCCGTTTACAAATTCGACAGTGCTCAATTGTGGGTATTGTTGGAGTGGGGGTGGGGTTTATATAATATATTATAGTATATCATCATCATAATATATTATAATATAGGGCTATAATCTAGTTTATTCCACGCATTGTTTATTAAATAAATGGAATTATCTTCAATTTGAAATGATTTTCTATTCTCATCCCTTCGTTTCTAGTTACTTCGTCATACGTTGACGGCTGTGACCGTGTTAACCTTAACCTGTCAATCACAATCATCCTGCCCGCCGATTGGTCAAAACATTTTGCCATTTAGCACATATAAAACATTCCTTTCTATATCTATGTAAATGCTAGATCACCTTGAAAAACATCAGCTCTATCATTCTTTTTTTAACACATTTATGTCCATATCTGTGTAGTAATCTATGGATTCTAAACATCTCTATGTTCAACTTGGGAAGACAGGAGTAACCTCCCTTTATAGAAATAAATTAGAACAAATTACAGGAAATAATGGCATTGTAAAAAAGTTAAATGATTGTTTATTTGATAATTTTACAACACTATATTGTATTTAATAAAGGTATAACACAATATTTAGACAGTAGTAAGACATTTTAACGATCTAGTTGAGATAGTACCATTATAGACATGTTAGAATGCGATCGTTATTCCCGACTGATTCCCGATCCATAAAATCATATTTCAGCCCTGAATTTTGCAATTCTGACGAAAAATGAGGAAAAAAATGTGACAAATATTTATCTTTGTATATAGTGCGCAGTAGCTTTTTATAACATGCAATTTGAGCAAAAAAGTGCGCAATATACATGGAATTTAACGGTAATCATGTTGGATATTTTGCAACAAACTTGACCGGAAGCTGTTGCTACATAAGGCACCAACAACTTCTAGTTAAATTATTTTTCTAATATTCAACAGCTTACCAGCATGCTTATGTTTTCATCACATGACATACAATTTAGATTGTGCCGAGAGAAGTTTGGTTGGCATATATCAAGTCCCTAATTTCTATGCATGTTTCATGACTGAAGTACCTTATGGGGGCATGTGGTTTCAGAATATCTTTTGGCCCCAACACGAATGTGATCACGTTAGTGGGTTTGAGAATACATCATTTTTTAAAATTTCTACCTACTTCAGTTCTTGGTCTTTTTCCTCAACATCAGATCCAACTTTTCGCAGCAGCTTGGCTTTTTCTTCACTGAAAATTAAGAAATTACGTAACGTACAGACTTGTGTATAATTGACCACTGACAAATTATCCAATACCCGCATCGTTGATATATTTTTTCAGTCATGTCGCAGTAGGGTTAAGTGTCTATTTTGGGAACAATCTTGCTGAAAGTTGTTGCTCCTGTGTTTTAGATTTTGACTGCAAAATTGGCATATGTGTTCGGGACCACATCGGCAAGCTTCCACCCAAGTTTGGAGAAGACTGCACCAGTAGAACCAGTTACTGAACAAGAGTTTTAGTGAAACTCAACATACGCCCGCAGGCATACATGTTTGAGGAATGCTAAATGTGAACAGTATGTCTTTGAAAAATGACACTTTGTCTATCCCTAAAACATCTGCTGCACAAAAAAATTGTGAGTATAGGTTCAAAACTATTCAAGATATGGACCGGACAAGAAAATTTTAACGAGTTTTAGCTTTTCAAGGGAGATACCTCCGGCGGATATTGGCAGATTTTGTCGAAACGAAATCATGACACTTCATCCATCCCTAACACATCTGCTGAAACAAAATTGTGACTGTTGGTTCAAAACTCTTCGAGGTCTGCGGACAAGAAAATTTTGACAAATTTTAGCTTTTCAGGGGAGATAACTCAGGCAAATATGGCCAGATTTTGTCGAAACAAAATCATTGCACTTCGTCTATACCTACATTTTTTGTAACAGATCTACTGAAAAAGAAATTGTGAGCGTAGGGTCAAAACTGTTCGAGATCTGGCCTGAACAAGAAAATTTTGACGAGTTTTAGCTTTTCAAGCGAGATAACTCCGGCAAATATGGCGAGATTTTGCCGAAATGAAATCATGACACTTCGTCCATCCCAATACATATGCTGGACAAAAATTGTGAGTGTAGGTTCAAAACTCTTCGCGATCTGATTTGAGCAAGAAAATTTTGACGAATTTTAGCTTTTCAGGGGAAATAACTCGGGCAAATATGGCCGGATTTTGCCGAAATGAAATCACTTCGTCAAAAAAACTGTGAGTGTAGGTTCAAAACTCTTCGAGGTCTGCTCCGGACAAGAAAATTTTGACGAATTTTAGCCTTTCAGGGGAGGTAACTCAGGTAAACATGGCTGGATTTTTTCAGTCAATCATTGCACTTCGTCTATCCCTAACACATCGGCTGAAAAAAATTATGAGTGTAGGTTTAAAATTGTTCGGGATTTGCTCCGGACAAGAAATCAGATGGACGGACAGACACAGATGGACGGAAAGATGCACGGACAGACGGACGCACATAATACGACCCTGCTATCACGGGCGAATAAAAATGAGTAAAAATTTATATTTTGAAAACTGTTGCCAAAAGCTGTTGCTAATGCATTTTAGACCCCAAAATTGGCATATGTGCTCGGGACCCCATGGGCATGCTTCCCTCCAAATTTGGAAAAGCTCCTTCCAGTCGAACCAGTTATTCAAAATGTCTTAGCAACAATAACAAGAACAACGACCAGCACTCCATGCTCGCATTTACCCTGGCATCTAGTGATGTGGGTAAGAACAGTTCTTTAATGTACAAGTGAGAAATGCCCCATATAAATAGAATAATTAAAAAGCCCATTTTCACTCAAAAAATCTGACCTATAAAGGCAGATTTTTCAAGAGACATCTGCGTATGATAACTCAGTCATACACCAAGTTTCATTAAAATATCTGAAGCCGTGCTGTATGATATGCTGTTTATGAGATATTGTGGATGAACAGATGGACAGATGCCATGATTACTATAGGGCTTCCCTAAATAGGATGGACAGCCAATAATCAAATAACCTGTACAAGTATGGATAATGAGGATTGCCATAAAGCCTAACTGCTCGCTGTGCATACAGTGTGAGCAATAAAGCGAGTGAGTAAAACTGAATAGGCAGCAACATCTTCCAGTCAAGTTAATTTCAAACTACTCAACAGCATACTACTTACATCATAAAGATTTTCCTTTCTGGATCGAAATGGTAAAAGGATTATGGCAGGTGGTGTGAAATATCTTAACTCTCTCACTGCTGCAAGCCACCACACAACAATTTCAATGAGCAAAAAATCTTGACTTACTGAATATTTTGAAAACAACTTGACTAAAAGTTGTTGGTGGCTTAGCCACCAACAATTTTCAGTCAAATTGTTTTCAAAATATTTAGGCGATCAAGAGATATGGCAAATGTAATCTGCCGAAACTCAGCAGGCATGAACCAGTGTTATGGCTTCATATTCGCAATGTAGATATTAAATGTCAATATGATGATTTTGACCAGGTTTGATATTTGATGATTTGATTTCTACATATGCCCTGTCCATTTTTAGCAACAGCTCCCAGTCAAATTAATTTCAAAATAATCAACAGAATATTTGTAAAAAAAATTTATTTATCTCAGACATACATTGTAGAATTCATACGCTTTTGTAATGTTAGGACCATGACCAATTTCGTGACAGACCTGCATCATTTTGATTGTGATGTCACCTAATATGTGACCGATTTGATTTAGATGTCGGATACTTAAAACTTGTATTAAAGGTACATATTCACACAAGAATGCTTGAAAATAAAATTCTTAAGATTGTTTACTTTTAGAGGCTGAATCAAAAAAGCATCCGCTTTTGTTTCTACGAGAATTCTTAATACTTACCAGATGTACTATTATGATAATGTCTATTATCTAGTCTAGCTCAAAATAAACAATTAAAACTCCGCTCTCCTGGTCCAGCCCATTCTGTGTCCGGGAATTACCATAGCCGCAGGTACCGAGTCAATTCCCAATCACAGTCAGATTCGTCTTATATTTGCCTTGACAAACAGCGAAAGCAGCTCAGCCTCACCTTAGCGGGGCGGCTGAGACAGGGCCATAGTACATCTGGTAAGTATTAAGAATTCTCGTAGAAACAAAAGCGGATGCTTTTTTTATTCTACTTCGAATAATACTTACCAGATGTACTATTATGATAAACTCCGGATTTCGACATCCAGGAAATACTGGTGGGAGGAGGTGGGCTCGAACCAGCACTCATCTACCATCCAACAGAGAAGGTTGTGAAGAGACTAGAACCCTGGCATACGCTTGGGTTCTGCCATCTGACTCATAGAGTGCTAAACTTCCATGGTCTAGACCGCACTCCCTCCCCCCCTTTTGTCCGCACAAAATCCAGAGGGCTGTCAATGGGGATGCAACACCCACCAGACCCATGTCAGCCCCAAGTATCAGCTAGGGCAGTCCAGTAGAGTGCAACGAAGCTACTAGAACTTCTAATATTGAAAAAATATCAGTATATCGATTAGATTTTCAAATTGGAATGAGTCTAATGTCTGTTTGAGAGGATAAGTATACTCTTGTACCAGACTATTTACCTAAGCAGTCTGGTATTTCGACTGTAAGTAAATACATTTATAGTCACTTAATTAATGTAAACACTCACCATTTTCAGTGCTTGATCTTTTCTCGTTCATCACAGGAGCTCGGCCCAATCCACGGTCCTACTCAAGTCATGTGCATAGCCATTGTTCAGTGTAAGTGGAAGACTTTGTGATGTGTGCGAAGTAGTGGTCGGATGTGATTTAGTTTAGATTCGATAATTTGGCGACGGCTACCAGATTAAGTGCGCTGGAGATGTCGCGAAGGTAGAAATCAGTGAATGACGATCCGGCATGCCATTGTGCTACAGACATCACCTCCTCTAATGAGACACCCTTATGAAGGGCCGATGATGCTGATAGTGCTCGGACCTGATGGGCATTCGCACAATCAATCTGCTTTCCTGAAGCGATTTTGTGCGACATCTGAATAGCGTCAACTATCCAACGAGAAATAGTATCTTTCGAGGTGCGTAAATGAGGAGCTTTGAGACATAACCACAGAGATTTTGGGTCATCTCTCCACTCCTCAGTACATTTCTTATACATTTTCAGACATCTGACAGGACACCAAGCAGAAGAGTTTGGGTCATGTCTAGTTAAACTTGGCAAATTGATCGGCTGTCCTGGATATTTAAGTGACTGATTCTTTGCCAGGAAACAAAGACGTGGAAGTAGTCTTAAACCTTCACCCATGACGACAAAACGGTCTTGTTCGGCAGAAAGCGCATGTATTTCACTTCTCCTTCTCGCCGACGCTGCTGCAACCAAGAAAACTGATTTAATAGTTAACAGTTTAATGTCAATAGATCTAATCGGTTCAAAGGGATCATGCCCTAAAACCTGTAGAACAAGAGATAGATTCCATGCTGGGATAGGAATTGGCTGTCTAGGTCGCAGAGTGCTCATTCCTTTAATAACTTCATTCAAGGTATCATTCTCCACTCCTTCAATGGCCAGACTGGGAATGACTGAAGCTAATGCAGACTTATATGCTGCTGGGGTTGAAGGTACAAGTTTGTCAACTTTGTATAAATGACAGATAAAATCTGCTACGTGTTGAACAGATGCAGAAAAGGGATTAATATCTCTTCCCTCACACCACTCTGCAAATTTGTTGATTCTATAATTATATGTCTTCGTGGTTGAACCTCTTCTGGCTGAAGCAACAAACTTCGCTGCTCAGAAAAGCCCCCCTCAATTGCACGCTGCTTGATAACATCCATGCAGTCAATTTGAACATTTCTGGTCTGTCGTGAAGGTACAGACCCTTGTTCTGAGAGATTAAATCTCTTCTGTCTGGAAGAGGGATTGGATTGCAGACCAGAAGGTCCAGCAGATCCGTAAACCATGATCGGCCTGGCCAATTAGGGGCGATCAGCAGTACTTGGCACATCCCCTCTCTTATCTTTGCCAGAACTTTTGGGATGAGAATTGTTGGAGGATACGCATACGCGTACATTCCCTCCCAACTTATCGCCAGTGCATCTACCGCTAGAGCTAGCGGGTCCGGGATCGGTGACACATAAGTGACCATCTTTGCATTTTGATTCATTGCAAACAGGTCGACATTTGGCTTGCCCCATTGTTTGAATAGAACCTCCGCTACCGACTGGTTGAGCTGCCATTCCGTCGGACGACAAACCGTCCTTCGACTGAGAGCATCCGCTAGGATGTTCAATCTCCCTGGAATGTGTGCTGCCCGAAGAATAACATTCCTCTCTTGGCACCACAGCAGAAGGTTCCAAAACATCATACACAACTCTGGTGATCTCGTCCCGCCCTGGCGGTTCAAATAAGACACCACTGTTGAGTTGTCTGTACTTATTAGGACAATTTTGTCTTGAATTAGACTCTCAAACTTTCGAAGTGCCAATACCACGGCTAATAGTTCGAGCACACTGATATGTTTCTGCGCATTGGTCCGATTCCATTCCCCTGAACCTGACTGATCGTCCAACACTGCTCCCCAACCCGTCAACGATGCATCCATGAAGATGGACATCTGAGGTTGAGGAGGTTGTAGAGGAACACCTCGCAGGAGATTCTGTTCTGATAACCACCACTGAAGGTGGAATATCAATGGTTCTTTTACTGGTATCCTCAGAGATAACGGATTTGTTCTCTGAGACCAGAATGACATTAGATACATCTGAATTGGCCTGCGCCTGAGTGCCGCATATGGAACCACCTTCTCCAGAGATACTGGTAAACCCAGTATCCTGAGAAATTGGCTCGCCGTCAGATAGGCTCCTAGAGAAACCAACTCCAAAACTGCAATCAGGCTCTTGACTCTGCTCTCCGCCGGAAAAGCTACGCCGTCCCTGAGATTGAAAAATATTCCCAGATAAACAAACTCCTGGGATGGAGTCAGTTCTGATTTCTCTAGATTCACAATCCATCCTAGATCCTTTAATAAGGCTAGGACTACCTGAAGATTGCTGCGCAGAGTGACTGGATTCCCCGCCTAAACAATTTCACACGACCTGTTCCCATTGGCTTAGGAACAGTTGAAGCCTGCCTCCGACAGAAGGAATCTGCACACAGCTGTCGGTCAAGATTGCACGAGAAGACGCTAAATCGCTTGGGTGAAGATTCTCGACTCCATTCGTTCCTAACGTTACCGGATCTGGTTCCGCCGGAAACCCGTCCGGAACCGCCGCCACGGCTATCCTTACTGTAACCGCCGCGGCCCGAACCGCCACCATTCTTGTCATCCTCATACGGCCTCTTATTAGAGGACTTGTATGAGGACGAACGGCCAGGTCCTTGTGATCCGGATGGCCTATGGGCATCACGACCAGAAGGACGGAAGGGCGATCTTGGACGCTACCTCTACTGCTACTGTCGATTTTGCCGGTAGGACTGCTGCGGCTGTGTCCTTTTAGTCGACTTCTACGACTTGCCGACCACTTCTTGCTCCGCAACCATTGACGCAACCTTGGAGAGAGCTTGCCGTGCCGAGCCGCCGAACAAGCCTGGACCGATGAAAGGCGCAGAAGACAATGCAGCCCTCATCTCCGGTCCTGGTTCTACACAATCGAGAACCATTCTCCGTCGCTCTGCCAATGTCCTTGTGATCACCCTGGCCAGGCAATCTTGATACAGGCGCATGGTGTCCCGAATAACTCCGGGAGCAGCCTCTGGCACCTGTCCACCCTCCGCCGCGCAGGCCAGCATACCCTGCAGGACGGTACATCCGTGCGAGAGTGCATCCATGGCTGCCCTCGCCACATCTTCAATGAGCATCAGCTCATTGAACGGATCTTTATTGGTCTGCGAAACCAAAGGACGAGACCGCCCCTTAGCCTTCCCAGCCAACAGCCTATTCAGTGCCTCTCGTTCCCAGACGGAAAGCCGTGGAACCCGGGCATACTGATGGTAGGCCAGCTCCGGAAAACGGATCCTACTCCTTATCCCCTTCGGGGCCTTGGGCAATGGATACTCCGGCTGAACCAGATGGTATGCCGCAACTTCCAGCATGTCGGAAGTCTGCGTGTCCAATGGGAGTGTTGGCATGGCAGAAGAGCCACTTGACAGAGCGCTAGCCGCTCGCTCTGACATCCGCTCCATCGCCAGATCGCGCTGAGATCCAAGATCAGATGCCAACCCGAGACGGTCGGACATCCATCCAAGGACCTGCACCCATTCAGCTTCGGTGCAGAAAACGGACTCGTCCATTAAAGAACTTCCATTTTCATCCTCCCTCTCTTCCTTGGATGAGAGGGCCACCGACGATCCATGCTGAAAGCTATGAGACACCACTCTACCACGACACAGCGCATCCATAGCCCGACTACCAGCGGCACCGGTGTCCAACGAATCGCCGGACCCAGATTCTCCGCAGTCCATCGGCTCCAGCACGGGAGTCGGGACCACGACCGCTTTACTTACGGCAGGTGACGGCATTCTGATAGGCGCCGCACCCAAAACCGCCGGGATGCCGGTAGGAACCGCAAAACACGGCTCCGCCGACACCTCTGGTTGCACAAAACCCGGATGGAAGATACCCGATGGAACGTCGACATCACCATCCGCTTGGCAGACCCGTACAAATCCCGAGGGAGACCCCTGGGAAGTACCGGGCATAGCCGTCATCGAGATATCCGGCATGCCGGAATCTTCCATAAGAACAAGATCTTCCTCCTCCACCGTCGGCTCTTGAGCCAAGGACAGAGAAGGGGCAGGTGCTTGTCCCTCCGCAGAACTAGCCGGACCACCTAAGGGTTGCCCTGCACTAGCTTGCATCGACATAGCCTTAAACTGGGCCGCCCATACGCCCAGAGCTGAATCCATGCGGTCATTCAGACGACCTTCTAGTCCCTTCAGAGATGCGTGGTCCAGCTTAGCCGCCTTGTCCTTCGCGATCCTCTCCAGGCACGCAAGTCGATCCCGATTAAACTCTGCCACCATCGCCGACGACCACTTGGTGCACACATCACATGGGCTTCCCACCTTACACTTCGCGCACTCTACACAGTGATGTCCTGAGTACTTGCGCTTCATGAACCTGTTGCACTTTTGACAAAACGTGTCCTGGTTCTTTGGTTTCTGCGAACATAGAAGAATTAAAACGCTGCACATGACAAACAATGACGAGCAATACGCACAATCGACTTGATAGTAAAGGAATTACTTAGAAAACATTAACTTTCTCTTAAATTAATGATAATCAAGCCTTAGGGCAGGAAAATTCTTGGAAACTTTTTGGAGTGAAAATTAAAAAACACAACTTAGCAGTTAACTAATGTTAAACAACCAAGAATACAACACCGATCGCTACAAACACCCTCGACAATGAAGCGAGAGCTAAAAATCAGAGTAAAACAGAGTGCCTAGACACGCCAAGCCAAGCGAAATATTAATCATGGGCGCCGCCATCTTGGCTAAGGGAACATCCATCTTGAGAGGAACCGAGTCGCAAGAGAAATTAACCGAGTACCCGAATTAAACCTAAAAGTTAACGGGTACAGAAACGACTCCAACAATGGCTATCATTTTAAAACAATGTGCCAATTTAAGGCAATTTCAAACAGTCATTATGGCACGAATGTATAAATTCTAGATTGATACAACCTGCCCCTGTGATGATTTTCTTTTGTCCTCCATAATGCCACAATGACGCACTCCAACAATCCTTGTGTTCGTTTTAAAATTGAAAATTTTAAGAGCTACAAAACGTGACCTTCTCAAGTCGCAAAATAGACGAATCTGACTGTGATTGGGAATTGACTCAGTATCTGCGGCTATGGTAATTCCCGGACACAGAATGGGCAGGACCAGGAGAGTGCGGAGTTTTAATTGTTTATTTTGAGCTAGACTAGATAATAGACATTATCATAATAGTACATCTGGTAAGTATTATTCGAAGTAGAAATTGTGTGCTGAGATGTAATGAAACAAAATAAATCTGCGCACAAGATGGTTTCATTACACATAAATTAATATAATTTTTTTACGTTGTGAAATCGAATTATAAACTATTTCAAATTCACAAATAAATTTTTTTATTCAATTAATGTTGTATCATGTTAAGATTTAATTCATTTTATTAAATTGAGGTACACAATTTAACCCTTTAAATTAAACAATTGAAAACATTTTATCTTCAAGCCTTTTGGTGTGAATTAAACGAAATCAAGGATTTCTTTTTTCACGAGAGAGTTGATACTTACCTCCCTAATACTTTTGATATTGCTAAATATCGGCTTTCACTCAATAAACACTCAGATTAAAACAGTTAGGTGCCCCTACTGGGCAGGGAGTCAGAGCGTAGTCTGGCGGATGCCAGCCCAACCACCGCGCATGCGCAGACTAGCACTTCCTCTGACTAATTTATTGGCTGATACACATGCAACTATTAAGAGCCTGAAGACCGAGCCTCTGTGGGGTGGAGAGGCCGGGTCCGTATCTAGGGAGGTAAGTATCAACTCTCTCGTGAAAAAAGAAATCCTTGATTTCGTTTATTTCACATCAAGAGTATACTTACCTCCCTAATACTTTTGATATTGCCAGAATTCGACAGCGAATTCGGCGGGAGGGAGGCGAGGTCAAAAGACACGCTCATCCCTATACGCTTTTCTGCGTTTAAGGCACTTAAACTTCTGAAACTGTATGAAAAAACAGTCAGGATTTGACTAGCCATCGGATAACACCACCGATGTATGAGAGATGACCGAATGTCATATGCGCTCCCCCCCCCTCCTTCCTGGGAGGAAGAGTCGAATGACCTCAATGTCCTATACGCTCTCTACGTACAAGTGCCATGTACTACAGGACAGAGACGAAAAAACTCCCTTTTCGTATACTCTCAACAATGAACCACATAAATACACAAAACCACCATCATATTAATAACGGGTAACGTGACAAGACAATCAACAATGGACAACCCATGCACAAGACTGACCTTGTTGAAAAGGCTGACATCATCTTCCCATTGGTGAAGAATGATGCAGTCCCAAAAAAGTGGTTGTTTCCATAAATTAATTGTGAAATATATAAGCAATGAGGAAACCTCATCAAAAATATAAACCTAGTTATTTTTTCAAAATCGACAAGGCGAGAGGATTAGAGGTGTCACGGAGATAATGGTCTGTAAAACTTGACTCACAGTGCCACTGAGCCACCGACATAATATCATCCACAGGGACCCCATTAAATAGGGCAGTGGATGTCACTACGCCGCGGACACTGTGAGCCTTGGCCACGTCAACCTGCTTCCCGGTGGCGGATTTATGACAAAACTGAATGCATTCTACAATCCACCTGGAAATGGGGTCCTTAGAAGCCCTGCCATGGGGTTCAATATATGACAACCATAACGCCGACTGGTCGGTGCGCCACTCCGATGTACGTTGTTTGTACCGGAGAAGCGCCCGGACGGGACACCATGCTTTAGAATTAGGATCATATCTACTTAAAGCAGGCAAAAAAATAGGTTGACCTGGATATTTCAACGACTGATTCTTAGCCAAGAAATTAATCCTAGGTAGCAGCTTAAGGCATTCCCCTGAAACCACAAAACGGTCATCCTCGGCTGATAAGGCATGAATTTCACTTCTACGCCTAGCCGAGGACGCAGCAATTAAAAACACAGTCTTCAGTGTTAATAGTTTCATAGAAATGGAACTAAGTGGTTCAAAAGGCTTATCACCTAGTACTTGAAGCACTAGCGATAAACTCCAAGACGGAATCACAGGGGGATTCCTTGGTCTTAGATTGCCCATGCCTTTAATTAATACATTTAATGTATTTACTTCATCACTTCCCCTCTTAGCCAAGCAAGGAATAACAGACATTAAAGCTGACTTATAACCAGCAATAGAGTTAGGCTTGAGGCTATAGGCATCATACAGGTGACAGAGGAAATCAGCTACTACCTGAATAGATGAATCCATTGGATCAATACATCTTTTTGAGCACCATTCTGCAAATCTGTTGATTTTATAATTATATGCTCTGGAGGTTGACCCCCTCCTGGCTTTGGCCATAAACATGGCTGCTTGCTCAGAAAAGTCCTCCTTAATTCTAGATTCCTTGACAACATCCACGCAGTCAATCTGAACATTGACGGATTGTTGTGAAGGGCCTTGCCCTGGAAGATAATGTCGTCCATCAGAGGCAGAGGAACCGGATTGCAGACCAGAAGGTCCAGCAGATCCGTATACCATGATCGGCTTGGCCAATCCGGGGCGATCAGAAGCACTTGGCATTCCTCCTGTCTGATTTTCTGAAGAATTTTTGGAATCAGAATTGCTGGAGGGAATGCGTATGCATACATTCTCCCCCAGCTGATAGCTAACGCATCTGTTGCGAAAGCGCTTGGATCCGGAATCGGAGAGACGTACGTCGTCATCTTCGCATGCTTCTTCGTTGCGAACAAATCGATGTTGGGTTTCCCCCAATGGTCGAACAGACGATCCGCCACACATTGATTTAGTTGCCATTCCGTGGGTAAAACACTCATCCTTCGGCTCAATGAGTCTGCTAGAAGATTTAACCTTCCCGGAATATGAACTGCTTTCAAGGTAATCTGGTGATCCAGGCACCAACAAAGCAGTCTCCATGTCATCATACAGAGACTGGGCGACTTCGTTCCGCCCTGGCGGTTTATGTAAGTCACAACTGTTGAGTTGTCTGAACGAATAAGAACAATCTTGCCCTGAACTTTCTGTAAGAAATGTTCCAGGCCCAGGACTACTGCTCTTAGCTCCAGTAGATTTATATGTTCCTTTGACTGTTCCAGATTCCAAAGCCCTGATATCGTGGATTCTTCCAGGCAAGCTCCCCAGCCCTCCATCGATGCATCTGTATACACAGTCACCTGAGGGTGGGGAGGGGTTAGCATAACCCCCACCAAGAGATTCAACCACCATTGCAGGTGATGAATCAGAGGCGCCAACACTGACACGTTCGAGTCCAGCGAACCTGTACTCTGGGTCCATTGTGTCATGAGAAATAACTGGATCGGCCGCCTGCGTAAGGCGGCCTGAGGAATGACTGGTTCCAATGAAACCATCAACCCCAGCATTCTCAAGTAAACCCGTGCCAGGACATGACGACTGTCGCACACTGACTGAATTAATGAGATGAGTTTCTGAACTCTCTCCTGAGTAGGAAAAACATATCCTGTCTCTAGATCGAAGAACATCCCCAGGTAAACAAACTTCTGGGATGGAGTCAGTTCTGATTTTGGGAAATTGATCATCCAGCCCAAGTCTGTGAGAGTCTTCAAAACAATCTTCAGACTGGCCGATAAACTTTCCTGGGTGTGCGCTTTCAACAGCCAGTCGTCTATGTATGTGTGGACTGCTATGCTTCTCCTGTGGAGGTATGCGGTGATCGCAAGAACCACACGGGTGAAAACCCGAGGAGCCGTGGAAATTCCGAAGGGTAACACCCTGAATTCCCACTGTCTGCCCTGGAATGCAAATCTCAGGAAGCGATGGAAACTCCTGTGTATGGGGATGTGGAAATAAGCGTCCTTCAAATCTATCGACGCTGTCCACATTCCCCTCTCTAACCCCGCCAACACCGAGCGCACAGTCTCCATCTTGAAACTGGGCGTCTCTATGAACTTGTTCAATGGCTTGAGGTTGAGAATTGGTCTCCACCCTCCGGTGTTTTTTGTTACTAAGAACAGGGTTGAATAGAAGCCCGGACACCTTTGTGCCGGCTGAATAGCTCCTTTTTGTATGAGGGAATTTATTTCCTCCTCGATACACAACCTTTGCTCTGGATCTCTCGGATTTGGAGTCCAGATCGGCACTAGAGACAGTCGCGATGGCGGGCCTGTCATCCAATCGGGATGATACCCGACAGAAAGCCATCGCAAGACTAAACGGTCCTGAGTTAACCGTTCACACTCTTGCATGTGGTCAGCTTGCCGGCCTCCCACCGGTCCACCTAGGGATAGAGGTGGACATAAGGAGTGCAAGAGCGGCACTGTCTCCTTTGCCAGAAACACTGGAGCGGTTCTCACCGCGGTAACCGTCCCATCAGGAACGATTACCACGGCCAGATCCTCGCACGCCACGACCAGCACCGCGCACACCTCGGTGCGTGGGCGGCTGCCTGGCTGACTGCGCCTGAGGAGCCTGCGCCCCCCCTCGCTGCTGGCCGAATCGCACGCGGCCGAGGCCGACGCTGCGATGGTGGTTGGCCTCTGACCTGGCCAGCACCACCCCGAGCCTGCAGGGGACGATACACAGGGGGTGCGGCGCGAACGTTAGCACGACGAAGCACCTCAAACTGCTCGCGCAGCGCCCTCTGGTTATTTACCAGAGTAACCGTCTCCTCGAGGTGTCTACATCCCTCACCTCCAAAGAGACCAGGACCTGTCATAGGCGTACGCAGTAGCCCATTGTACAGGTCCTGGGACGGGCACAGATTGTCCAAGGCAAATGTGCGCCTTGCCCGGACACTCCTGGTCACCACCCGAGTCATACAGTCCAGAGCCAGGTTGATACCATCCTGGATGGCTCGCTGGACTGTGGCCGGACTTGGCTGGCGCGATGCGGATGCTGTTACTACCCCTTGTAACAGCTGGGAGACGTGGGACAGAGCGGCAATCGAAGCCCTCCCACTCTCCTCCGCATCACGCAACGCGGTATTTGCTGAACGCAACGCGTTCGAACACAAGACTCCCGTGTCAGAACGGGAGCCTGGCCGCGCATCCTCACCCAAAGCCGCGCGGTCATCCACGCTCGGCTTAAGTACCACACCGTACCGCTGGTAATCCAGGGGCACGATGCGGCAACGCCTGGCCACCTCGCGCGGGGCCTTCGCGAGACGTTCACTCGACTTAATGGACGTCTCCGCCGCCTCGAACATGTCAACGACATGCTCTGCCAGCGGCAGAGAAGGCATAGCGTTAGCAGTTGCCTTACCAGCTATCCACGGCCTGTGGTCACGCTGGCTAGCCGACTGCTCCACGGGCAGATCTGGCCTAACACTTACCAACCACTGGCAAGCGTCAGACCAATCCTCCTCCGTGGCTAGCTGCGAGTGCTCTACAAGACGGGGGCCTTCGTCTTCCTCCTGAGCGCAAGCAGCAGAGCTTGACGGTGGATACGCTGATACCCCTGGCAAGCCAGGGAGAACATGCGGGCCTGACAACACCGGCATGCTAATCTCACTGGCTTGACCAGGAGCAGGCGCCGTGGTAGAGCGCGGGGCACATACCGCCCCACCACGGCCCCGGCCAGCACCAGCGACACTCTCGGCAAGCCGAGGTATGCGGTAACGCTGGCCCTCAGCAGCGCCCAGGGCCACAGTCTGAACCGTGGATTCTACTCCTGCGTGAGTAGAACCGTGGAATAAGTCGCCTGTATTCCCCGCGAGGGGTGCACAGACGTCATAATCCATGGCCACGTCCTCAGACGGCGACCCCAACAGGTAATCCTCTTCCTCCTGGCCAGACAGATTAGACTCCGGGTCAGCAAAGAGAGCTAACCCGGACTGGCCAGGGAAGGTGCCATAGGAGGTACTGGCACCCGCGGCGTGCGGATACCCCTGGACTGATAAGCAGCCCGCGGGATCCAGCGACAATCGTCCACGGCCCCTCGGCGCGGCACTAAGCCTGCTGCCAGGGTCGTGGAACGCCCCCTCTAATGGGGCCACCTCTGAATCTTCGAACAATGGAAGCGTACTAAGGAAAGGTGATTCAGAGGTGGGGATTACCTGCTCCGAAGCAGATGATGAGGACAGCAAAGGATTTGGTCCAGGAAGCATGCCACGAAGCAACTCTGGAACCAAATCCTTTATTGTCCTCCTCATCTCTCCCAACATCTCGGTCCGGAAGGCCTCCATGTCCACCGCGGACGAGGCCTTCCTCTTACCCTTCTTACTCACACCCTCTCTTTTCTGCTTCTTCTTCTCCTCCTCCACCACCTTGTCCTTCGCCTGTAAGCACAAGAATTCGGACATTAGCTCGCCCCCCCCAGTGCTTACATATCTCGCAATTAATCAAGGGACCACAGGGGCTACACTGATAGCAGAGATGAGGCACAAACTTGTCCTTCAAAAACCGTCCACAGGACGCACAACCAGGTCTCTGAAACAGAGCAAAGGACGAGGAGTATGAGCAATCTAGTTAAGCTCAGAAACTCAACCAACTCAAGAGAAGGAAATGATCATAAAGATCAATATTCATCAGAAAACCAGCTTTGGACAAACTTTAATTGTTAATAAAGAGCAAGGCTGATTATGACGTCATTAATCAGATGACAGGAAAAAATCGATCCCCAACAAACATCCAAGTGCAAGGACGAATTGTATCTCTAACCAGAACATGTGCAGAATGGACATTTCGACTACACAACCATCAGATATATACTGATAACCATGGCAAATACTGTTAATTATCTCCCTTTCCTCCCTAAATAATTAACATCACCTCATATCAATAATTAGATACCTGACACTTTGTATAGACAAACCATCCAACGTGATGAACTGGAGCACTCCACCAACTGAACGCCTCTTAACTCTCTCCACCTATAGGGGAAGGAATTGGATCAAGAGGGCAAAGTGAGAAGACCTTTATACTAGGCCTCCGACTCACTGGACATAAAACTTTTTGGTTAGATAACCTAACAGTATTAGTAGGAAATGGAACCATGGTGGAGAGAAACAAACCCTCTGCTGACGTGATGTCCATTACATATCGTCACATAGACCTGTGGACATAAACACAAAGAGAGATTAGTATTATATAGCACCTAGTTGAAATAAACCAACTAAACAAGGCGCTTATCACGGTAAACGCGAGTCCCGGAAACACATTACACTGGGAAAAAAACTCGCTAATTTTACTAGAAGTCACCTGATTTAAAGGTCCTGGGCCCTCCTCTGGCGAAGTCATCCTTTATGCCATCTTTATCAGGGATAATCACTTCCAAATTCACACAAAAAGACTATGAATTGAGTAAAGAAAAGCTCTAGCACAAAAACATGTGTAGACTCTCTGCCAATAAATTAGCAAAGAGGAAGTGCTAGTCTGCGCATGCGCGGTGGTGGGGCTGGCATCCGCCAGACTACGCTCTGACTCCCTGCCCAGTAGGGGCACCTAACTGTTTTAATCTGAGTGTTTATTGAGTGAAAGCCGATATTTAGCAATATCAAAAGTATTAGGGAGGTAAGTATACTCTTGATGTGAAAGTGCATATTCTATCTTTTACAGTGTAAATAGCAAAGAAACTTGTGTACATTTCTACGACAGCAGCATCTTCCACCAAATTCATTCAAAAGTGAACACCAGTTCATCATTTAAATTAATTTGAAATCTTAAAATTTTGACATCAGAGTGGTAAGGGTTAAACATAGATAAAGCTAATGGCCACTTCCATATAAATTAACCGCCCTATAGATCCTAGAAACAATCAATATAAAACACCTATAACTACGTCTATTGTCCCGCTACACTGTAATACTAAGTAGAAACATTTAGAACTAGGACTTCACATTTTCTATTACCTATACAATGATGACTTCTCGTGTGCTTCTATTGGGACGAGCTTCTGAAAGATGTCAACGCCCGATACCTCGTGGTCATTGGGATTGAAAGGAATTCCCTTCACTAAAGATGCGCCTTTGATCTCCGGCAGACTGTTTAGAGCGGGTACTTTGTCATGATAAACAAAATCATTGTCTTTCTTAGCCGCTTGATACCTGAAATATGTATTAATATTCCAAAAAAGCTGGGGAAGTGGGGGAGGGGTAGATTTACCACATGGACCAATTAACCTTTTATCATATAAAACAAGCCTTCTAGCACATTCCATATTTTTCGATATGAGCACGCGTGCCATATTCAACGGAGTATTTTCATTGACTGTTGGGTGTGCAACCCATTTAAATCGACCAATTAAAACCGATTGATGTGAGCATGACGTGTAGGATTACTACGTGGTACTGTTTTACTACGATTTGTTTACTATGATTTGTCATTCATG